>CM066568.1:5252598-5457598 GCA_033816785.1 Picus viridis
CTCCACAACCCCCCTGGGCAGCCTGTTCCAGTGTTCTGTCACCCTCGCAGGGAAATAATTTTTCCTCATGTTTCCATGGAACTTCCAATGCCTCAGCTTCCACCAGTGCCCCTTGTGCTGTCATTGGGCATCACCCAGCAGAGCCTGGCTCCAGCCTCTGGGCACTCACCCTGCAGATCTTTATAAACATGAATGAGGTCACCTCTTAGTCTCCTCTCCAAGCTAAAGAGCCTCAGCTCCCTCAGTCTCTCCTCATAAGGAAGATGTTTCACTCCCCTCATCATTTTTGTGGCTCTGTGCTGGACTCTTTCAAGCAGTTTCCTGTCCTTCCTGAACTAAGTGTCCCAGAAGTGGACAGAAGAAAGTGTAGCCCAGAGGAACTCCATGCAAGTCAGGATGAAGTTGGTACATTAGCAACGTGGGAGAGTACACTGCTTGTTAAATGTACTGTGTTAGTCTACAGTCAGATGAGACAGTGTCAGCAGCATGTAACATTCCCAGAGGGGATGGCAAGGTATTAATGCCACTCACTGGACACACAACACCTCTGCCCCCGGGCTGTCTGAGACACAGCAGGAAACAGGGGTGTTCCCAGTAGCAGTAGCTAAGGCTGGGGAGCTGAAGTTTCCAGGAGGTTCACAGAATCACAGAATATATCTGGTTGGAAGAGACCTCTAGGATCATCCAGTCCAACCCTTGACCCAGTACTAAAGGGTCAACACTAATCTGTGTCCTTAAGCTCCAGGTCCACACTCTACCTGAGCACCCCCAGGGACAGTGGCTCCACCGCTGCCCTGGGCAGCACATTCCAATGTTTGAGAACCCTCTATGAAGAAGTATTTCCTATCATCCAGCCTGAACCTCCCCTGGCACAGCTTGTTGCAGCTCTAGTCCTGTTGCTTGATTCCAGGGAGAAGAGGCTGCCCCTTCCTCACTCCAGCCTCCCTTCAGGTAGTTGTAGAGAGCCCCTCAGCCTCCTCTTCTCCAGACTGAACAGCTTCAGCTCCTTCAGACACTCACAGTATCACAGTATTACCGAGGTTGGAAGAGACCTCGAAGATCATCGAGTCCAACCTGTAACCACAAACCTCACGACTAGACCATGGCACCAAGTGCCACATCCAGTCCCCTCTTGAACACCTCCAGGGACGGCAATGGCCTTCTTGTAGGCCATGTGCTCCAGGCCCTTTATGAGCCAAGAACTGAACACAGTACTCAAGATATGGCCTCACCAGTGCTGAATACAGGGGGATGATCACCTCCCTGTTCCTGCTGGCTGCAGCACTTTCCCCACAGGTTTAATTTCATTCATCCCCCAACCCTTGCTTCTCACTGAATGAGAAAACTCATGACCTGCTGCTCTAAAGAAGCAAATAAATGCATTTTTAAAAAGTATCTTCAACTGCAGGAAAATGTCTGTCTGTCTGCTCTTAACTGAGCGTTTGCAGAGCTGCCTCCTCCCGGGGAAATGTCTTTGTTAAGTGTTAATTCCATTTCATTGTGCTGAACGTGTCTGCCATTTTCTCCATTAGAGGGCTGCAGAGCAGTGTGTTACAGCGCTTTAGAAGCGGATTTCAACCTGTATACGTACTTTGGGCCTAATTTCCTGCTGTATAGCTCTCCTGAACTCAATGGGGTGTAAAACTGGTGCAACACATGGAGAGGGAAGGGAGGGACAAAAAAAAGTGCAGCACCTCAGTATACCTCAGTGCCTTGGGTTTTGCTGACAAGGGTAAGAAACACCGAGATGCCAAGGCAGAATTTTAAATACACGTGTGACAGGTGAGGCAGATGAGGAAGTTAATTGCTGCTTGCGTGTTTGAACACAGCATAATTGGTCAACAGGGTGTGTTTTCAGAGAAGAGGAGGGAAATGCGTGAGCAGAGCAGAAGCAGAGCTTGAAATCCTCCTGCAGAAACTATGCTTGTTCTAGGCAGCAATTAGAAGCCTGGCAACCTGGCCTGCATTGAGGACAGTGTGGCCAGCAGGAGCAGGGAGGTCATTGTGCCCCTGTACTCTGCACTGGTTAGGCCACACCTTGAGTCCTGTGTCCAGTTCTGGGCCCCTTAGTTTAAGAAGGACATCGAGACACTTGAACATGTCCAGAGAAGGGCAACGAGGCTGGGGAGAGCCCTCAAGCACAGCCCTGTGAGGAGAGGCTGAGGGAGCTGGGGTTGTTTAGCCTGGAGAAGAGGAGGCTCAGAGCAGGCTCAGGAGACAGGTGGGGGTTGGTTTCTTCTCCCAGGCAACCAGCACCAGAACAAGAGGACACAGTCTCAAGCTGCACCAGGGGAAGTTTAGGCTGGAGGTGAGGAGAAAGTTCTTCCCAGAGAGAGTAATTGGCCATTGGAATGTGCTGCCCAGGCAGGTGGTGGAGTCACCATCCCTGGAGGTTCATAGTATCAGGCAGTTCATAGTATCAGTCAGGGTTGGAAGGGACCACAAGGATCATCTAGTTCCAACCCCCCTGCCATGGGCAGGGACACCCTACACTAGATCAGGCTGGCCAGAGCCTCATCCAGCCTGGGCTTAAACACCTCCAGGGACGGGGCCTCAACCACCTCCCTGGACAACCCATTCCAGGGCTTCACCACTCTCCTGGGGAAGAACTTCCTCATCACCTCCAGCCTGAATCTCCCCACCTCCAGCTTCATTCCATTCCCCCTAGTCCTATCACTGCCTGACATCCTGAGAAGTCCCTCCCCAGCCTTCTTGTAGCCCCCTTCAGATCCTGGAAGGCCACAATGAGGTCACCTGGGAGCCTTCTCTTCTGCAGACTGAACAGCCCCAACTCCTACAGTCTGTCCTCATAGGAGAGGTGCTGCAGCCCTCTGCTCATCCTCGTGGCCCTTCTCTGGACACCTTCCAGCACGCCCATGTGTTCAAGAGTGAATTAGACATGGCACTTGGTGCCATGGTTTAGTAGTCATGAGGTGTTGGGTGACAGGTTGGACTTGATGATCTTTGAGGTCTTTTCCAACCTTATTGATTCTATGATTCTAAGCCCTAACACTTACAAGAGTCATAAACATTATATTCTCCATCATGCTCTGACTGGGGCTGGAGTTGGTGAGCTAGTTGCTTGGGCTGAAATTTTTGAGGTAGATCATAGAATCACAGAATGGTCTGGGTTGGATGGGACCTCTGAAGGTCACGCAGTCCAAACCCCTCTGCTGTCAGCTGGGACATCCTCAACTAGATCAGGTTGCCCAGAGCTCTGTCAAGCCTCACCTTGAATATCTCCAGGGATGAGGCCTCAAGCACCTCCCTGGGCAACCTGTTCCAGTGTTCCACTACCCTCATGATAAAGAACTTGTTCCTAACATCCAATTTAAATCTACTCTTCTCTAATCTCAGACCATTACCCCTCATCCTATCACTGCAGGCCTTTGTAAGCAGCCTCTCTCCATCCTTGTAGCAGAGGTGTCTTCCTCAGCTGAGATTTCTTCTGAAAAACAATAAAAACATGCAAGTGAGATGGGGGTTTTCAATTCACAGGTAGAATATTTGGCAATTATGATCTGTGAAATTCCCACATTTAAGAGCAGGAACCTATGGCAAGAGAGAGAGCAGTCCCAGTCCTCAGGACCTGCCTTTCATGGGGTTAGTACAGCACGTGGTGGCAGTGGGAGGACTGCAATTCTACTGGCAGGCAAAAGCTAAGCTGTAGGGAGAGAAAGATGCTGGCACAGGTTGAAGAAATAAAGGAAACAGGGAATGCCATCGTGAGAGGGAGAGTGAAAGGAGAAGCATGGAGAGGAGATGACTCAGGAGACCAGAAGCAAGAACTGGCAGCTGCACAGCAAGAATTGGTTCTGGCAAGAACAGCAGGAGCGAAGCTGCTAGAAATGCAGTTCCTCCTCAGGAAGGAGGAATACTGAGACCAAAAGAAAGTGGTTCACAGACCTAATCTCCTGCTCATGAATTTAACTTGGGGGAAGAGGGACAGGCAGACCAGCCAGGAGACAACACTGTAATTAAAAGTGGCATTTACAAAGGTTGATAGAGGGTGGCACGAGCAACCTTAGTGCTTCATATTTTGTAACTCTGAAGTGCTTCACCCTCCAGACCACAGTGTTTATTCTTCATTTCTTGTTGTGCATGTTGTAAATTTAATTCATCTCAGCAATTAACTCATGGAGGCAGGGACTGATTTTTGTGTGTACTGAGTTTTCAGGCAGCACTTGCGGCACTGCATTGTAGTTCTTGGGCAGTGCCCTTACATGTCAGTAATGCAGACAGGCAATAGCATGTTCACAGAGTTGTCAGGGTTGGAATGGACCACAAGGATCATCCAGTTCCACCCCTCCTGTCATGGGCAGGGACACCTCACACCAGATCAGGTTGCCCAGAGCCCCATCCAGCCTGGCCTTAAAAAGTCTCACCACCCTCATGGTGAAGAACTTCTTCCTAACATCCAACCTGAATCTACCCTTCTCTAGCTTGGATCATTCCCCCTAGTCCTATCACTACCTGACTGCCTATAATGTCCCTAACCATCTTTCTTGTAGCCCCCTTCAGATACTGGAAGGCCTCAATAAGGTCTCCTCAGAGCCTTCTCTTCTCCAGACTGAACAGCCCCAACTCTCTTACTCTGTCCTCATAGGAGAGGATCTCCATCCCTCTGATCATCCTCGTGGCCCTTCTCTGGACACCTTCCAGCACCTCCAGATCCTTCCTGTAATAGAGGCTCCAGAACTGGAGGCAGTACTCCAGGTGGGGTCTCACCAGAGCTGAGTAGAGGGGGAGAATCCCCTCCCTCGACCTGCTGGCCACACTTCTCTTGCTGCAGCCCAGGATCAGGTTGGCTTTCCGGGCTGCAAGTGCACACTGGTTGCTTATGTTGAGTTTCTTGTCCACCAGTACCCCCAGCGGTGGAGGTAAATGTGAATACCAGCAATGGAAGAGAATGATTTGATACAAAATATTAGGAATATATCAGGTGCAACAGGTGAAAAGAACTAGTGGAAAGTTTAGGCCAAATACCAACAGTGAGGCAGTTAGGCATCAGAAGCTCCTCAGCTGGGACCTGACTGACTATGAGACAGCTACGTTCAGGAAACTCCAGCCTGTACTCAGAGACAGACGAGCTGAATGGCCTAATGGGTCCACTCTGTCTTTGACTTCTCTGATTCTGCAGAGCCTTCCCCAAAACCCAGCACAAAGGAGTGTCAAAAGAGGCAATCCATATTCATGGCCGCTCCTGGAGCTGCAAACTGTGAAAGGAAATCAAGGCGCTCTCTCCCGGGACTGCCGTGGAGAGCCGGCTCTAACCCAAAAGGACGCCAGCTCGCAGAGCGCTCTATGAAAATCTTATAGAGCTCTGCAATGCTCCATAAATAATTTTCAAACAAGAAGCTTTTTGTTTCAGTGGTGGCAATACTGAAAAAAAAACAACAAAAGGAAGGATGGCAAATAGCTGTCAAAAGAAACCCCAAACCAAAACCCAAACCAAGGCAGCTGCAACAGCCTGCACTCTCTACCCCTGTGAACTTTAATCACTGCAAGAGCAGCACACAGAGTTAGCAGCCATTTATTAGAAAGCTCAGATGATCAGTGCAGAGGTTTAGATGAAAGGTGGGCTGGAGCCTGGTACCTTGCCAATGGGCGCCAAGTGACAGCCCGTGGAATAAACATTCTGGCACATCAGCATGCTATAAATCCTCCAAGTGAAAGGAATTAAAAAGGCCAGGAGCAATTTTCCAAATGATTTATGATTGAAAGTGAGCTTAGGACTGCTTTTATTGTCCCAGGAGCACTCTCTTTCACATCCTTAAGGTGAAAGACCAACTCTGCTTCTTCCCTCTGCATTTCTTGGGTTAGCTTGTATGTTGCGAGGCTGGTGAGAGGTCTGGAGCACAAGTCCTGTGAGGAGAGGCTGAGGGATTTGGGGCTGTTTAGTCTGGAGAAGAGGAAGCTCAGGGGAGACCTTATTGCTCTCTGCAACTACCTGAAGGGAGGTTGAGTACTTGAGTCCTGTGTCCAGTTCTGGGCCCTTCAGTTTAAGAAAGATATTGACTTGCTGGAATGTGTCCAGAGAAGGGCAACAAAGCTGGGGAGGGGTCTGGAGCACAGCCCTGTGAGGAGAGGCTGAGGGAGCTGGGGTTGCTTAGCCTGGAGAAGAGGAGGCTCAGGGGAGACCTTATTGCTCTCTACAACTACCTGAAAGGTGGTTGTAGCCAGGTGGGGGTTGGTCTCTTCTCCCAGACAACCAGCACCAGAACAAGAGGACACAGTCTCAAGCTGTGCCACAGGAGGTTTAGGCTGGAGGTGAGGAAGAAGTTCTTCATAGAGAGAGAGATTGGCCATTGGAATGTGCTGCCAGGGAGGTGGTGGAGTCACCATCACTGGAGGTGTTTAAGAGAGGACTGGATGAGGCACTTGGTGCCATGGTTTAATTGATTAGATGGTGCTGGGTGATAAGTTGGACTCGATGATCTCAAAGGTCTCTTCCAACCTGGTCTATTCTATTCTATTCTATTCTATTCTATTCTATTCTATTCTATTCTATTCTATTCTATTCTATTCTATTCTATTCTATTCTATTCTATTCTATTCTACTCTACTCTATTCTACTCTATTCTATTCTATTCTATTCTATTCTATTCTATTCTATTCTATTCACTTGGAGCCGTGGTTTAGTTGTCATGAGGTGTTAGGTAATAGGTTGGACTTGATAATCTCTGAGTTCTTTTCCAACCTGGTTGATTCTATGATTCTATGCAGAGGTGAGCACCACAGGAGAATCCTGGATGGAGGGGGAGGCTATGCAGGCACTTTGGCAGCGCCCTCCTTGTTGTGAGGCTTAGCTTTTCATGGCCCAGGGGTGAGAGAACTGCAAATCCATTTTGACATTTTAAGTATGTGAAAAGACACCAGTTGTGGGCTGGGTTTGTTGTTGTTGTTGTTGTTGTTGTTTTTGGTTCTGTGTGCATGTGAGCTATCCCATACTCGTGCTTCTACGTGCACACATAAACATTTTATAACATGGATTTGGATTAAGGCTCGAAAAAAACTCAGCTTCGAATCGTTCCTGAGCAGAAGGTTTTTCTTCTCAGAACAGCAGTCTGTTGCAAGTCAGCCCTTTGCTCCATACGTAGGAAAGATGCAGCACTATCTGTTAGGGTACTTCCAAGTGTCAATATTGCTGAATGTGTCATTAAAATACAATATTACTATTAGTATGGGTACGCTTTCTTAAGCAAAAAGCCAGGGCTCTCGCTGTAAACTGAAAGGCAAAAGATTGTAGTTTTCAGGCAGAGTACTCTGTTGCCTATCTAAAGAGTGAACAGTGTGTGCAGTGGCAAAGAAAGGCAACAGGATGCCGATTTGCATTAGTAAGGGCATCACAAGCAGGGATAAATATGTCATTCACACACTCTACCCAGTGCTGGTCAGGCTGCACCCTGGGTGCTGTGCACAGTTTTGGTCCCTGCTATGCAAGAAGGATGCAGACAGGCTGGAAAGGGTCCAGAGGATGGCCACAAGAATGCTCAGAGGACTGGCAGACCTGACATATGAGGGAAGGCTGAGAGAACTGGCTGTGTTCAGCCTTGAGAGGAGAAGGCTTAGGGGATACCTCACAACCACATACAAGTACATAAAGGGCAACTCTCATGCGGAGGGATAGTCCCTTTTTACACCACATGCTGAAGACAAAGGGTGATGAGGACAAGTTGCTACTGGGGAGACTCAGACTGGATGCCAGGAATTTCTTTTTTCACCATTCAAACTATGAGACATTGGAATAAACTCCCAAGGGAGGTGGTGGATTCCCCTGCAAGAGACAGTTTCAAGGCCTGACAGGGTGCTGGGCCATCTTTAAACTATATTCTTACCCTGAAAAGTTGGACTAGATGATCCTTGAGGTCCCTTTGAACCTATGAATCGATGGCTAGCACTGATGTGAGCTTTCACTCACATCTTGTATATGATGTGATGCCTGGGCACTGGGGTTAATCTTGACCTGAGCCAGTGATTCACTGGGCCATGGACACAACACTGCCTGCCTTCCTGCTTTCTACTTTGGGAGCACTTTCAGGTGCTTGGCCTTGTGGCTCTCATTCTTCTAGGCTGGCACTGGGATTTCTGCCATGGAGTGCCACGCTGTTGTTGCCAGCAGAGCAAGCTGCTTTGGATAGATTTGGATAGATCAGAGCAAGCCTGCCTGATCATTGCTGCCTCTATCCACAGCTGGAACAAAACTTGAAAAAGCATAGTCCACAGGGGTGATGATTTCAGTTAAAGGCTTACACATCTCCCAGTGTTGACCATCTTCTTTAGGTGATTGTGGATACCTGCATCCATCTAAAAATATTTCTTTCCTGGCAGAGAGGGACCTGGGGGTACTGGTTGATAGTAGGCTGAACATGAGCCTGCAGTGTGCCCAGGTGGCCAAGAAGGCCAATGGCATCCTGGCCTGTATCAGGAACAGTGTGGCCAGCAGGAGCAGGGAGGTCATTCTGCCCTGTGTTCTGCACAGGTTAGGCCACACCTTGAGTCCTGTGTCCTGTTCTGGGCCCCTCAGCTTAGGAAAGATGCTGAGTTGCTGGAGGTTGTCCAGAGAAGGGCAAGAAAGCTGGGGAGGGGTCTGGAGCACAGCCCTGTGAGGAGAGGCTGAGGGAGCTGGGGTTGCTTAGCCTGGAGAAGAGGAGGCTCAGGGGAGACCTTCTTGCTGTGTACAACTCCCTGAAGGGTGGCTGTAGCTAGGAGGGAGTTGGTCTCTTCTCCCAGGCAGCCAGCACCCCTCATGTGGGGCGGATGTGGTGGGAGGGTATGGGGTTAAGGCCTTTTGGAATTATGGAATGCCTTTCTTGAATTTAGAAGTATTTATTTACCTTCTTGTAAGCATCTTGTATTGTGGTTTATCTGTTGTGCTGCTGATATTGACCCTGGATGCATAACTTACTGATTGCCAGTTAATTGCATGTCATTAATAAATCAATAAACTGCTTTGATCCTGATCTGCTTTAAAACATATGAATTGAGCAGCTTTTCCCTGCAAGAACACTGATCCTTCTCTGTCCATTTCTGAGCAATAAAGCAATGAAGTTGTAACACAGCCCCCCCCCCCCCCCCTCTGCCCTGAATGCAGGTATCTCTTTGCATGTCCCATACCTTGTCCTCCATGCTGAACAAAAGGGACAGAGTGAAGCAAGAAGGAGCTGGACACTATGGGAGAAGTTCCTCATGGGGCTGGATTTGAAAGGTGCAACTAAGTGTTTTCCAGGTAGTCTTCTCTCCCAGGGTAGGGGAGAAGACTGACAAGCTCTTGCAGCACAGGGAGAATACTGCAAGTTGAACAAATTTTACTGAGGGAAACAGAAGGGACTGGAGTAGTCTCAAACTGATTGAGCGCTGAGAGGGCTTTATGCTATTCAAGCTTCCTCCCTGTGAAGCCTGTGCTGAGGCACTGCAGACTCATAGCTCGGTAGCTTCCCTGCCTCTGTGCAGACCAGGTGTTAGTTTTCTCTGCACATCCAGTCTGGTCCTGAACTCTCTTCCCATTTTACTGACAAGGCTGCTGAGCAATGGCTTCTGTGACAGTAATAGGCACCTGTGGATCCCTATTTAATATGAAATAACCTGAGAGAAGTTCTCCATCTGCATAGTAGGTTCACTTTCCTCCTTCCCCCTCCTCCCGCCCTCTAATCTGGTTTGATTTAGACATACTAAGCCATAATTTTAACAAGGCAGATGCTGCTAGAAGATGCAACCCTAAGTGTGTTGTGTGCAAAAGAGAGTGTGAGTAGATGCAGTGAAGGGCATTTTAGCACCTTTCTGCTCCATATCAAGTTCTTCATCCTAAGTGAAGGGGCATACCTTAAAACAGTTGCCTGGGAGCCAGCCATGCTCCTCAATGACCTGCAGGGCTGTGGTCCCACCCCGCAGCCCTGTGCACCCTCAGTCTGGTGTTTCAGCATTTGAATCTGAACTGCTGGAGTATACAGAACACAGAATTATCCAGGTTGGAAAAGACCTTTGAGATCATCAAGACCAACCTATCACCCAACACCATCTAATCAGCTAAACCGTGGCACTAAGTGCCTCATCAAGTCTCCTTTTAAACACCTCCAGTGATGGTGGCTCCACCACCTCCCTGGGCAGCACATTCCAATGGCAAATCACTCTTCCTGTGATTGGCATCTGTGGTCCTGATGAAGCATCTGTGGTGCTGTGAGTGGGGCTGCCGTCCCCCACCCCACCAAGTCTGCATCACATCTCCCAGCGGAGAGGCTGAGCTCCGTTCTCGGCGAGAGCTCTCACTTTGGCAGTTTGTAAGGATGTATGCCTTGTCTCCAGGGGCCTTTTCCTCCCTCTCTCTCTCTCACCCACTCCATCAACACTCCAGCATGCAAACGGGATGCCATCAGGCGCAGTTATTAATACACAATGGAAGCGCCATGTGTGATTGTCTGTGAACGCTCCAGTGTTTTGTGTAATGCAGATTTAGAGATTGCATTGTAAAGTCATTTTAAACTCTGAACTAATGGGTAGTTTGGCAACAGCTTCTGAGTATGAAATCATTATTAATTCCTTTAGCACCATAATAACATTGATTTAGATGAACTCTTGTAACATAGAAATTGTATAGTATTTAGCTGTAATTAACGTCCCCTAATTAGGAAGTGTTGCCAAGTAGTTTTCTCTGCTGGCTCTGTTGTACTTAAGTGCAGCTGGATGAAAATTAACCACAAAGGGAACAGCTTGTGTTTTATGTGAAGTTTGCCTTTGATTGATTAAAGAAGTATTCCTTGGTACTTTATTTTATTATCAGAAAGGGTGCACTGGATTATCAGGGTTACAGAGAGCCACAAAGTCCACATGCTGCAGGCTGCAGACTCATTTGCAACGTACGTGGAGCCCAACAACTTAACTTGTGCACTCAGAAAATCCACAGGCTTGCTTTGCCTCAGTGCCACAGCGTGAAACCCAGTGCATGTTAATGTGGCTGCCCTCAATAAGGCTGGCATAATTTAGTGTCCACTCGGAGGAGAGAGTCACACACTGCAGAGCTGAGAGAGAGGCATTTGTTGATGTGAAAAATGCTGACATTTTTGGAAATTCAAATTGCAAATGAAATACTGCTGTCAGTTTACTGTGCAACTTCATAGCATATGGTGCTTCTGCTGGTGGGTGTTATTTCAAAGTTTGCAAATCACACTATGAGAGTGTCCCTCTGGTGAGCTTTTGCAACGCTTAGCAACTGTGAATCAAAAGTGACAGTACAGAGGAAGAGGGACTGGGGAAAAGGAGAAAAAGTTCTCTCTCTCAGTCAGTAGAACAAAGTCCACGAGAAGTTAATACGTTTTTGCAGGGGGGGAAAGGAGGCCAGCGTGCTAAAGCTGAAAGAGATCCGGTGCCTCCATTCTTGCAGAATAATGTACAACATCTTCTAAATTGTTAACATGAAAATATGCTTTCTCTCTCCCAGTCCCTTTGATTTTGGTGTGGCAAGAAAATGAAACCACCTGGCAGACAGAACATGTCGCTTCCAAAATTAGGACTGAGCTGCCTCAAGACGTCGTGCAATCTCCTCAGAAGGTCCAGATGTTTCTCCTACCCACCTCTGGGAAATGTTCTTGCGACCACATGGTAACATTTGCCATTTGAAAACCTTTGTCCACCCTGAGGCTGTCAACAGAGGGGAAAAAAAAAACAGAAAAAAAAATAAATAGAAAATCATTCTGCACCAGCCCAGCACCGTGGATTCCAACTGGGGTGATGGAAAGCACACACCGATAGGGGGAATATAAACGACCGGAGTAGGGTAGCATCCTGCACCATGGTTTTCAAGAATCTGCCACCCAGTGACTCCTTTAATGTGCATCTACACTACCAAGAAGTGGATATGAAAGTTGGATTCTCTGTGATTTGATCTGACCATAGTTGCTGCTTCGTGTTCTGCTCCAGCGAGTGATTTTTGGCACCAAGATGGAAGCTTGGCTGCGCGGCACAGACCTCATCAATTTGCCAATCAAGCTGGCTGAGAATAGAAAGTGATGGAGCTGTCAGGAGTAGTTCAGCCATAAGCAATTCTAAGCTAAGCAATTTGGAAATTTCAATAGTTATAATGACCAAGATTCTCTGTGTTGGCCCTTAATTACTGGGATGTCAATTCAGCTGAAAATTGCCTTTCCCAGGTAATGATAATTCTTAGCAAAGTCTTTGCTTATACACCCACCCGTAGCACTCATTAAGTCAAGCTTCTTCCTTTGGTATGAAAAGCTGTCAATTTGAAGTGACATCACCAATCATCTGCCATCTAAAAAATCTCTAGGCTGTCTTGCTGAAGGCAGGCTTATTCCCTTTTAGCTGTGGAGCAGTGTATGGCAGTGCAGCCTGCTGATACAAGCAGCGCTGCACCAAGTCAGTGTAAGGAGCTGCCCAGTTTGGGCACTGCTAAATGATGGACTGCTCAGATTCGTTGCTGGCACCTCAGGTGAAATCCAGAGCCTGTGAAATAGCAGTACCTGTTTATTTGTGAAGGGAAAATCTGCTACCCAGACCTTCACAGCACTTGGCACTAGAAGAGAAGGCTGAGAGCCCTAGGGATGTTCAGTCTTAAGAGAAGACTGAGAGGAGATCTGATCAATGTCTATCAATTTCTGAGGGGTGGGTGTCAAGTGGAGGATGGCAAGCTCTTGTGGGTGGTGCACAGTAATAAGATAAGGAACAATGGATACAAACTTGAACATAGAAGGTTTCAGCTCAACATGAGGAGAAGCTTCTTTACAGTGAGGGTGAGAGAGCCCTGGAGCAGGCTGCCCAGAGAGGTTGTGGCGTCTCCTTCTCTGGAGGTTTTCAAAACCTGCCTGGATGCATTCCTGTGTGGACTACCCTGGGTGATCCTGCTTTGACAGGGGGGCTGGACTGGAGGATCTCTGGATGTCCCTTCCAACCTCTAATGTTCTGTGATTCTGTTATCCCCTCTGTCATTTCTTATGGGAAGGAAAGGGAGAGGGAAATTCCTGAATTTGCTATAGGGGCATAAGGCACAAAGATGTGTGAAATGAACCTGCAGTGCATGAGCTTAGCCCCATACCATATTTCTTACATCTCTGCTATTGAGTTTCAAATGATTGTATTGCAACTGTCCTGCCAATCTACATGGGTGAACATCTCCAGTTGTTTTCTTTGGGAGGGGGAAAACATGAAAAAGAAGCCAAACCATCTTCATGACCAGAATGTGTTTATCAACAATCCATTGTTATTGCAGCCCACACTGGTAATATTGCTTCTTTTCTACAGAATGCAAACAGCACCCTGCAGCTATGGGTACAGAACACCTATACTTTGGTCCTCTCTTCCAGTTGAAGTGGGACAGACTTTGCCTTCTGCCTTCAAATGAGTGATGTGGGATTCCAGGGAAAGCAAGGAAGAGTGAGAGTCTCACGCTCACACCTGCTGAAAGAGTCTGTCACAGACAGAGATGCAAGTGTGCCTTGCATCTAAATTCAGACTAGTTCAAACCATTTACTGCCTCTTCCTGGCAATGTGTCATGTGCCCTAAGGCAGTATTATACCTCTCTGGACATAATAGCCAATATGTGGCATCATTTTATGCACAAAAAAAGGAGAAGAGAAGTTCCATGAGTGGTTTGAAAAGGGGAAAGCATCTCTTCCATGCTGCCTTCCCTCACTGGCCCTACACACTGAATGTGCCATTCCATCACATCTCTAACAGCTGCATAAGGGTTGCAACTGTGTTCTTGCAGTCAGTTTCTTACAAGTTTGGATGCAACTTGCTCACTGTCTCTCCTCACTCCTGATTCTTGGCTTGCACACAATGAAATACTAGGGGCCTTAGGCACTTAACAAAATAAAACAAGAAAGAGAAAAAAAAAGTCCACAAAAAGCCAGCCCTCAACAGATCCCCTTAAGGGCCCATTTTAATTCTCCTTATGCTCCTGATGTGTGAGTTCTTACCCTGCTATCCCCCCTAGAAGCAGTTTATTTCTGTCTGTCAGTACTGACAAAGTGACAAAATCCCCTTTCCCACCCACCATGTAATTGCTCTGTTGTTGCCCTTCCTACACATGACTGTAGAAAGAAAGCTCTCACTTTATTTGTACTGCCAAAGTGAATAGCATCTCTTTCCCCCTCCCTCCATGTGGCTTTCAAATAGTCACACTATCATTAGTTATTTCTGTTCTGGAGGAATTCTTCATCTGAGAAGGGAGCATATTCCATGGAAGTAAAGGAAAGGCCTGAACAGCAAGTTCTCACATGTGCCCACAAAATCCTGGAGGTGAGAAATGTGGGGCTTGCAAGGAAGGCAGAAGCAAGCATTACAAAGTAAGGCCATTCAGAGAAGGGTAGCAAACCAAGAAAACCAAATGCTGCATTTTTTTAGTTGCATTTTCCTGATAGTGAAGGCTTGGAGCGGAGTAGCTCTCTTTGTTCCATGCTTGCACAGTGCTATGTTGTTCATTTTAGCCCATGACAAGAAAAGCATCCATTAGAATGGGCTTTTGTTTTACTTTTCTGGTGGCTGTCTCTCTTTTCTCCATTTAAACTTTCAGTTTGGGCAGAAAACAAAAGTAGTTCTAGAATCAGTCTAAAGCTGCAGGGTCTTCCCCCCCCCCCCGCCAGTTCTTTGGGATTTATGTATCCATTTATTCTAAAGATGCATCACAGATGAATTTCCCCACCTCATCTGGGTGCTGGGTGGATGATTACAAGAGGACCACATCACCTCCATTAACTAAATCATCAGAAATCATTTCTTCAACCTGATTGAGGGAGGGCCTTTGCAGAGGGACCTCGACAGGCTGGGCAGATGGGCAGAGTCCAAGGGCAGGAGATTGAACACATCCAAGTGCCGGGTTCTGCACATTGGCCACAGCAACCCCAGGCAGTGCTACAGGCTGGGGCCAGAGTGGCTGGAGAGCGGCCAGGCAGAGAGGGACCTGGGGGTACTGGTTGATGGGAGGCTGAACATGAGCCTGCAGTGTGCCCAGGCAGCCAAGAAGGCCAATGGCATCCTGACCTGCATCAGGAACAGTGTGGCCAGCAGGAGCAGGGAGGTCATTCTGCCCCTGTACACTGCACTGGTTAGGCCACACCTTGAGTCCTGTGTCTAGTTCTGGGCCCCTCAGTTTAGGAAAGATGTTGAGTTGCTGGAAGGTGTCCAGAGAAGGGCAAGAAAGCTGGGGAGGGGTTTGGAGCACAGCCCTGAGGAGAGGCTGAGGGAGCTGGGGTTGCTTAGCCTGGAGAAGAGGAGACTCAGGTGAAACCTTCTTGCTGTCTACAACTACCTGAAGGGAGGTTGCAGCCAGGTGGGGCTTGGTCTCTTCTCCCAGGCAGCCAGCACCAGAACAAGAGGACACAGTCTCAAGCTGCACCAGGGGAGGTTTAGGCTGGATGTTAAGAAGAAATTCTTCATAGGGGGAGTGATTGCCCATTGGAATGTGCTGCCTGGGGAGGTGGTAGAGTCACCGTCATTGGAGGTGTTTAGGAGGAGACTTGATGGGGTGTTTGGTTGCGTGGTTTAGTTGATTAGGTGGTGTTGGGTGATAGGTTGGACTCGATGATCTTGAAGGTCTCTTCCAACCTGGTCTATTCTATTCTATTCTATTCTATTCTATTCTATTCTATTCTATTCTATTCTATTCTATTCTATTCTACCATTCTATTCTGAGTGCTGTGAACACATCACCATTTGCTGCAACATGGTTACATGGAGACGAGAAATGGAGTCTCAGAACCGCTCACCCCTCAGGCAAACAATGCACAACGAGTTTTATTTCTTAATAAAAGTATAATAAATCAGCCTCAGAGAGAGCAAAGATTTGGTTTAGAGATGCTAAGCTTTTTGTGGAGTTTTGCTCCTGTGTGGATTGGCAGTCCAGGACTGATGAGATAGGTGTAGTCACGCTGTTGAGTACTGGGCGAGCAGGGCTGTGCCTTGTTTGGCAGTCAGCATCCCATTATCTGCAGCTTCACAATTGTGCAGTGTGACAACTCTCTGTGTGAAAAAAAGGTCCCTAACAATGGTCTAAATCACACATTTGCTCTTCCTTTGAGCACTGGTGGTTGTCAAAACCTGTTGCACTCTAGTAGGGGAGCCTTTTAGACATATTCCAGGGCTGGCTCCATGCAGACAAAATGCATTAGAGGCCACTCAAATGCTCCATCTAAACAATCACACAAATCTGCTTATGCCCACTTCATCCCTGAGCAGTCCTGTAAACCACATGCAGAGGTCAGCTATTCTCCTCTGCAGTGTGGAGCACTGCCAGCCACAAAATACCAACTGAGGGCTGGTAGAAATCAATCTATATTACTTCCCAAGCCTGTACTTAGGATATCAGAGGGGGTGTTATCTAAAACAGTGAAAAAGCCTAACTTAGGAAAACAAAGGAAGAATCTAATTTTAGCAAGAAAAGAATGAAGTAACCTTAAACCCATCCCTCTCTGGTTGCCCAGAGGGCTCTCTGTGCCGCTGTTCCTCAGCAGCACTCTCCCTCCACCCTAGCTACTACTACTTTGCCTTAAGCCACTCTTTTTCTAGTTAAGCTTCTGTTTATTTGGAATTAATGAATTAATTATTGAAGCAGCTCAAATGTGAGGGAGCTATAGTGCAGTACCCTTCATTCTCCAAGATACCCCAAGGAAACCTGTACAGGGGGAGAGCTTTATTAGGTTATTGCTCTCTACAGCTACCTGAAGGGAGGTTGGAGACAGGTGGGGGTTGGTCTCTTCTCCCAGGCAACCAGAACCAGAACAAGAGGACACAGTCTCAAGCTGTGCAAGGGGAGGTTTAGGCTGGATGTTAGGAAGACTTTCTTCATAGAAAGAGAGGTTTGCCATTGGAATGGACTGCCCAGGGAGGTGGTGGAGTCACCATCACTGGAGGTGTTTAGGAAGAGACTTGATGAGGCACTTGGTGCCATGGTTTAGTTGATTAGATGGTGTTGGGTGATAGGTTGGACTCGATGATCTCAAAGGTCTCTTCCAACCTGGTTAATTCTATTCTATTCTATTCTATTCTATTCTATTCTATTCTATTCTATTCTATTCTATTCTATTCTATTCTATTCTATTCTATTCTATTCTACCTCTACTGTTCTTCGGATAGTGCTGCCCTGCTGGACACTGGCTGTGCATTTTCACATTTGGTTCCCAGTCTTTCACTTTGCTTTTTTCTCCCTGCCAGGACCTTCTCTCTCCAGTTCAGGTGTTATCTATTCTTCATAGCTGTGTCTGATTTCAGCATGTTGTAATCAGCTCTAAATTCTCCCATTTAAACCACAACAGCAGACCTTTGTTAATGGCAGCCTGGAAATAAAAGCCTTTGTCATTAAGCCCCACGTTAAATGCTTATATTTATGGCAAATATTTACATTTGGGTTTAGATAAACAGAAACCAGTTACTCCTGCTCTGTGTAGAGAGCAGTCTTCTTGCTTTAAAAATTGAGGGGATGGAAAATTTGAAAGAAAAGGGGACTCTGGAGTATGATCCCAATGGACTGAAGGCTCCTTCCCAATCCCTCTCTTTGTTCCTACCTAGTTATTCCAGAGCTGAAATCAAACCACGTTCCTCAAAGTTGGTTTGATTCAAAGGTGATGATTTACCATTGAGTGCTGATTTACCCTTCTCAGCAGTCCCACATCCAACTTTCCTGTGAGTTCACAGTCCCTTGAATCCCAAAAGTCTCTGGGGTTTGAGGAATGAGACTGAGATGGCCTTGTGAAACTGCATAGTTTTGCCCTCTATTTAGCCTCTGATTCCTGTTAATACTACCAAAGGAAGTGCTGGATATGATGAATAATTTCTGCAACATCAGCCAGAGCCAATAAACAGCACCTTGATGACAACAACTCCTCACCTAAGTTGGACCAGCAGCTGAGATTTGCTTTACCACTCCCAGCTCTGGGTGTCTGTGTGACCACCAGAGCCCTGCCAGGCATCCCACCTCCTGGCAATGGCTATGCAATCCTGTTGTCCAAACAGGGCACGCCTGCGACATTCCAAGTGACGGCTGAGGATGGCACACAAGGCGGGACTGAATGACATTTACTCTCTGAATTTGTAGAATCATGGAATGGTCCAGGCTGGAAGGGACAATACAATACAATACAATACAATACAATACACCACGTTGGAAGAGACCTTCAAGATCATCGCGTCCAACCCATCAACCAATCCAACCCACCCAACAACTAAACCATGCAGCCAAGCACCCCATCAAGTCTCCTCCTGAACACCTCCAATGAAGGTGACTCCACCACCTCCACGGGTAGCCGATTCCTCCAAAGGTCATCCAGTCTGACCTCCCTGCAGTCAGCAGGGACATCCCCAACTAGATCAGGTTGCCCAGAGCCCTGTCCAGCCTCACCTTGCATGTCATAGAATCATAGAATCACAGAATCAATAAGGTTGGAAAAGACCTCAAAGATCATCAAGTCCAACCTGTCACCCAACACCTCATGACTACTAAACCATGGCACCAAGTGCCACGTCCAATCCTCTCTTGAACACCTCCAGGGATGGTGACTCCACCACCTCCCTGGGCAGTACATTCCAATGGCTAACAACTCTCTCAGTAAAGAACTTTATCCCCACCTTGAGCCTAAACTTCCCCTGGCACAGCTTGAGACTGTGTCCTCTTGTTCTGGTGCTGATTGCCTGGGAGAAGAGACCAACCCCTCCTGGCTACAGAGAAGGAGACTCAACCACATACCTGGGCAACCTGTTCCAGTGTTCCACCACCCTCATGGTAAAGAACTTGTTCCTAGCACCTGGTTTAAATCTACTCTTCTCTAGTTTGAAGCCATTTCTCCTCATCCTATCACTCCAGGTTTTTGTAAACAGTATCTCTCCATCTTTCTTGTAGCTCCCTTCAGGTCCTGGAAGGCTGCTCTTAGGTATCCCTAGAGCCTTCTTTTCTCCAGGCTGAACACTCCCAGCTCCCTCAGCCTGTCCTCATAACAGAGGTGCTCCGACCCTCTGATCATTTTTGTGGCCCTCCTCTGGACCCTCTCCATCAGGTCCATGTCCTTCCTATATTGAGGGCTCCAGACCTGTACACAGTAATCCAGCTGAGGTCTCACCAGAACAGAGCAAAGTGGCAGAATCACCTCTCTGGATCTGCTGGCAATGCATCCTTTGATGGAGCCCAGGATGTGATTTGCCTTCTGGGCTGCAAGCTCACACTGCCTGCTCATGTCCAGCTTCTTGTCCATCAATCGTGTTAGCAGAGCAGTACCAAGCAAGGTACAAATGCAAAGGACTATTTTTCAACAAGCCTTTCAGCAGGTGATACTTACACAGAATAAATCAGCTATGTAAAGCACTTCCAGTCCTGTGCCTTAGCACAGGAATTTAGGGTTCATACACAAAAATGAACTTAAGCAAAGCAGGACTAATTTCCCTGGCATGTATGGCTTCTGTGGGAGTGAGAAGCTGCAGGCAGCATAACTCAGATCCCAAAGTGCCTGACATTTACATGCCTGATCTCTATGTAAGATGAATAGAAGAATAGAATAGAATATAATAGAATAGAATAGAATAGAATAGAATAGAATAGAATGGAATAGAATAGAATAGAATAGAATAGAATGGAATGGAATGGAATGGAATGGAATGGAATGGAATGGAATAGAATAGAATAGAATAGAATAGAAGTAGAGTAGAGTAGAGTAGAGTAGAGTAGAGTAGAGTAGAGTAGAGTAGAGTAGAGTAGAGTAGAGTAGAGTAGAATAGAATTAACCAGGTTGGAAGAGACCTTTGAGATCCACAGGTCCAACCTATCATCCAATACTATCTAATCAACTAAACCATGGCACCAAGCACCCCATCAAGTCTCTTCCTAAACACCTCCAGTGATGGTGACTCCACCACCTCCCTGGGCAGTCCATTCCAATGGCAAACCTCTCTTTCTATGAAGAATTTCTTCCAAACATCCAGCCTAAACCTCCCCTTGCACAGCTTGAGACTGTGTCCTCTTGTTCTGGTTCTGGCTGCCTGGGAGAAGAGACCAAGCCCCACCTGGCTACAACCTCCCTTCAGGTAGTTGTAGACGGCCATAAGGTCTCCCCTGAGCCTCCTCTTCTCCAGGCTAAGCAACCCCAGCTCCCTCAGCCTCTCCTCACAGGGCTGTGCTCCAAAACAGAATCCACAAAACCCCAGCATCATTCTAGATGAATGGCTAACCAAGAGCTAAGTGATTGAAAGGCAAACAATATGTGGGAGCACTGCTATGCACACAGTGTGCAGGTGAGCTCTGCTAACTCTGCTTTATGCCTCAAAGAGGCAAGCAGGGCTCATCCTCCCTTGCCACCACCACCTGGAGGGTTTTGAAGCATTTCAGTACTTAACTGAGATCCAGTATGCAGGGCTAGGCATGAGACGTAGAATAACAGGGAAGTGAGAAGAAGAGGAGGCAACTGGCTCGGTACTCCTCCTTTCTGGCCAAACTTCCTAGCACTCAGCCACAGTACAGGATCAGGAAAGTTCCAGTTTAAGACAGAACTTAAAAGGAAGCATGTGGCAAGAGGCTTCCACCACATTTCCTCCAGTCTAGCAGGCATTCCCAAATTTGTCAGACTCCTCTGGGAGAAGCAAGTGCATGAGCATATTGTTTGGAGATCTTGGTGAGGCTTAGGGTACAAAGATAGGCAAAAAGCTGTTCAGCCGCTGCCAGACTAGGGAGCTGCTCTCTGTGCACTCAAGTCGCTCGTGAGGTTTCTGGAAAGCCACCTGTAAAAGATCATGAGTCACAAGTTGGGGATCCACAGAAACAAAGCTTTGTAAGACTGCCATTCAGGGCACACATGCCTACATTTAATGGAAGTACCTCTCAGGCATGCCAGTTCTCTTCCTGATACACCTCCCCAGGCTGGCCTGAAACCTCATTCAACTGGGAAGGTCACAAAGTTTCAGCACTGCATTGCTGTTGGCTTCGGTCGCCTCCTCTTTTCAGGGCTTGTACGTGGAGGGAAAGACAAGCACACATTCCTCGGGCGGGCAAAGGCGTTCAGCTCTTGGCTGCGTGACACGGGAGGAGGGGAAGCACCCAGCCACCCAGCTTCTCGCCTGAACTTGCGCTTCCTTCACGGCTGACATTTCTCCTTCTGCCAAGTCAAATCAAAACTCTGTCATCCTCCAGCTACCCTGAAAACCACATTTACAACCAGTCCAAGGCTCCCTAGCCAGTGCCAGCTCTTCGCACGCCTCAGAGCGTTGGGTGGGAAGGAGCATGGCCTTATGAGACACACCTGCTTTGGTTTACTGGACAAGAGCCTAGTCTCATTTACAAGTCAGGCATAACACTTGTGAAGACAGAGGAATTATTCCCCGTGTACACTAGCTCCGAGAGCAAAAGGCATCCTCCCTCCTCTCTTCATGCAAAATGTAAACCCTTTATTTTGCCTTCAGGATACTCTACCACCAGCTTCAAGCTTGCGCTGTCTGATGATTTAAAGCACAGTTCTGTAGGGTAACATTTGGCTCGTGATGCCCTGTGCTAATTTAGGCGGGAAAGAGGGGTCCAGCTCATGAAGTATTCCAGGTATAATCAGGAAATTGTGGCTACAGATGCAATCCAGGAGCATTTTGGGGTTGGTAACCAAGGCAACAATTCTTGCTTCAAGACACACTTTTTCTGTTGATAATCTATTGTAATGCCAGTAATTGCAGCTGACAAGACTCTGTTTGTTGTGAGAGATAATTAGCACTTGAAATAAAGTAACAGATTTGAATAAATTGGGGGAACGGAGTGGTGTGACCTGATCGCTTCAGAAACAAACAAGAGCTTTGGGGCCCTGCACGCTGTATGATGCTGGTGGTGGCCTCCATGGTGACTGAACAATACCAACATTTATTAGGCAGGGCTTAATTGGAAATTACAGTTGCTTTTGTGATGAAAACATTTTTCTATCTTTCTCATCCAGGTTATATTTACATTATAAAATACACTTTAAGGGGAAAAAAAAATGATCAGGAAAAGCAACACAACCTCCTTCTGCCTACCTTAGCAAACTATGGATGTTTCCATGTGCCTGGGCTTTGGCCTAGAATTTGATCTGTTTGAAAGCCAATGTTTCAAAATAAGTGTTCACAATTTAGAGAACCCAGGGTGACTCTGCCCAAGGGTGTGGAGGGTTTGGAATAGAATAGAATAGAATAGAATAGAATAGAATAGAATAGAATAGAATAGAATAGAATAGAATTAGAATAGAATTAGAATTGAATTATAATAGAATTATAGAATAGAATAGAATAGAATAGAATAGAATAGAATAGATAGAGTAGAATAGAATAGGATAGAATAGAATAGAAATAGAATGGAATAGAAAATAATTAGAATAGAATTAGAATAGAATAGAATAGAATAGAATAATAGAATAGAATAGAATAGAGTAGAATAGAATAGGATAGACTAGACTAGACTAGACTAGAATAGAATAGAATAGAATTAGAATTGAATAGAATTGAATTAGAATGGAATAGAATAGAATAAGAATAGAATAGAATAGAATAGAATAGAATAGAATAGAATAGAATAGAATAGAATAGAATAGAATTAGAATAGAATAGAATTAGAATAGAATAGAAAAGAAAATAATTATAATAGAATGGAATTAGAATAGAATAGAATAGAATAGAATAGAATAGAATAGAATAGAATAGAGTTAGAATAAACAAGAGGAGGCTCAGGGAAGACTTTATTGCTCTCTACTACTACCTGAAGGGTGGTTGTAGCCAGGTGGGGGTTGGTCTCTTCCCCCAGGAAACCAGCACGAGAACAAGAGGACACAGCCTCAAGCTGCACCAGGAGAGGTTTAGGCTGGAGGTGAGGAGAAAGTTCTTCCCAGAGAGAGTTGTTAGCTATTGGAATGTGCTGCCCAGGGAGGTGGTGGAGTCACCATCCCTGGAGGTGTTCAAGAGAGGATTGGATGTGGCGCTTGACGCCATGGTTTAGTAGTCATGAGGTGTTGGGTGACAGGTTGGACTTGATGATCTTTGAGGTCTTTTCCAACCTTATTGAGTCTATGATTCTATGATTCTGTGAATGTGGCTTGTTCAGCATAGACCAGGTATGACCCTAGGATCACAGGATGTCAGGGGTTGGAAGGGACCTCTGGAGATCATCGAGTCCAACCTCCCTGCCAAAGTAGGACCATAGAATCTAGCACAGGTCACACAGAAACACATCCAGATGGGGCTGGAAAGTCTTCACTGAAGGAGACTCCACAACTTCACTGGGCATCCTGCTCCAGTGCTCTGTGACCCTCACAGTGAAGAAGTTCCTCCTCCTGTGCTGTAGTTTATATCCATTTCCCCTCGTCCTATCCCAGGGTGCAACTGAGCAGAGCCTGTCCCCTCTCTCTTGACCCCCAGCCCTCAGATATTTATAAACATTTATTAAATCCCCTCTCAGTCTTCTCTTCTCCAGACTAACCAGCCCCAGGGCTCTCAGCCTCTCCTCATCAGGCAGTGCTCCAGTTCTTTCATCATCCTTGTAGCCCTCCGTTGGATTCTGCAGCAGATCCCTGTCCCTCCTGAACTGGGGAGCCCAAAAGTGGACACAACAGTCCAGGTGAGGTCTCACCAGGGCAGAGTAGAGGGAGAGGAGAACCTCCCTCAGTCTTCTGGACACACTCCTCTTCATGCATCCCAGGATCCCATTGGCCTTCTGTGGTGAAGGCACATTCTGCCCAGATACTAGGTGTCCCCTCCTTTAGGAGGAGGACCACTACCAAGTATGGGCATAATTCCAGCTTCACGCTTTCTATAGGCTGAAGCCAGTTGTCTATCAGAGTGCCCATTGGTCAAACCCAGCCTCGAGGAACCTGTAAATATTACCCCTGTTGGTAAACAAGTTGCCTCCTCTTCACTTTGCCTCTGGACTTGCTCAGGAGAGCAGCTCTCGAGCCACCGCCTCTGCCGTTGAGCTTGTTTTTAGCTTCTCTCATCCATGCACGCATACTGAAGCCTCTGCATCGTGAGAAGCACTTTGATCGTGAGGATCAGCCCAGAGGAGGACCTTCGCTGAGCCCGAGCAGCCAGCGTCGCTATAGCCGGTCATATCTCCAGGAGAGCCCATCGTGCTACCGGAGGACTGGACCAGCCCCGAGGGTAAGATCTGCCCAGTTGTCGGGGAGAAGGGACTATCTCAAGCGTCGCGCTGTTCCTTTAAGCCCAGGAACGGAGAAGCCGCATTCTCTCTCTAAGGCCGTTTGCCACGAGGCCGACCCCATAGCTATCGTCCGACCGGGAACCTCTGAGCCCGCCTATCGGCAATCGTCACCTCGCCCTGCTGTGCGAGCCGACTCCCAGGGCCGCCCCCACGGACCGAACGCGACCAGGAACCAGTCCAGCGGCAGCAGCCAGCCGGACCCCCACCTTGCTACAAACATCAGCTACGGAATATCTTCCACGTGCTTTCCACCCACTAGCACTCAGTTCAAAGTCTCCGCGTGTGGCAGAGTCATCGCTGACGCGCACAAAGATTGCAATATCGTGTTTTATATTAGCCAAAAGCCGCCCGCGTTCCGCCGAGTCGCCATCCAGTGGTCAAGCGGCGGAACTGCACCCCTGGTTATATAAAACACAGAGACAGTCTGTAGATAGTTTAATTAAGTTCTGATCATAATACTAAGCCATTTATGGAATGTATTTCACGAACGTGCACTAGAACATGTATATAAGTTGTTGATTCATCGGTTATTAATAATTTGATAATAAAATTTCATATTTTCATAATTCATCATATTCATAAATTTAATAACCTCTTCACAACACCTTCTTGGCCACCAGGGCACATTGCTGTCCCATGGATAATTTGTTGTCCACCAGGACTCCCAGGTCCTTCTCCACAGGGCTGCTCTCCAGCAGATCACCTCCTAACCTGTACTGGTGCAGTTTATTCTTCCTTCCCAGGTGCAGGACTCTGCACTTATCCTTTTTGAACCTCATTAGGTTCCTCTGTGCCCAGCTCTCAGTCTGTCCAGGTATTGCTGAATGGCCACAGAGCCTTCAGGTGTCTCAGCCAAGCCTCCCAGCTTGGTATTGTCACCAAACTCACTGAGCAGACACTCTGTCTCATCATCAATGTCAGCTTCAGCTCAGTACCAGCCTTTATTCAAGCCTCAATTTCATGTCTTGGGTTGATAACACGGCTCCTTAGTAGATGTTTGTGTTTGTGTTAAGTGGTGTTGTGCCTGGAGCTAGACAAGCAGACCAGGGCTGCTGCCTCATGTAACCTGGGATCTCATAATCTGCAGAGGGAGTATTAGCTGGAGGGGAAAGGTGAGGGACAGAGTCACAGAAATTCCAGTCTCAACCCTGTTTTCTTTTTTTCTGTAATTGTGAGGTGCAACTGCTTGGTTCAATAGTGAGAAGAGGAATTCAATCCTACTAAACCTTTGTGCCACAGGGAATGAAAGTATTTTACATAAACCTGCAGCTGTTAAAATGAGGATGCTTCTGGGTTGGGGCAACACAACTGCCTGGCTACATGTAACCAAAGCTAACCTGGTTAACTGATCCTCTTTTCTGCAGTGCCTGAGTCTCATTTTCAAAGTTAGAGAGAAAATGAGATTTCCTAAGAATATGAGGTCAGCTTGTTTACAAGGCAGGAATGAAGGCTCAGGCTACACAGTTTACTCCAGGCTCACAGGCAAATGAGGAGAGACTGAAGGAGCTGGAGCTCTGTAGCTTGGAGAACAGGAGACTAAGAGGTGACCTCATTCATGTTTGTAAAGATGTGCAGGGTGAGTGTTGAGTGATGCCAAATGACAGCACAAGGGGCAATGATGGGCAATGATGGAAGTTCCATGGAAACAGGAGGAAGACTTTTTTCCCTGTGAGGGTGAGAGAACACTGGAACAGGCTGCCCTGGGGGTTGTGAAGTCTCCCTCTCTGAAGATATTCAAGAGCAGCCAGGATGTGTTCCTGTGTGATCCGGTATAGGTGATCCTGCTCTGGCAGGGGGATTGGACTGGATGATCTTTTGAGGGCCCTTCCAGCCCCTAACATTCTGTGATTCTGTGATCAGTGAACTGATCTCATGTCACACAAGGTCAGCAGCAGCAGTCCAAACCACAGGCCACTTTTGCCTGCTGAAAGCCAGGGGGCTTGGGGCTGAAATGGTTCTGCTCCTTCACAGAATCTCACCCAGCTTGTAAAACCTCCTGGCCAAGACATGATATCATATCCAGTGTCAAAACAGAGACTGTCACAGTAGATGCATTCATCTCAGGGGTGGCCAGAAGGCAAAATCAGTACCCTCTCACAATTTGTTCATAAGACATCAAATGATGAACTATGGCTAGTATTGCTTCTTTCATTAGTACTTCATCTAAAGCACAAGGTCTCTGTTACCCTCATGATAACAGCCACATTACTGCTCTGGTAAACATTAATTCACATCAGAATCACACCTTCACTATTCATAACCATTCACAGTCCATTCAAGGCAGGACAGCCATGTTCTCAGGAGTCCAAAGCTGCATTTTTACTTCCTTTCTGTGAGTGAGCTCACTGGTTAAAGATATCAGAATTGAATTGCCTGATGTTTGCTGAAGTTACAAAGGTGGCTGGCAAAGGAGACCAGTCTGAAGCACAAAGGGGTTCAGGCTTCCAGGGCCATTGGTCAGGCTCTCCCCTCCCACACGCTATGTCGGCCATTAAAGTCCATCAGAAGCAGTAAAAGAAAGGGGTGGGTTAAAACTACCAGCTCAGCACATGGACTTCACAGAATCACAGAAAACAGCCAGTTGGAAGAGACCTCAAAGCACATCTCGTCCAACGCCTGAGCCAGCAC
Organism: Picus viridis; assembly: GCA_033816785.1. NCBI lineage: Eukaryota > Metazoa > Chordata > Aves > Piciformes > Picidae > Picus > Picus viridis. Next base: position 5,279,376 of record CM066568.1, read on the forward strand.
TGAAGGGTCAACACTAAACCATGCCCCCAGGTGCCAGGTCCACACACTGCTTAAACACCTTCAGGAATGGTGACTCCACCGCTGCCTTGGGCAGACCAATCCAATGTTTGAGAACCCTCTGTGCATCTCCTAGCATGCAGCCTGAGCTTCCCCTGATACAGCTTGAAACCTTTTCCTCTTGTGCACACCTTGAGTCCTGTGTCCAGGTCTGAGCCCCTCAGTTTAGGAAAGATGTTGCTGGAAGGCATACAGAGAAGGGCAACAAAGCTGGGGAGGAGTTTGGAGCATAAGCCCTGTGAGGAGAGGCTGAGGGAGCTGGGGTTGCTTAGCCTGGAGAAGAGGAGGCTCAGGGGAGACCTTATTGCTGTCTACAACTCTCTGAAGGGAGGTTGTAGCCAGGTGGGGTTGGTCTCTTCTCCCAGGCAACCAGCACCAGAACAAGAGGACACAGTCTCAAGCTGCACCAGGGGAGGTTTAGGCTGGATGTTTGGAAGAAATTCTTCATAGAAAGAGAGGTTTGCCATTGGAATGTGCTGCCCAGGGAGGTGATGGAGTCACCATCACTGGAGGTGTTTAGGAAGAGACTTGATGAGGCACTCGGTGCCATGGTTTAGTTGATTAGACAGTGTTGGGTGATAGGTTGGACTTGATGATCTCTGAGGTCTTTTCCAACCTGGATAATTCTGTTTCTATTCTATTCTATTCTATTCTATTCTATTCTATTCTATTCTATTCTATTCTATTCTATTCTATTCTATTCCATTCCATTCCATTCCATTCCATTCCATTCCATTCCATTCCATTCTATTCTATTCTATTCTATTCTATTCTATTCTATTCTATTCTATTCTATTCTATTCTATTCTATTCTATTCTATTCTCTACCCCTGTTGCTTGATTTCAGTTGTCTTCTTTCTTTAGCAATCAGCAGTTTAGTTCCACCAGGCAGTGTTTCTGGTTTGTTTTTGGGTTTGTTTGGGTTTTTTTTAATGCTTTGAAAGACACCAAAAACCCCCTGTTGCACTTATAAGTTATTTAAGATCACAACAGCAAATAACAATCCGCAGCAGTGCCCCAGGAATTACAAACTGCTTACACCGTGTAGCGTGCGCAGGATCTCCCTGCACATCCCTTCCTAACCCCCACTCCTACGCAGCTCATAAAAATGGCCTGTTTATTTTCTGAAACGATCTGCATGAAGAGATTAAGCTTATTTATTGTCAGAATGAACGTCTTGCTGAAACAGTAATGACTGCAACACCGAGGAACGCGCTTCCCCTGAATGCCTCCCCGGCAGCGCCGTGCCGGGAGACCTCGTGTTTATAGGCTCCTAGAATAAAGTTAATGCTCATAAGGCTGCTCTTGTACGCCTACAGCTAAATCATGGGATCTAGCAGATGGTGTGTGTGTGTTTCCTAATGCAATGCCTTGTATGTGTGTAGTTGTCATAATTAAATAATAGCTCCCTACACCGTCTCGTGTAACAGGAGAGCCACAGCCGTATTTCTCCTCAGAGTGAAGCCGTCAAACCCAGCTTGTGGTTAGACGAAGTGGGATACAAGGAAACCAAGGCCTGGAGCCCTCAGGAAGGACATGGACCTGATGGAGCAGGTCCAGAGGAGGGCCATGAAAATGATCAGGGGTTGGAGCACCTCTGCTATAAAGACAGGCTGAGGGAGCTGGGGGTGTTCAGCCTGGAGAAGAGGAGGATTTGGGGATACCTAATAGCAACCTTCCAGGACCTGAAGGGAGCCAACAAGAAAGATGGAGAGAGACTGTTTACAAAAACCTGGAGTGATAAGGCAAGGGGCAATGGCTTCAAACTAGAGAAGAGTAGATTTAGATGGGATGTGAGGAACAGGTTCTTTATCATGAGGGTAGTGGAACACTGGAACAAGTTGCCCAGGGATGTGGTTGAGACTCCTTCCCTGGAGGTAGTCAAGGTGAGGCTGGACAGGGCTCTGGGCAACCTGATCTAATTGAGGATGTCCCTGCTGACTACAGAGGGATTTGGACTGGATGACCTTCAGAGGTCCCATCCATCCCAGACCATTCTGTGATTCTGTAGTACACAAAGCACCCCAGTACCTCCTCTCAGGAATAAAAGAAGTTTCTCTTCCTTGTGACCATTCCTTTTAAAAGGGTAAATAAGAACATCTTTGCCCCAAATCTGTTGCATACTTGGGCCCCAACATATCTCTCATGTTAAATAATCTATTCTCATGGGAAGGGAGCCTGACCTTACATATTTGAGATTTTCTTTGCTTTTTATGGTCATCTTTGTGATGGACACCTGCAGGAGAAGTGCCTGTGAGACAAGGAGACATACAGCTGTCATCTTCTTCAGAAAATTCAGCAGCTGCTTTCTGTATTCCTTTATGGATGGAAGACTGAATGATAGATATCTGCAGATATTAGTTTATTCCTTCACCTAGGAAGAGAACTAAGTTGTTGATTAAGCCCAGGAAGAAACATCTCTCTTCTAACTGAGGAGCAAGTCTAACTTATTTTAAGGAATATGAATTTAACAATTCCAATGTTATCCTTCACTTTTCCGTAAAAACCCCTGTTGCTGAGGATCCTGCAAAGGTCTTGAATAGATTGAAATCATTTAGCCCTTATTTCATACTAGAAATTAGAATGAGACACCAAGAAAAGCATCTTTCGAACATGGATGCACAAGTTAAACGGAAGATAGAGTGAGCTATTTACCTCTCGTGTGTGAAAAGACTACAAGGAAGCTTTGGCTCCAGCTCTCCTTTGGTCAGGCAGCACTGCCTACAGATCAGCCTTCTGCTGCAGGTCACACCTCCCTTTTAATTGGTTGCCTCTTGGGAGTGAAAAAGCAGCAAGCAACACTTCCCTGTGGCTTTCTCTTCTGAAGGTGGCACAGCAATAGCTGCACATCTTTCCCCCTCTTCTCCCTCAGCTTCAGGGAAGTGAAAATTAAAACCAAGCATCAGTTCTAAGCTTTGACTCCAGGTCTGTGGCAGGGTGAAATTACCCCCAAAGTAAAACTGCCAGACCAGCTGAGTTGGAAAGCAAATGAAGCTGCATTTACAAGCAGACTAAAATCTAGAACTATGGAATGCAATGAATATGTACAAAATACACAATATTTACATATATTTACAATTTGTAAACACCACAGGGACCCCCTGGACAAAACTACCAACAGCTTCTCTCTTGTCCCACTTCCCCCTGCACAAGGGGAAAAGAGAAAAAGGAGAAAAGCAGAGAGTAGGATCATAGAATCATAGAATTGCCAGGGTTGGAAGGGACATCAAGGATCACCAAATTCCAACCCCCCTGCCATGGACAAGGACACCTCACACTATACCAGGTTGCTCAAAGCCACATCCAGCCTGGCTTTAAAAACCTCCAGGGATGAGGCTTCCACCACCTCCCTGGACAACCTGTTCCAGGGTCTCCCCACCCTCATGGGGAAGAAGTTCTTCATAACATCCAATCTGAATCTACCCATTTCTAGTTTTGTTGCATTCCCCCTAGTCCTATCACTCCCTGGCACCATAAAAAGTCCCTCCCCAGCTTTCTTGTAGCCCCCTTCAGATACTGGAAGGCCACAATAAGGTCTCCTCAGAGCTTTGTTGGAGTAGCTTATTAGTACTTAACCACAACAAAGAAACACAGCCAAGGTCAGCAACGGCCACACAAAAGCCACCAGCTGGTATCAGCTAGAGTGAAGAGACAAGAGTACTGTGGAATCCTGTGTCCAGTTATGGGCCCCTCAATTTAAGAAGGAGATTGAGACTCTTGAACATGTCCAGAGAAGGGCAGTGAGGCTGGGGAGAGGTCTGGAGCACAGCCCTGTGAGGAGAGGCTGAGGGAGCTGGGGTTCAGCCTGAAGAAGAAGAGGCTCAGGGGAGACCTTATTGCTCTCTACAGCCACCTGAAGGGAGGTTGTAGCCAGATGGGGGTTGGTCTCTTCTCCCAGGCAACCAGCACCAGAACAAGAGGACACAGTCTCAAGCTGCGCCAGGGGAGGTTTAGGCTGGATGTTAGGAAGTAATTCTTCACAGAGAGATTGGCCATTGGAATGTGCTGCCCAGGGAGGTGGTGGAGTCACCATCCCTGGAGGTGTTAAAAAAGGGATTGGACGTGGCACTTGGTCCCATGGTTTAGAAGTCATGAGGTGGTTGGTGACAGGTTGGACTTGATGATCTTTGAGATCTTTTCCAACCTTATTCATTCTATGATTCTAAAAAGGAGAGAGAAATAGATTATACAACTAATTTGATGTTAGATACCAGACCAATGGGATTATTTAGACCTTATCCTTTTGCATCCAATGGTAATTTATTTACATTCTACCACTTTTCTACTCAAGATCTGTGGGAAATTTCCTTGGCATCAGCCTAAAACTGCCACAGTGGCACAGCAGTAGCTGCACATCTTTCACCCTTTTCTCCTTCAGCTTCAGGGAACTGAAAACCAAAACCAAGCATCAGTTCTAAACTTTGCAAAGGGCCTCAACCTCACAGAATCATGGAATCACCAAGGTTGGAAGAGACCTCAAAGATCATCAAGTCCAACCTGTCACCACAGACCTCACAACTAGACCATGGCACCAAGTGCCACGTCCAGTCCCCTCTTGAACACCTCCAGGGACGGAGACTCCACCACCTCCCTGGGCAGCCAATTCTAATGACTAATGACTCTCTCAGTGAAGAACTTTCTCCTCACCTCCAGCCTAAACTTCCCTTGGTGCAGCTTGAGACTGTGTCCTCTTGTTATGGTGCTGGTTGCCTGGGAGAAGAGTCCAGCCCCCAGCTGTCTACAACCACCCTTCAGGTAGCTGTAGACAGCAATGAGGTTGCCCCTGAGCTTCCTCTTCTCCAGGCTATGCAACCCCAGCTCCCTCAGCCTCTCCTCATAGGGCTTGTGCTCAAGGCCTCTCAACAGCCTTGTTGCCCTTCTCTGGACACATTCAAGAGTCTCAATGTCCTTCCTAAACTGAGGGCCCCAGAACTGGACACAGGACTCAAGGTGTGGCTTAACCAGTGCTGAGCACAGGGCACAATGACCTCCCTGTTCCTGCTGGCCACACTATTCCTAATGCAGGCCAGGATGCCATTTGCCTTCTTGCCCACCTGGGCACACTGCTGGCTCATGTTCAGGTGGCTGTCAACCAGCACCCCCAGATCCCTTTCTGCCTGGCTGACTCCAGCCACTCTGACCCAGCCTGTAGCTCTGCCTGGGGTTGTTGTGGCCAAAGTGCAGCAAGCAAATCTCTCTTCTGTCTTCAGGATGCTAATACCCTCTTTTTGGCTGGAAAAACTGGAAGTCTATAACGTAGGAATGATTAACTTGCTATTTTTATTTTGTAAATGTATCATTTTGCATCACATATGTGAGAAAAAAAGGAGAAAAACCCCACCTCAAGGTGAGCTGGTGCTACAGGAAGCTCATAGAGACAACAAACTCACTTTTTACCTCTTCTCCAGAAGTTTACATTGTAATAAATATTCATGCCATATTCCCTTCATAGTGTAGCTTCTGGAGTACACACTGTAATCTGTTTAAGAAGAACATGAATCAGACTGATAAAAATAATTGGTTGGGTTTTTCTTTCTCTCTTTTTTTTCCCTCTTTTTTCTTTTTCTTTTTTAATGTTTTAAATAAAGCTGTCAAAGGTTCCTGTGGTAATGAAAAGCTTTGTTGTTATGACAACTGCTTATTTCTTTTCCTTTGAAGAAGTCTGCAATTTGATAGGCAAAACATCAGGCATAATTAAAAGGAATGGTAAGGGAAGAAAAACATCTGCTAGGAAAATCCTGTCCGAAATCTTAATGATCACAGAATCACAGAATTGTCAGGCTTGGAAGGGACCTCAAGGATCAGCCAGTTCCAACCCCCTGCCATGGTCAGGGACACCTCACACTACATCATGCTCTTCAACATCTTTATTGATGATCTGGATGAGGGCATCGAGTCCATCATCAGTAGGTTTGCAGACGACACCAAGCTGGGGGCAGGAGTTGATCTGCTGGAGGGCAGAGAGGCTTTGCAGAGGGACCTCGACAGGCTGGACAGATGGGCAGAGTCCAAGGGCAGGAGATTGAACACATCCAAGTGCCGGGTTCTGCACATTGGCCACAACAACCCCAGGCAGTGCTACAGGCTGGGGTCAGAGTGGCTGGAGAGTGGCCAGGCAGAGAGGGACCTGGGGGTGCTGGTTGATGGGAGGCTGAACATGAGCCTGCAGTGTGCCCAGGCAGCCAAGAGGGCCAATGGCATCCTGGCCTGCATCAGGAACAGTGTGGCCAGCAGGAGCAGGGAGGTCATTCTGCCCCTGTACACTGCACTGGTTAGGCCACACCTCGAGTCCTGTGTCCAGTTCTGGGCCCCTCAGTTTAGGATGGATGTTGACTTGCTGGAATGTGTCCAGAGAAGGGCAACAAGGTTGGTGAGGGGTTTAGAACACAAGCCCTATGAGGAGAGGCTGAGGGAGCTGGGGTTGCTTAGCCTGGAGAAGAGGAGACTCAGTGGTGACCTTATTGCTGTCTACAACTACCTGAAGGGAGGTTGTAGCCAGGCAGAGGTTGGTCTCTTCTCCCAGGCAGCCATTACCAGAACAAGAGGATACAGTCTCAGGCTGCGCCAGGGACGTTTAGACTGGATGTTAGGAAGAAGTTCTATACAGAGAGAGTGATTGCCCATTGGAATGTGCTGCCCGGGAGGTGGTGGAGTCACCTTCATTGGAGGTGTTCAGGAGGAGACCTGATGGGGTGTTTGGTGCCATGGTTTAGTTGTTTAGGTGGGTTGGATTGGTTGATGGGTTGGACTCGATGATCTTGAAGGTCACTTTCAACCTGGTGTATTGTATTGTATTGTATTGTATTGTATTGTATTGTATTGTATTGTATTAGCAAAGAAAGGTCCTTTCAGAACTGAATTCTGCTTCTAATAATTTTTTCTGCTCCTCCATTTGAAAAGCAGTGCTGTTTAAAATATGGCCTCCAAGTAATTGGACAAGTGTTCTGATATCTCCAGCTGCATGTCCCCTTACAATAATACAATAATAATACAATACACCAGGTTGGAAGAGACCTTCAAGATCATCGCGTCCAACCCATCAAACAATCCAACCCACCCAACAACTAGACCATACAGCCAAGCACCCCATCAAGTCTTCTCCTGAACACCTCCAGTGAAGGTGACTCCACCACCTCCACGGGTAGCCGATTCCAATGGCAAATCACTCTCTCCGTGTAGAACTTCTTCCTAACATCCAGCCTAAACCTGCCCTGGCGCAGCCTGAGACTGTGTCCTCTTGTTCTGGTGCTGGCTGCCTGGGAGAAGAGGCCAACCTCTGCCTGGCTACAACCTCCCTTCAGGTAGTTGTAGAGAGCAATAAGGTCACCCCTCAGTCTCCTCTTCTCCAGGCTAAGCAACCCCAGCTCCCTCAGCCTTTCCTCATAAGGCTTGTGTTCCAAACCCCTCACCAGCTTTGTTGCCCTTCTCTGGACACCTTCCAGCAAGTCAACATCCTTCCTAAACTGAGGGGCCCAGAACTGGACACAGGACTCAAGGTGTGGCCTAACCAGTGCAGTGTACAGGGGCAGAATGACCTCCCTGCTCCTGCTGGCCACACTGTTCCTGATGCAGGCCAGGATGCCATTGGCCTTCTTGGCTGCCTGGGCACACTGCAGGCTCATGTTCAGCCTACCATCAACCAGTACCCCCAGGTCCCTCTCTGCCTGGCCACTCTCCAGCCACTCTGACCCCAGCCTGTAGCACTGCCTGGGGTTGCTGTGGCCAATGTGCAGAATCCGGCACTTGGATGTGTTAAATCTCATGCCCTTGGACTCTGCCCATCTGTCCAGCCTGTCGAGGTCCCTCTGCAAAGCCTCTCTGCCCTCCAGCAAATCAACTGCTGCCCCCAGTTTGGTGTCATCTGCAAATTTACTGATGATGGATTCAATGCCCTCATCCAGATCATCAATAAAGATGTTGAAGAGCATGGGGCCCAGCACTGATCCTTGGGGCACACCACTAGTGACAGGCCGCCAGCTGGATGTGGCACCATTCACCATTACTCTCTGGGCTCGGCCCTCCAGCCAGTTCCTAACCCAACGCAATGTGCTCCTGTCCAAGCCATGGGCTGACAGCTTGGCCAGGAGTTTGCTGTGGGGGACGGTGTCAAAGGCCTTGCTGAGGTCCAGGTAGACCACATCCACAGGCCTCCCCACATCCACCAGGCAGGTCACCTGATCATAGAAGGAGATCAGGTTGGTCAGGCAGGACCTGCCCCTCCTAAATCCATGCTGGCTAGGCCGGAGCCCCTGGTCATCCTGTAAGTGCTGTGTGATCGCACTCGAGATGACCCGTTCCATAATCTTGCCTGGCACTGAGGTCAGGCTGACAGGCCTATAATTCCCTGGCTCATCCAACCGGCCCTTCTTGTGGATGGGCACCACGTTAGCCAGCTTCCAGTCTTCTGGGACCTCTCCAGTGAGCCAGGACTGCTGAAAAATGATGCCAGACAAGAACTGGGGAATTGTGAGCTCTAGGCAAACTGGTGTGAAGCAGAAGTCAAGGTGGATGATGTAAAGAAGTCCTCTAGTGAAGACAGAGCAATCTTCAGCACACTGACCAGGCGTGCACCAAGGGTGTTCGTGGCTCTGCTGAACCGTTGTGTGAGCAGCTAGGGCTGTCCACCATTGAGAATACACACAGGCAGCTTTGGTGTTGACAGTCAAACACATGTAATGAATCTCGATGTGCATTGATCAGAAGCTTCTCTGCCACCTAACTAATACTAGCTGTGAGGGGAAGCACACCACAGACAAGTACTGAAAATTTGGGAAAGTTTCCCCCAGAGCAATGTTTTCCCTCACATCCCTCACGGGATGACCTTCCCAGAAGGCATGTGACTGTCAGCTTCCCTCATTACTTATGGATGCTAATTAGCGTGCTCCACTTTACAAACTGCAAGACCTAGCCCCGTAGATGTACTCTGACAGAAGGGCCACAAACGCACGTTCCTGGTTCTCCAACGCTAATGAACTCGGCAATAAGCTTGAGTAAGTTTGGCAATAAGCTACGATGATGCACACTGCTCGGAGGCTGGAATCAGGAGCGCCAACATCCCTGCTGTGCATCTGACTTCATGAGAAATAGGACACTTTGCAGTAATTCCTGTAGCTTTACACGCCAGCTTGTACTGCCAGGCACACCACAGACTCATTTTGCCATTCTTTGCAGCACACTCTGCTCTCCGTTGCTCCATCCTCTTGGAAACAATCCAGTGCTCTCAAGCAGCAGAATTTTAACCACTGTCTTGCCTTGCCACCAGCATTTAGGAACCTGAATTTTTCATGTGGCCTCTTCTTGATAACCTCTGTGCTCCTCAGTCATTCAGCCAAGATACTCCCACCACAAGTGAGGATTTCGACATTCCTGTTGAGAATGTGCGTTCCCTGCTCCCTACCTTTCCTATGTGGAGATATCAGACATCCAAGAGGAGAAAATCTAGACAAGAAGGTGGCAGGATTTGAAAATAAAAGCAGTATTTCAGATGCTGCAATTTTTAATCTAAGATGTTGTAGGAGCCTAAGGTAGTTTAAAAACCATAAAGACCTCCATTAATTTTATTTACCTTCCCCCCCCCCCCCAGTTGGCTGTATTCCCACTTTAAGGACATGGGAATTGCCAGGCTGGACACTAGATGGTGCTAGGACAGTGGCTTGCCAGGAAACTAAGTAGGAAAACTGTGGGTGGAAGAGCACAGTAGGTTGTAAATGGTTACTTGCCAATAAAACATTTGCTCTAGTACAGCTAATCCATTATTATCTGTCTTTGTTAGACTCACTCACATGACTGGACACCATTAGCTGGCAGTGGGAGTATCTAATGCTGCCTTTTGCCAACTTTGTTTTCCATACATCCATAAACTGTCAAAGGTACAATGCTCTTCTCGCCAATCTGTCACTCTTCCTGTTCCTTCCCAGGGGGCACCAGCCTGGCTGTTTCCTGAGTGGAGCGAGAAAAATCCTTGAGAAGTTTTCCAGAGCTATCCCTGCCACTCAAGCTGGTGGCAGGCAAGTGAGCAGAACTTCCAAGTGGCCACTGCACCTCCTGCCCCATGCTGTACCCATAATAGCTGTTTGCTGGTCAGGCTGGGGAGCTGATTTGGTTTCAAAACAATGCTTTCCCACCACATCCAAGGCTGGTTTTCAGCTGGATCTGATCCCTCATCCACTGCATCTCCCACATAAGACACAGCATGCCAGTGCAGGGGGTGGGCTCACCCTGTTTGCTGTGACTGACCTGAATCACCTGAATCTCGTAGCCCAAGACTGATTGTAGCCAGGTGGGGGTTGGTCTCTTCTCCCAGGAAACCAGCACCAGAACAAAAGGACACAGTCTCAAGCTGCCCCAGGGGAAGTTTAGGCTCAAGGTGAGGAGAAAGTTCTTCCCAGAAAGAGTAATTGGCCATTGGAATGTGCTGCCCAGGGAGGTGGTGGAGTGACCATCCCTGGAGGTGTTAAAAAGAAGATTGGATGTGGCACTTGGAACCATGGTTTAGTCGTCAGGAGGTGTTGGGTCATACATTGGACTTGATATCTGAGGTCTTTTCCAACCTGGTTGATTCTGTGATTACCAGCTCTCTTGGTAATGAAAGCACCAGACACGGCAAGCTTTGGCAGAGGGCTGTCTGCTGGCAGCAGACAGGATGACCCGTGTTTGGCTCCCTGCTCTCCCAAGCACCCCCCAAGCTGTGGGGGTGTAAGGCTCAGTATCCCCTGAGCCACCCATTTCCCCTAGGAACTGCAGCTGCCTCCCAGATGTGGCACACATCCTGCTGCAACTGCACTAAGGCTGCATAGTGCTCGGAAGGTTACGGCAGCTGCCACACGCTGCAGACTGTGACAGCGTGTGAAGAAACCCGGCGAAGCCACCTCCAGCAGCGCCGCCTTGCTCTGTACTCCCAGAGGTGTGAGCGAATCCGGTGACTAAGGCAATGAATAAAGCTTAGAAACCAATTAGTGGGAAAGGCTTGCTTGCTCTGATCTGGTTTTGACACCCAGCTAAAGTGTTTCTCCTCACTTAGGAAGCGCTACACAGGAGACAGACCCCTCTCATCACACTATCACCCTGTCACACATCTTCCCCTCTCCCCCAGCCTCCAGGCACACTGCACCCCTCTATTTACAGACAGCAAACCAGATTGATTCCCTGGGGTCAATCAGGTGCAAATCTGACACAGGTTGGCCTATTAATAAATATATTAAGAGAAAGAAAAATAAAAAAGAAGAGTTTGAGAAAAATAAATCCTGTAGTCTTAGGATGTGCTATGCCTGAGGATTGGCTGAAACTAGAACAACTCAAGGCCAAATGCATCTTTCTACTTCCTAACTACAATTAAGTTCTCTCTGTTTCAGCCTAAACCCTTTTACTTAAAAAAGGACTGGATGTGGCACTTGGAGCCATGGTTCAGTTGTCAGGAGGTGTTAGGTATTAGATTTAGGAAGGATGGATTTAGGAAGGGCAGGTCCTGCCTCTCCAACCTGATCTCCTTCTATGATCAGGTGACCTGCCTGGTGGACGTGGGGAGGCCTGTGGATGTAGTCTACCTGGACCTCAGCAAGGCCTTTGACACTGTCCCCCACAGCAGACGGATGGCTAAGCTGTCAGCTCGTGGCTTGGACAGGAGCACACTGTGTTGGGTTAGGAACTGGCTGGAGGGCCGAGCCCAGAGAGTGGTGGTGAATGGTGCCACAACCAGCTGTCGGCCTGTCACTAGTGGTGTGCCCCAAGAACCAGTGCTGGGCCCCATGCTCTTCAATGTCTTCACTGACGATTGGGATGAGGGGATTGAGACAGTCATCAGCAAATTTGCAGATGACACCAAGTTGGGAGCAGATGTTGGTCAGTAAGAGGGTAGAAGGGCTCTGCAGAGGGACCTTGACAGGCTGGACAGATGGGCAGAGACCAATGGGATGGCATTCAACAAGTTCAAGTGCTGGGTGCTGAACTTTGGCCACAGCAACCCCATGCAGAGCTACAGGCTGGGGTCAGAGTGGCTGGAGAGCTGCCAAACAGAGAGGGACCTGGGGGTGCTGATTGACAGCCACCTGAACATGAGCCAGCAGCGTGCCCAGGTGGCCGAGAAGGCCAGTGGCATCCTGGCCTGCATTAGGAATGGTGTGGCCAGCAGGAGCAGGGAGGTCATTGTGTCCCAGTACTCTGCATTGGTTAGGCCACACCTTGAGTCCTGTGTCCACTTCTGGGCCCCTCAGTTTAAGAAGGACATCAAGACACTTGAACGTGTCCAGAGAAGGGCAACAAGGCTGGGGAGAGGCCTTGAGCACAGCCCTGTGAGGAGAGGCTGACGGAGCTGGGGTTGTTTAGCCTGGAGAAGAGGAGGCTCAGGGGAGACCTCATTGCTCTCTACAACTACCTGAAGGGTGGTTGTAGCCAGGAAGGGGTTGGTCTCTTCTCTCAAGTAACTATCACCAGAGCAAGAGGACACAGTCTCAAGCTGCGCCAGGGGAATTTTAGGCTTGAGGTAAGGAGAAAGTTCTTCATGGAGAGAGTCATTCGCCATTGGAATGTGCTGCCCAGGGAGGTGGTGGAGTCACCGCCCCTGGAGGTGCTCAAGAGAGGACTGGACGCGGCACTTGGTGCCATGGTCTAGTCATGGGGTCTGTGGTGACAGGTTGGACTCGATGATCTTCAAGGTCTCTTCCAACCTTGGCGATACTGTGATCTGAAACTCCACTTCTAGGTAAGCATCCAAGGAGTTTAAGCACAGCACTGCTCTGGACTCACTTTTGAGTCCAAATTTTTCCTCAAAAGATTTTCTCACTCTCTGGCATGGAGTGGAAAGAGATTTGAAAGCTCAGAATTGAAGAGAAGAATAAACATGCTCTTACTCAGGAAAGGCACACGATAAATTTAGCATTTTGACCTTTGGATGCTTATCTTGTGCAGAATATAGAATCATAGAATTGCTAGGGTTGGAAGGGACCTCAAGGATCATCCAGTTCCAACCTCCCTGCCCTCAGGCTGCTCAGAGCCACATCTTGCCTGGCCTTAAAAACATCCAGGCATGAGGCTTCTACCATCTCCCTGGGCAACCTGTTCCAGTGTCTCACCACCCCCATTGGGAAGAATTTCTTCCTAACATCCAATCTGAATCTACCCATTAGTCCCTCCCCAAGCTTTCTTGTGGCCCCTTTCAGATACTGGAAGGCCACAATAAGGTCACTTCGGAGCCTTCTCTTCTCCAGACTGAACAGCCCCAACTCTCTCAGTCTGTCCTCATAGGAGAGCAGCCCCAGCCCTCTGCACATCCTCGTGGCCCTTCTCTGGACATGTCCCACCACTTCCAGAGCCTTCCCATAACATGGCACCCATCTCATCCTCATTCATCAATTCCCTGCAGGAAGATAAACATCCTTCAGTGGATAGGGCAGAGACCAGGACCTGCATCTGTCCTGTCCCAGTTAATCAGTAACTGAGTAAATGGCCACTCGTAATGATTTCCCCAGATGACGATCCTGGTGTGCCACCCGTGAGACAGCATCCTGTACACAGAAAGACCTGAACCTCCTGGGAGGGAAGCCTGGGAAGCTGTGAGGAACCTAAAGACAATTCAGCTAGTAAAAAAAATAAAAGAAAAGAGGTCAACTCTTGTTGCCAAATTGCACAGCATCCTCCACACTGGTGCTTGTGGTGGGAAAGAGGTTCTCCCAGTTCCTCATTTCCGAGGTTAAACTAAGTAGGAAATTATTCTTAATAGCAAAGAAGACCATTGGCACGTGGGGAAATGCAAATTAGCTCCTGTGATTTGTACCTGTCTTCACCAGTCAAATTAGCTTTCATGGATAGACAAGGCTGGGATGGAGCCAGGGATAGTATCACATCACATAGTTTTACAAAGTCATTAATTACTAAAGGTCAGAACAATATAGCATGAATCTCAGAGTGTCCTTTAATGGAATACCCTCTGTTTTGCCTATTACTGCCATACTGTGAGCAGCTTTCTATAGATTTCTTGCCTTTTTCCATTCCACTCTTGCTATGTATTCAGGGAACTCTCAAGACTGTAATAAACACACATGGGAAGGGAAGGGAAGGGAAGGGAAGGAAGGGAAGGGAAGGAAGGAAGGGAGGGAAGGGAAGGGAAGGGAAGGGAAGGGAAGGCAAGGCAAGGCAAGGCAAGGCAAGGCAAGGCAAGGCAAGGCAAGGCAAGGCAAGGCAAGGCAAGGCAAGGCAGGGCGAGGCAAGGCAGGGCGAGGCAAGGCAGGGCGAGGCAAGGCAAGTCGAGGCAAGGCAGGGCGAGGCGAGGCAAGGCAGGGCGAGGCAAGGCAGGGCGAGGCAAGGCAAGGCGAGGCAAGGCAAGGCGAGGCGAGGCAAGGCAAGGTGAGGCAAGGCAGGGTGAGGCAAGGCGAGGCAAGGCAAGGCAGGGTGAGGCAAGGCGAGGCAAGGCAAGGCAGGGTGAGGCAAGGCAAGGCGAGGCAAGGCAAGGCAGGGCGAGGCAAGGCAAGGCGAGGCGAGGCAAGGCAAGGCGAGGCAAGGCGAGGCAAGGCAAGGTGAGGCAAGGCAGGGCAAGGCAAGGCGAGGCAAGGCAAGGTGAAGCAAGGCAGGGCGAGGCAAGGCGAGGCAAGGCAAGGTGAGGCAAGGCAGGGTGAGGCAAGGAAAGGCAAGGCAAGGTGAGGCAAGGCAGGGCGAGGCAAGGTGAGGCAGGGCGAGGCGAGGCAAGGCAAGGTGAGGCGAGGCAAGGTGAGGCAAGGCAGGGTGAGGCAAGGCGAGGCAAGGCAGGGCGAGGCAAGGCGAGGCAAGGCGAGGCAAGGCGAGGCAAGGCAAAGTGAGGCAAGGCAGGGCGAGGCAAGGTGAGGCAAGGCGAGGCAGGGCGAGGCAAGGCGAGGCAAGGCGAGGCAAGGCGAGGCAAGGTGAGGCAAGGCAGGGTGAGGCAAGGCGAGGCAAGGCAAGGTGAGGCAAGGCAGGGTGAGGCAAGGCGAGGCAAGGCAAGGTGAGGCAAGGCGAGGCAAGGTGAGGCAAGGTGAGGCAGGGCGAGGCGAGGCAAGGCAAGGTGAGGTGAGGCAAGGCAAGGCGAGGCAAGGTGAGGCAAGGCAGGGCGAGGCAAGGTGAGGCAAGGCGAGGCAGGGCGAGGCAAGGCGAGGCAAGGCAAGGCAAGGCGAGGCAAGGTGAGGCAAGGCAGGGCGAGGCAAGGCGAGGCAAGGCAAGGTGAGGCAAGGCAGGGTGAGGCAAGGCGAGGCAAGGCAAGGTGAGGCAAGGCGAGGCAAGGTGAGGCAAGGTGAGGCAGGGCGAGGCGAGGCAAGGCAAGGTGAGGTGAGGCAAGGCGAGGCAAGGCAAGGTGAGGCAAGGCAGGGCGAGGCAAGGTGAGGCAAGGCGAGGCAGGGCGAGGCAAGGCGAGGCAGGGCGAGGCAAGGCGAGGCAAGGCGAGGCAAGGCAGGGCGAGGCAAGGCGAGGCAAGGCGAGGCAAGGCAAGGCAAGGCGAGGCAAGGTGAGGCAAGGCAGGGCGAGGCAAGGCAAGGTGAGGCAAGGCAAGGTGAGGCAGGGCAAGGCAAGGCAAGGCAAGGTGAGGCAGGGCAAGGCAAGGCAAGGCAAGGCAGGGCAGGGCGAGGTGAGGCAGGGCGAGGTGAGGCAATGCAAGGCAAGGCAAGGCAGGGCAGGGCAAGGCAAGGCAGGGCAGGGCAAGGCAAGGCAGGGCGAGGCAAGGTGAGGCAAGGCAAGGCAAGGCAGGGCAAGGCAAGGCAAGGCAAGGCAAGGCAGGGCGAGGCAAGGTGAGGCGAGGCAAGGCAAGGCAGGGCGAGGCAAGGCAAGGCAGGGCAAGGCAAGGCAAGGCAGGGCGAGGCAAGGTGAGGCGAGGCAAGGCAAGGCAGGGCAAGGCAAGGCAGGGCGAGGCAAGGCAAGGCAGGGCAAGGCAAGGCAAGGCAGGGCGAGGCAAGTTGAGGCGAGGCAAGGCAAGGCAGGGCGAGGCAAGGCAAGGCAGGGCAAGGCAAGGCAGGGCAAGGCAAGGGAGAAGCCAAACAACGGTAACTTAGTGGCTATTTTGCTTTCTGAATGTTTAGTCTCAGATGACTGTCTTGTAAACGCACATTATAAAATCTGCTGTCCCTGCTTGGTGGAAGTAGAACAAACACAGAGATTTGTGGGTTCTGGCAGTTGCTGCTGGCTCAGTCCAGCTTGCACATCTTGTCACAAATATAAAATGTAGGTTTTAAAAAATATATAAATATTTCCAGCTTGGCAAAGTGATTAACGACAGAGTACATCCATCTTCAACCACCCAAAGGTATACAAAATAAAAAGGGAAAATATTAGCAATAATTCACAGGGGGATGCATCAGAGGACCCAGATGTGAACATGTTTTTTAAAAAAATGTAGCTAGCCTGATAGGAATTGGCCACTCATGGCTTCAGGAACACACATTAAGGACCCTGTCCTCTTCTAACAGTGAACCTCTGCTCTAAATGCACTCACAGCTGAAGGAGACAAAGATGGCTGCAACCCACAGAACAGGCTGCTGCTACCCCTGCTGAATAGAATAGAATAGAATAGAATAGAATAGAATAGAATAGAATAGAATAGAATAGAATAGAATAGAATAGAATTAACCAAGTTGGAAGAGACCTTTGAGATCATCGAGTCCAACCTATCATCCAACATTATCTAATCAAGTAAACCATGGTACCAAGCACCCCATCCAGTCTCTTCCTAAACACCTCCACTGATGGTGAGTCCATCACCTCCCTGGGCAGCACATTCCAATGGCCAATAACTCTTTCTGTGAAGAACTTCTTCCTAACATCCAGCCTAAACCTCGCCTGGTGCAGTTTGAGACTGTGTCCTCTTATTCTGGTGCTGGTTGCCTGGAAGAAGAGACCAACCCCCACCTGGCTACAACCTCTCTTCAGGTAGTTGTAGAGAGCAAGAAGGTCTCCCCTGAGCCTCCTCTCCTCCAGGCTAAGCAACCCCAGCTCCCTCAGCCTCTCCTGGAATCACTCCTTGAGGATCTCAGTCCTGTATTACAGAATCAACCAGGTTGGAAGAGACCTCCAAGATCATCAAGTCCAACTGATCACCCAACCCTAACTAATCAACTGGACCATGGCACTAAATGCTTCATCCAGTCTATTCTTGAACACCTCTAGGGATGTTGACCCCACCACCTTTCAGGGCAGCCCATTCCAATGGCCAATCACTCTCTCTGTGAAGAATTTCTTTCTAAGATCAAGCCTAAACTTCCCCTTGCACAACTTGAGACTGTGTCCTCCTGTTGCTGGTTGCCTAAGAGAAGAGACCAACCCCCACCTGGCTACAACCACCCTTCAGGTAGTTGTAGTCCATCAAAGCAGTCCTGAGACCACTACTTCTGTGTAGACATACAGCTTGCAAGAGATAGCAAAAAGCTCCAAGCACAGCACAAGTGCTAGGGCCTGAAATGTTTCCCCAGTGCCCTCTGGGGTGCGGTGTAGCATGACTAAGCAAGCCATCAGTGCCTGGTGGAGAAGGGCAAGCAACATTCTGCTCTGTCCTGGTGAGACCTCACCTGGAATATTTCATCCAGTTTTGGGGTCCCCAGTTCAGGAGGGGCAGGAATCTACTGAAGAGAGCCCAACAGAGGGCTACAAGGGTGATGAAAGAACTGGAGCCTGATAAGGAGAGGCTGAGAGCCCTGGGGCTGTTTAGTCTGGAGAGGAGAAGACTGAGAGGGGATCTGATGAATGTCTATAAATATCTGAGGGCTGGGGGTCAGGAAGGAAGGAACAGGGACAGCCTTTGCTCACTTGTGCCCTGGATAGGACATGGGGCAATGGACGGAAACTACAGCACAGGAGGTACCACCTCAACATGAGGAGGAACTTCTTCACTGTGAGGGTCACAGAGCACAGAGGTTGCCCAGAGAGGTTGTGGAGTCTCCTTCTCTGGAGACTTTCAAGACCCATCTGGATGTGTTCCTTTGTGACCTGTGCTGGATTCTATGGTCCTGCTCTGGACTTGATGATCTCCAGAGGTTCCTCCAACCCCTAACATCCTATGATCCTGCGAACAAAACACACATGCAGGAGCTGGCTGCTACTTCAGACTGGATGAAAGTGCTGCTGTGAGGTGTGCACCACTGTATTGGTCCTAGAGAGAGAACAAAGATAATTCTACAAAGCATTCATAAGAGTTAAAGTCCTTTTGGTAGTAACCATTAAAACCAATGTAACCACAGCTGATGCAAGCATCAGTGCAGAGCTGCTGAGTAAAATGTCAGGGGGCATGACGTGTGGATCTGGGGACACAAAATGAGTCACTGAAAACTGACTCACTGACAATCCCTAGCCTGCTGCGGGCATTTATTGCAGTGAGTGTGCTTGCAGCATGCCACTCTGCCATGAGGGGGCGGGAATAGCATCCAGGGACAACTCCTTGCAGAGTTGCGCTTAAGTGCCTGCAATGAGGGTAGCTGCCGCTGTCATTCCATGATCCCCAGGAATAGTTATTAGACAATAGCCAGCAAATCACCTTCATTATAGCAGCCAAACGCAGAGCCTCGAACAATGCAAAGATCTTTCAAGCATACTGGCGGCGCTTCCAGAGAAAGAGAAAGCGAGGGTGGATTCAGTTTTGTTCTTTGCATCCTGTCATCCCTCGACATCCAAGGGCCCCAAGCTTGCTGCAGCCGGACTGTTGAGGAACCCCGTGGATTAACACGAAGCCAGAAGATGGTAAGAGATGATCAGACGGCAATCACAGAGGCAGATGCTGAAAGGATCTTTTCATTTCACCAGGAGACAGACCTGCGATGCTAATTGAAACAATACCTGTGTCTGCTCGAGCGATTTCAAACGGCTAAAGCTCTCGTTTTGACACCGGAATGATAAAAATAAAGTCCTCTTCAAAAGAGTAGTAGTGACCTCATTCAGACACATTCGTTTGCATGAAAGGTAAATATAGCAATGAAAGTAGAGACGCTGGCAGTTTGTTCCTGAGAAGTAAGGCAGAGGGGGAGGAAAAATCATCGGTCTGTCTTTCCAACGGGCTGATTTCCTTTAGCAGCCTGAATAAGCAATTGGCTACTAGCCAGCTGCAGTGAATTTGTCCTATGTTTGCAAGATCAGTCAGCGAGCAAAGCTCTTTTCAGTTAATAAATATTTGATTTACAAGGTACAGTAAGTAATAAAAAGGGAAGGGAGTTTAGCTGCTGGGAGATTTGTTTAGCAATTTAGTGGGGGTAACTAACAACTGGCTTTGGTTGTTTTCCCTCCTTCTCATGGCCAGTGGGCAACCAAACTTTATCACTCTTGCTTGCATTACACCTTGTAGTGAGCAGAACTAACACCCTGAGCAATATAGAGGTGGACTGGGACGTAAGCTGTGCCTTGACAGCAACACAGCTGAAGGGAACACTCTTAGATTCTCCTTTCTTCTTCTCTGTGAGTAACCTGTGATAAATATTGCATTTCTTGGTATCACTGGGAAAAATCAAAACTGTTTGATCCTTTCCATATGATATAGGTAGCAGCAGTATATGAGAGGGGGAAAGATATAGAGTAGCAGGTACAGAACAGCCAACAGTATTTTATCAAAGGAGGAAAGACCCCAGAAGACACTAATCAGCCAACTACATCGACCTGGGTATTTTGGGTAGAGGTGGAAACCAAGGTGGGTGCATAAACACCACAAAAATAAGTAAGTAAATAAACCAAGGCCTGTGTTTCAACAACCCAAACCAGCCTGGATAGAAAAGGTAGATTGTTTAAAAGTCAAACCAACAAACAAACATTTAAATTTCTTCCTAGAGTGCTTAGTTTCTGGGGGGGATGTGGGCAAGGCAGGGAAGATGGCGCTGGGAGGCCTGAAGTGCAATGCTAAGCATGGGTGAGTGCGCTCCGCATGCTGAAGGAGCTGAGAGCTCTGTTCTTGGTCTCCAGCATGCAGCAGACCTCCCGTGTGACCATGGGCACATCACCTAGTCTTTCAGATCTCCAGTTCCCTGACTTGTAAAAAGACTGGTTGTCCTACCCACTGCTCAGGTGTGCCAGGTTGTTTCATGCAGGCTCTGTAAAGGAGTCTTGAGCTGGGTAGCAGGTACTAAAAACGTGCAGAATATTATTGTTAGACTTGTGTGAGAGACTAACAACTTGTGACTGTTCATTGCAGATCAAGGGCTCCATCAGTAGAGTAATAGCCTCTTTCTGGGGTCTCAGAACAGCAGTGAGGATACCCACACAGCCTTACCAGAAATACTGTGCATACAGTTATTGATTTCCAGGATGCTGTCAGCAGCTGCTTCCCAGTAACTACAAGTAGGACAAAGTGTTTTTGCTGTCAAGTACAAACCAATTCTTCTGAGTTCTAGCTCTTCAGTCTATACAGTATTCTCTCTTCAATAGTGCCTTGCCTTTGCCCCAAAGTTATTCCAAGTATTTGCCTAGTGAGAGCATACAGCAAGCCTTGGATGGTTTGCAGGTGAGGGACCAGCCACAGGTCTTCCAGAGCAGACTCTGGAAAATTGTCCCCCTCACTGCTCAGAGAGATCGCAGGCCACAGCAGCTGCAGAGGACAGCAAAAGACAACTCGGGATAACACCACACCTACAATGGTGTGGCAGCTCTGCAGCCTCATCTAGCCTGGCCCAAAGCTCCAAAAGGCCATACTGGGGCTCAGTGGTTGTTTCCCCACGGGAGCAACCAGGAAGCATTTGTAAGAGTGGCTTTTGCATTGCTGGTGTATAGGGATGAGGTGCAGTGAGGAGACAGCCTTGCTCAGCACTGCTTGGGAGGGTGTAGCAGCTCCCACAGGAGAAGAACAGCCCAGCTAGGTGACTCAGGCCCTCTGCCAGAGATGGGGGAAGGTCCATGTTCACCAGCACAGAAATTCTGTGTTTAAATTCTGTGCCAGACTTCAGGAAAACTTCATCAAAACATATGCACCTGCAAAAGAGCTTTAATGAATCAGTGTTTCCTGACAAAATAATAGCTTTTGCCAGAACTCCTGGCCATTCAGTTATCAATCTCTAAAGACTGCAGGCCTCCATCTGCAGAACAAGGTTAAGGATTTTACCTTTGTTTTGTGAAGCACATTAGGATCTATGGGTGAGCAGCTCACAAAATAAAGAGCTATTAAAAAGCAGCTGCTTTCACAAATGGATCAAACAGTTCATAGAATCATAGAATCAATAAGGTTGGAAAAGACCTCAAAGATCATCAAGTCCAACCTGTCACCCAACACCTCATGACTACTAAACCATGGCACCAAGTGCCACGTCCAATCCCCTGTTGAACACCTCCAGGGATGGTGACTCCACCACTTCCCTGGGCAGCACATTCCAATGGCTAACGACTCTCTCTGTGAAGAACTTTCTCCTCACCTCCAGTCTAAACCTCCCCTGGTGCAGCCTGAGACTGTGTCCTCTTGTTCTTGTGCTGGTTTCCTGGGGGAAGAGACCAACCCCCACCTGGCTACAACCACCTTTCAGGTAGTTGTAGAGAGCAATAAGGTCTCCCCTGAGCCTCGTCTTCTCCAGGCTAAGCAACCCCAGCTCCCTCAGCCTCTCCTCGTAGGGCTTGTGCTTGAGGCCTCTCCCCAGCCTCGTTGCCCTTCTCTGGACACGTTCAAGAGTCTTAATGTCCTTCTTAAATTGAGGGTCCCAGGTATTCAAATGGGCCAAAAAAGCAGCAATTTTGGCATGAATAACCCCACAGTGCATTGTTTTAAGCTGTGTGAACACTGGACCCAAGGGTGATGAGAAGAGCTTCGAGGAACGGTGGAAGCAGGAGGAAGGTGCATTTCTTTCATGTACACTTCACTTTTTAATAGCTGTTGGGATATCTGTTAAACTAAACTGCAATAGCTGGGCCACAAATGCTTACTGTAATAACCATAACGTTATAAAACTGATCAGCCCCATCCTTCAAGAGCAGACTGTGTCTCTGTTTGTTTTTCTGTTGAGGAGGGACAGGTCCCAGAGGATCTCCCTTTGGGAACCTCTGTCTCGGCATGAAATGAGTAACACGATTTATGCAGACACTGCCAGCTTCTTTCCCTTCTCAGACAGAAAATGGCTTTATCTAGTCAGGTAATGTCACAATAAAGTAGTACAGTAGAAATTTCATCACTGCATGGTCTAAAAGAGACAGATCACCCAATCTATATTTTCACAGGCTTTTGAAACAAGGTGCTGTGCTTAAATGGCAGCAAGCAGCAAAGGGCGGGAGGGGAGGGGACGCCCAAACGGCCACAAAACCCAAACAGCTGAGGCTACATCATAGATTTGGAGCCAAACATTTTCACAAGGAGGTGATGATAGCATCATCATAGAATCATAGAATTGTTAAGGTCAGAAAGGACCTCAAGGATCATCTAGTTCCAGCTTCCAGAGCTGGATAAACAAGGAAGGGACAATGCAATGCATTGATCAGATTTAGTAAACCCATTACAATTGCTTTTGGTGAGCTTTTCAAACAACTCTTGATTCATTACACTTAACTAGGCAGGATTTGAGGGCAGAGGATGGGATCTGACAGGGCTGACAGCTCTGCTAACAACGTTCAATATGATGCTTCTACCTCTCTAGCACATCTGCACCCGTCCTACATTCCCTCTCCTGTCCTTGCCCCTGCTCCCAGGTCAGGCTGGGGCTGTGCTTGGCTGTTCTTGCACATGCATAGGTTCGGATTCTTAACAGCTAATTTGTAAAGAAAGGGAGAGATGCTGTAAAGATTCCTTTTTCTACACTATTTCAGTATGTGGCTGATCACGTTTGTCCTGAGTCAGAGCCTAGTATCAGGCTTTCTGCCCAGGTAATCTGGTCCATTACACCAGGGCAAGTGATAACAATGCTTAACTGTGAGGTTTGCACAGTCGATCTGAACACAGGCAAAAATTGTGCTTCCTATACTCCTTTCAAATTTCAATTGCCATTAGGACAAAACAAACAAACAAACAAAGGCCACAAGAAGCTTCACAGGAAAAGTTGGGATACAAACAAAGGGTATCTGGAACCTAAAATGTTTATCAGTATCACTAAATACTCATCAACTGCATCTAACCTGGTACACTTCTATCAGCTGCTTGGCTACAGAAAATATTACTTTGTCATTTTGATCATGTCTTGTCTTTCAATACCTGACTACAAAGCCTTTAAAAACAACAGCCACAGTAAATGCATAACTCTACAGTCACAGAAATGTCCAGAAGCTCCATTTGTGGTCTCAGCATCCCAAGTTTTTTTCAGCCTCAGCAGAATATAGAATCACAGAACGGAATCACAGAATTATTAGGGTTGGGAGGGATGTCAAGGATCATCCAGTTCCAACCCCACTGCCATGGGCAGGGACACCTCACACTACATCAGGCTGCTCAGAGTCCCAACCAGCCTGGCCTTGAAAACCTCCAGGGATGAGCTTCCACCACCTCCCTGGGCAACCTGTTCCAATCTCACCACCCTCATGGTGAAGAGGGATATTGTTCTCTTTGCAGGAAACAAGCACCATTTACAACACAGCTGGTTTGAGCCATTTCTGCTCAGTCAAGGACAGAGCAATTAGTGTCTCAGAAAATTCCTTACAAAACCACCAGACCTTTCTTGCAGCTGGTATTGATAACTCTGTATCACAATGACAGCAGCAAAGAAGGGTGGAAATGCAGGAGTGAGATTCCGTTCGCACAAGAAAGGAGGCGTGTCACCACCTACGGAGATTTTTACTTATTTTCAAAGGTGCAAGTGTTTACAAGCTCCCTCCCTTCAAAAGTAAAAGCAGATCTAAACCAAAACTGTGTAAGTCACTACTGCCTCAATTGATTTAGGCAGCTGTTGTCACCGAGAGTACCTTTGCTTCTCGACATTCATGAATAAATTCCTTCATCTTACACCTTATAAACATATAAGTTCATGAAAGAACCCACATGACTCCTTTTATTTTTAGGAGATTGAATAAAATATTTATATCCTTCTGTGTCCCAAATATCAATTACCTCCTTCACTGAAAAAAAAAGTACATGTGCAATGTGATTAAAAATTTACCCTGCTACAAAACAATGTGCGATTAACTCGTAGGCTTCCGGCTTCCCTTGTCTCACATCCACTGCATGCACCCACAACCATCCCTTTGCAAGCTGAGCACACCATCAATGCATCCTTTCAGATTTGACAGGTAAGTGAAAAAAAAACCCAAACCCAAACAGCTATTATCAGACAATGCATGCACATGATCTCCCGACAGCGACAAGCACACGCAGCAGTTACCACAGGAAGAAGCCAGCATTTCATAGTATCATAGTATCAGTCAGGGTTGGAAGGGACCACAAGCATCATCTAGTTCCAACCCCCCTGCCATGGGCAGGGACACCCCACACTAGATCAGAGCCTCATCCAGCCTGGTCTTAACCACCTCCAGGGAGGGGGCCTCAACCACCTCCCTGGACAGCCCATTCCAGGGCTTCACCACTCTCATGGGGAAGAACTTCTTCCTCATGTGCAGCCTGAATCTCCCCACCTCCAGCTTCATTCCATTCCCCCTAGTCCTATCACTACCTGAGATCCTGAGAAGTCCCTCCCCAGCCTTCTTGTAGGCCCCCTTCAGATACTGGAAGGCCACAATGAGGTCACCTGGGAGCCTTCTCTTCTCCAGACTGAACAGCCCCGACTCCTTCAGTCTGTCCTCATAGGAGAGGTGCTCCAGCCCTCTGATCATCCTCATGGCCCTTCTCTGTTGCATATGGGACAGATTTTCCTAGATAAGATAGCTAAAATATGTTGGCTTCAGAATGAAGTTTTACAGAAATTTAGACAGAGATTCTGACAAGTTTCAGCATAACCTGCAAAGTTCTATTTTAACTTTTTCTTCACTCTGTAGTTGCTCCTGTTTGATCCTTTTGCAGAATCACAGAATGTTAGGGGTTGGAAAGGACCACAACAGATCATCCAGTCCAACCCCCTGCCAGAGCAGGATCACCTATACCACATCACAACCACACTTCCAGTGTGCCATTTCTCAGTTGTGGATCTGAAGTGGTCATCATTCCCCAGATGAGAGGAAGGCAACTGCCTACCTGTTGTGTACTGTCCTCTATGAAGGAGAAAATAAGCATCAGAAAGTTTTGTAGATCAGAGAGGATGATCCAGCAGCAGGACTGTACAAATACCTGAGCTCCTATTGAAAGTGCTTGTGTGAGGCTGATCACATGCCTCCTGTATTCAGTTTTGGAAGATCAAAGGGCTGTGTCCACTTTCCTGTTTCTGGCTTCCTACAGCCTCTGATAAAACAAAATGGAAGGACTTGCCGAGGGAGGTGGTAGAAGCCTGGAGGATTTTAAGGCCAGGCAGGATGTGGCTCTGAGAAACCTGATCTAGTGTGAGGTATCCCTGTCCATGGCAGCAGGGTTGGAAGTAGGATGAGGTCTCTTCCAACCCTAACAACTCTATACAATACAATAATACAATAATACAATAATACAATACACCAGGTTGGAAGAGACCTTCAAGATCATCGCGTCCAACCCATCAAACAATCCAACCCACCCAACAACTAGACCATACAGCCAAGCACCCCATCAAGTCTTCTCCTGAACACCTCCAGTGAAGGTGACTCCACCACCTCCACGGGCAGCCGATTCCAATGGGCAATCACTCTCTCCGTGTAGAACTTCTTCCTAACATCCAGCCTAAACCTCCCCTGGTGCAGCCTGAGACTGTGTCCTCTTGTTCTGGTGCTGGCTGCCTGGGAGAAGAGGCCAACCTCTGCTTGGCTACAACCTCCCTTCAGGTAGTTGTAGAGAGCAATAAGGTCACCCCTCAGTCTCCTCTTCTCCAGGCTAAGCAACCCCAGCTCCCTCAGCCTTTCCTCATAGGGCTTGTGTTCCAAACCCCTCACCAGCTTTGTTGCCCTTCTCTGGACACCTTCCAGCAAGTCAACCTCCTTCCTAAACTGAGGGGCCCAGAACTGGACACAGGACTCAAGGTGCGGCCTAACCAGTGCAGTGTACAGGGGGAGAATGACCTCCCTGCTCCTGCTGGCCACACTGTTCCTGATGCAAGCCAGGATGCCATTGGCCTTCTTGGCTGCCTGGGCACACTGCAGGCTCATGTTCAGCCTACAATCAACCAGTATCCCCAGGTCCCTCTCTGCCTGGCCACTCTCCAGCCACTCTGACCCCAGCCTGTAGCACTGCCTGGGGTTGTTGTGGCCAATGTGCAGAACCCGGCACTTGGATGTGTTAAATCTCATGCCCTTGGACTCTGCCCATCTGTCCAGCCTGTCGAGGTCCCTCTGCAAAGCCTCTCTGCCCTCCAGCAAATCAACTGCTGCCCCCAGTTTGGTGTCATCTGCAAATTTACTGATGATGGATTCAATGCCCTCATCCAGATCATCAATAAAGATGTTGAAGAGCATGGGGCCCAGTACTGATCCCTGGGGCACACCACTAGTGACAGGCCGCCAGCTGGATGTGGCACCATTCACCATTACTCTCTGGGCTCGGCCCTCCAGCCAGTTCCTAACCCAACGCAATGTGCTCCTGTCCAAGCCATGGGCTGCCAGCTTGGCCAGGAGTTTGCTGTGGGGGACGGTGTCAAAGGCCTTGCTGAGGTCCAGGTAGACCACATCCACAGGCCTCCCCACATCCACCAGGCAGTCACCTGATCATAGAAGGAGATCAGGTTGGTCAGGCAGGACCTGCCCCTCCTAAATCCATGCTGGCTAGGCCGGAGCCCCTGGTCATCCTGTAAGTGCTGTGTGATCGCACTCGAGATGACCCGTTCCATAATCTTGCCTGGCACTGTGGTCAGGCTGACAGGCCTATAATTCCCTGGCTCATCCAACCGACCAACTATGATTCTGTGACTCCTCATCTGGACAGGTCTTCTGACAAGCAATAACGACAGATGACTCAACGATTTCCAGCAGGAGTAGAGGATACAGAGTGGAAAAAAAGTAGCTTTGGATTAGTAATTTTTCAAACTTATTTTCATTCTCATTCTATGAAAGATTCATTTGTGCTATTAAAAACTCTTGTGGCGGAAACCCAAAACCCCAAGCCAATTTCATAATGGAAGGCAATTAAGCTGATTGCTGAACGATAAACACCACATCTTTCTTCAATGGAGATACTGCTGGGGAGTAAGCAAACCGTTTTTCTGTTCAGGAACTTAAAGGAATGTGTCAGAAACCTCTCAAAAGTTGAATGGAAAGCAAACTTTCATCACTGAGCTCTTCTTTAAAATCTCCTCTATTTAAAAAGTTTATATACGAGGGGTGCTGATTGACAGCTGGCTGAACACGAGCCATCAGTGTGCCCAGGTGGCCAAGAAGGCCAATGGCATCCTGGCCTGCATCAAGAATAGTGTGGCCAGCAGGAGCAGGGAAGTCATTTTGTCCCTCTACTCAGCACTGATTAGGCCACACCTTGAGTACTGTGTCCAGTTCTGGGCCCCTCAGTTTAAGAAGGACATCGAGACACTTGAATGTGTCCAGAGAAGGGGAACAAGGCTGGGGAGAGGTCTCAAGCACAGCCCTGTGAGGAGAGTCTGAGGGAGCTGGGGTTGCTTAGCCTGGAGAAGAGGAGGCTCAGGGGAGACCTTATTGCTCTCTACAACTACCTGAAGGGAGGTCGTAGCCAGGAGGGGGTTGGTCTCTTCCCCCAGGCACCCAGCACCAGAACAAGGGGACACAGTCTCAAGCTGCACCAGCGGAGGTTTAGGCTTGAGATGAGGAGAAAGTTTTTCACAGAGAGAGCTGTTGGCCACTGGAATGTGCTGCCCAGGGAGGTGGTGGAGTCCCCGTCCCTGGAGGTGTTCAAGTGGAGAATGGATGTGGCACTTGGTGCCATGGTTTAGTTAGTCATGAGGTGTTAGGTGACAGGTTGGACTTGATGATCTCTGAGGTCTTTTCCAACCTTATTGATTCTATGATTCTATGACACGGACAGAGAAGAAACAAACCAATTATCACACAAAAATACCTGGAATAATAAAAATATCCCATAGGTCTTGCCAAGGACTCATGCCAACCATACTGGGCACAAGCAGACCGTCACAAAAGTCTTAGAATTGTCACACAGCAAAATGAAAGCAGGTTTTAAAATCTAAACAAGAGCCCACTGCAGTCCTAATTCTTATAATCTAGAGCTATAGGAAGGACACTGAGGTGCTGGAGCATGTCCAGAGAAGGGCAAGGAGGCTGGTGAAGGGCCTGGAGCACACAAAGAGAGCTGGGGTTGTTCAGCCTGGAGAAGAGAAGGCTGAGGGGAGACCTCATCACTCTCTACAACTACCTGAAGGAAGGTTGGAGAGAGGAGGGGGCAGCCTCTTCTCTTTGGAGTCAGGTTGTCACTTGACTACAGGAAATAGTTACAAGGTGAATCAGGGGTGGTTCAAGATAGATATTAGGAAATCTTTGTTCACTGAAAGGCTTCTCAAACACTGAAATGGTCTGCCCAGGGCAGTGGTGGGGTCACCCACCATCCCTGAGGGTGTTCATGTGGCCTGTGGACCTGGTGCTTGGGGACATGGTTTAGCGGTACCGGGTTGAGGGTTGGACTGCATGACCTTTGATGTGTGTCCCAACCAGAGATGTTCTGTGACTCTGTGAACTGGTGTTTTTCACAAACAGCTGAGATGGAAGTCAAGCCACAAGAAACAATGTTATTAAAAGACATCAGATGAAGCAAAACTTTAATTGCTTGGAATCTGTTACATTTCTCTTGTTTCCCAGTGCTCTTTCCTACATTGTTTCAAAAAGCACCAAAAAGTTCCCGAGGTTAGAGACACTCCATCTGTTGTGTTTAATAATACACAGAGAAGCGAACCCCAAATGTAATCCAAACCCTTGGATACACTAAGGAAAGTAAGAGAGATACGGGGGTGGGGGGAAGTGAATTTTCTCTGCAAGATGCACCTCCCTTCGACTCTCTTCTCTGCAGGTCAGGCTAAGTATGCAATACCGTATTCAAAGAAATAAATGAATCCCCGTCTTTTCAGCGGCAAACCACAGTGTTTTTGATGCTTTGTAGTGTCAAGAGACGAGAGAAGCTCTTTGAGATAGATCTTTAGAATGAGGTGACATAAAAAAAAGCATTTTCTAAAGCCATAAATGTGGAAGGGAACGGTGGCGCGGAAAGCGGCGAACAGCAGAAGCTACAGTAGGCGGCATTAGGAAGGCTCAGCAGCTTTCTTGGAAGGTACTCCAACTCAGGATCCCAAAAGCCAAGGTGGCAATATGATCATTTTTTCATGCCAAACAAACAATCTCAACATGTTCTGTGGGAAGTGCTGGTTTACAGTTTGCTGACACATGGGATGTGGGCCCTCAAGAAGCTTGTTTTTCCCAGGGTGCTTGTGACTCATGTCGGTCACACCTGTTAAAGGGCAGCCAAAATGGGCACTTGAGCTGGAAGGTACTCTCAGAGTCATAGAAGTGATCCTGGCTACTACTTTGCTTCCTTAGTCAACTGGCTGCAGTGGATTTGAGGAAGATCAGCAGCTTCAGCAGTTTGGCACACAAGGGAGTCTTCAGGATTGCCCATTCATGAGACACTCTTCAGCTGTATTTATTACGACCAACTACAATAACCTGCAAACTGCACTTCCCTCACCAGATTTCTATTTGAGCAAGGACTAGGTTAAGCAATTCTGGGCTCCTCAATTTAAGAAGGATATTCAGACACTTGAACAAGTTCAGAGAAGGGAAATGAGGCTGGGGAGAGGTCTGGAGCACAATACCTATTAGGAGAGGCTGAGGGAGCTGGGGGTGTTTAGCCTGGAGAAGAGGAGGCTCAGGGAGACCTTATTGCTCTCTACAACTACCTGAAAAGAGGTTGTGGATGGGTGGGGACTGGTCTCTTCTCCCAGGCAACCAGCACCAGAACAAGAGGACACAGTCTCAAGCTGCCCCAGGGGAAGTTTAGGCTCAAGGTGAGGAGAAAGTTCTTCCCAGAAAGAGTAATTGGCCATTGGAATGTGCTGCCCAGGGAGGTGGTGGAGTCACCATCCCTGGAGGTGTTCAAGAGGGGATTGGACGTGGCACTTGAAGTTTAGTTGTCATGAGGTGTTAGGTATTAGGAAATAGGTTGGACTTGATGATCTCTGAGGTCTTTTTTCACCTGGTTGATTCTACGATTCTATGGATTTGGGAAGCTCTTAAGAAACATCTACACTGCCATGGCTGCCTGGCATGACTCAGCAGCAGAGTATCTTCATTCAAAGATATCTTGCATTAGAATGCAAACAGAGTCAGGTGTCATTAGCTATTTATGAGGGAAAAGAATCTCAATTAAGTATTCCTGATTTGTTAACAATTCAAGTTACAATGGAGCTTTTATTTCCTTTTAATTGTAAGCAAACAACATTATTGGTACTCAAGGCAGACAAAACAGGAGTATTATCATGATTCATTTGCCATTACTACTAAAAAGTATGAGAAAAAAGCAACACCCCTGCCTCCCCCAAACTCATTCTCTTCCTCCACCCCTCAATATATCCTTTTCTAATCCTATAAAAGCATCTGTCTTTGATTTCGAGTGGAGTACCTGCTGTGCAGGATGCAATGCCAATCCAATCTGTGTGCAACAAAACCAAATGGGTTGAAATGAACCCTGCATTTTAAAAGATGTTTTTGTTTAATCATTACCTTCACTCCTCTCTAATGAATGCATTAATCAAGCAAAACTTCAAGCAGAAACGGAAAGGCTCATCTCAAGACATGAAAAAAAACCCCAAACAAGCCAAGCGAAGAGCCGCCCCTATTTTCACAATATCCGCTGCTGTCAAACGCTCTCACACCTTCCCTTGGCAGAACTTCAAATGCACTTTGCTGTAGGTTGGTTGGAGACATTAAGGAGAAGCAGCAGCTCTCTCCAGAAAGATGTGGAGGAGGAAATGGGTGAGCTGCTGTGTAGAATCATGGAATCAATAAGGTTGGAAGAGACCTCAGTGATCGTCAAGTCCAACCTGTCACCCAACACCTCATGACTACTAAACCTTGGCACCAAGTGCCACGTCCATTCTCCACTTGAACACCTCCAGGGATGGTGACTCCACCACCTCCCTGGGCAGCACATTCCAGTGGCCAACAACTCTCTCTGTGAAGAACTTTCTCCTCACCTCAAGCCTAAACCTCCCCTGGCACAGCCTGAGACTGTGTCCTCTTGTTCTGGTGCTGGGTGCCTGGGAGAAGAGACCAACCCCCTCCTGGCTACAACCTCCCTTCAGGTAGTTGTAGAGAGCAATAAGGTCTCCCCTGAGCCTCCTCTTCTCCAGGCTAAGCAACCCCAGCTCCCTCAGACTCTCCTCACAAGGCTGTGCTCGAGACCTCTCCCCAGCCTTGTTGCCCTTCTCTGGACACATTCGAGAGTCTCAATATCCTTCTTAAATTGAGGGGCCCAGAACTGGACACAGGACTCAAGGTGTGGCCCAACCAGTGCTGAGTAGAGGGACACAATGACTTCTCTGCTCCTGCTGGCCACACTATTCTTGATGCAGGCCAGGATGCCTTTGGCCTTCTTGGCCACCTGGGCACACTGCTGGCTCATGTTCAGCCAGTTGTCAACCAGTCCCCCCAGGTTCCTTTCTGCCTGGCTGCTCTCCAGCAACTCTGACCCCAGCCTGTAACTCTGCATGGGGTTGTTGTGGCCAAAATGCAGCACCTGGCACTTGGACTTGTTGAATGTCATTGTCTACTTTCCCCCATTTTTAAGGCATTTCTACTGCAACCAATCTACAGAACACAAACTTGGGTGAAAGAGTTGCTGAGAGCTAGCCAAAGTTGCAGTGTTCCTTCAAAAGGCTTCTTAACCAAGCCTTTCCAGGAGGAATTATCCAACAGCACTCCATTAAAGGATCATAAAACTTTTAAAGACACTTTATGATTAGGCCAGTGACCTTCGCTAGAATTTCTCCCATGGCTTCCACAAATTTTATATCAATGCAGAAGTACAAAACAGCAGAGAAACGATAACTTTGTTTAAATTAATTTGCAATTTGACAACAACAACACAAGGCAGCGCTTCCAGCATCAGATGGACTGTGAGGAACATAGCAGTAATACTTAAGAATATCTTTTTCTTTGCTATTTAGAAAAAAATAGAGGTTTTATGTGCACTCTCAATCCCTGGGGGGTCATATTTTCTTTTATTCATATTTCAGAACAAAGCTAAAGGAGCAAAGTTTACTGCACTGATGCACAGCCAATAGACATTTTGCTGTTCTGATGCTGTCTCAGTCCGGAGAGGGAAAGAGACTCAGTTCTTTTGAATGTTCCCATGTTAGGAAATTAGAGGCACAAATGAGGCCAAAATATCAACAGCCAGGCTATTTATTACACAAATAAAGTGGATGGATCAGAAGGGGAGAGAGAGAAAATAGAGAGGGAGAGAGAGAAGAGGAAAGGAATTATATTACCACACCCCTCCCCCCGAAGACAGTTTGAGTCTGTGGAGGAAAGGTGCTGCAGCTTTGGATGTAGAGGAGATGTTGGGTCTGTAGAGGAAGGGTGCTGAGGCTTTGGCTGTAGAAGACGTGTGGTCCTCTGGGCAGCCTCTTCAGCTCCATGAGTTGCAGCAGGCGGAACTTAGGACACGGAGAGAGGGTTCCTCTTGGTCTGCTTCTTCCAGGCTCCATGGTGCTGTCTCTGTCATTTTTCTCTCCTGGTATTCTCTCCTTTTTCTTCAGAGCAGCATTGCCCCAGGCTTTTCCTTCTCTCGTGTTTTCCTTCTCCTGTGGTTTCCTTCTTCCGTGTTTTCCTTCTCCTGTGTTTTCCTTCTCCTGTGTTTTTCTTCTACTGAGCCAGTAGTTGCTCAGGTCTTTTTATACAGTTTTAAGTCTTTAGGTGTGTGTCCAAGTATTGTCCCCCAGGAAATCGTCCTTAGATAAGTGTCCAGGTATTGTTCCTCAGGAAATCTTATATTCCTGAGTATTCCTTTGTGTTTGGACAGGGGTCTGGAGGAAGCGGGGGGGGGGGGGTGTGGCTCTGCCTCCTCCTTCTCCATTTACCTGCTCACACACCCAATACACATCAGGGGCCAGGTGGTGAATCCATTGCCTCACCATCCTCTCTTTCCAGGGTACTTGATGGGTGGGGATGATCTTGTCTTATGCATATTCCTGAAGGTATCAATGGCAGTGACCTTGGTCCATTGTCTGGACCAGCAGCAAAGGTGATTTTATCTTTGTTGAGTCACATCAGAAAAGACAAGATTTCAGTCTCTCACAGATGCTACTAACTAGAAGATCAGCAAGTGCCATTTCTGGAGTTACTAAGTGGGCAAAAGACAGCTGACTCCACGATCACACAAGTAGTCCTTAGACAAGGCACAAGGAACATCTTCCACACTCTGATGTAAAGGTCTGGAATTCCCTGATGCCATTTTTCTGCATTATGACAACTGCAGAACAGGTCTGATTTTATTAACTTGTTTCAAGTTCTATCCCATTCAGAAAATCCTCCTCCCATCAGCCACAAAAATGGGAGTCTCTGCTCCCTCAATGAGCAATGGCTGAATCTGATCACTGCCAGATACAGGAAAAGGAAGGAGACAGGTCCTCTGAGTCTCATCACAGACTCCCAATGAACCAAGGTGTAAGAGACTAAATCTTGTCTCTCTTGATGTGACTCAACAACGACAAAATCACCTTTGCTGCTTGCTCAGACAATAGCTGATGTGTACTGGGCAGTTGCCACTGGCTATTGATACTCTCTGGAATATACATACCTAAAAAACTGTATAAAAGATCTGAGCAACTACTGGCTTGAGAGAAGGAAAAGCCTGGGGCAATGCTGCTCTGAAGAAAAAAGGAGAGAATACCAGGAGAGAAAAATGACAGAGACAGCACCATGGAGCCTGGAAGAAGCAGAGCAAGAGGAACCCTCTCTCCATGTCCTAAGCTCTGCCTGCTACAACTCATGGAGCTGAAGAGGCTGCTGAGAGGACAGCACAGCCAACAAGGACAACATCTCCTTCACGCCAAAGCTGCAGCAGCCTTCCTCCACAGACCCAACATCTCCTCCACGCCAAAGCTGCAGCAGCCTTCCTCCAGAGACCCAAACTGTCTTGCAGGGTGAGGGGTGTGGTAATGTAATTCCTTTCCTCTTCTCTCTGTCACTCTCTATTTTCTCTCTCTCCCCTTCTGATTCATCCACCTTATTCTGTTAATGAATAGCCTCACTTTTGACGTTTTGGCCTCGTTTGTGCCTCTAATTTCATAACATGGGAATATTCATAGTATCATAGTATAAGTCAGGGTTGGAAGGGACCACAAGGATCATCTATTTCCAACCCCCCTGCCACGGGCAGGGACACCCCACACTAGATCAGCCTGGCCACAGCCTCATCCAGCCTGGGCTTAAACACCTCCAGGGACGGGGCCCCAACCACCTCCCTGGACAGCCCATTCCAGGGCTTCACCACTCTCATGGGGAAGAAATTCCTCCTCACCTCCAGCCTGAATCTCCCCACCTCCAGCTTCATTCCATTCCCCCTAGTCCTATCACTACCTGAGATCCTGAGAAGTCCCTCCCCAGCCTTCTTGTAGGCCCCCTTCAGACACTGGAAGGCCACAATGAGGTCACCTGGGAGCCTTCTCTTCTCCAGACTGAACAGCCCCAACTCCTTCAGTCTGTCCTCACAGGAGAGGTGCTCCAGCCCTCTGATCATCCTCGTGGCCCTTCTCTGGACACCTTCCAGCACCTCCAGATCCCTCTTGGAATAGGGGCTCCAGAACTGGATAGAGTACTCCAGGTGGGGTCTCACCAGGGCTGAGTAGAGGGGGAGAATCACCTCCTTGACCTGCTGGCCACACTTCTCCTGATGCAGCCCAGGATCTGATTGGCTTTCCGGGCTGCAAGTGCACATTGAGAGCTCCTGTTGAGCTTCTTGTCCACCAGCACCCCCAAGTCTCTCTCCTCAGGGCTGCTCTCCAGCCAGCCACTGCCCAGTGACTCAGTTCAAAAGAACCGAGTCTCCTTCCCTCTCTGGACTGAGACACAAGGTACACAGGAATTACACATGAGGTACTTGGAAAAAGTCCCATAAAAAGTTCAAGTTGTGATTATTTGTCATCAATATTACCAAGAAAACCCCAAAACCCAAACCCAACCAAACAAAAAAAAAACCAAACCCAAAACAAACAGAAGAAAATCTGTCACCTCCAGGAACAGTATTTATTTACCAGTTATTCCAGCGCTATGCATTCAAAATAATAGCTAATATTTTCCTTACTCTTTCCTACAAATTCTCCATTTGAAAAGCAATTAAAAGATATCCCCAGATAGTCTTCTGAGAGAGAGAGACTCAATTTCCTCAGTTGTTGATAGATAGGAAGCCACATCACATAGCAGGGAAGAAAAAGACAAGAGGAAAAAAAAAAGTCATCCCAACCTTCTGTCAGGCACTTCACAGAATAATGAGCTATGATGAAAAACAAGTCAAACACTGAGGAAACATGAAAGCTTGGAAATTTGTTCTTACTGATGGTATCAGGAGTAATTAATTATCACCCATGTGACCACTGGATGTCCCCACTGTTCCTCAAATGCGGCACAGACACTATCTGCCAGCAGATCTGACAAAGAGTGTGCAAGGACACTGGCAGAGACGATTCCCACAGCAATCAAATCCCCAGCGCACGCAGACACTGCTGAAGCACCGGCACATGTGGGAGCAAACCAAGGAGCAGGGGAAGAGATCACACATGCCAGCGGAGAAACAAGCTTTGAATACACTTCCCACCACGTTTGCTTGGTCTCTATTCAATGTTTAATAATGCAACACGGAGTGGGGTTAGGTGACAGATCCTCAGAGGAAGCTGGGAAAGCAGAATTACTTCTGAGGAGATGTGCAGGAAGCCTGGTTTAAGTGTGATGTGCAATGGGGCAAATGAAAAAGACCCTTGGGCCGTAACAGGTGAGAGGAAAGGTGAGCAGGAGCAGGCATGCCAGCATAGACTACTGAGCAGCTGCTGCTCAAAAACATCCAGAAGAGCTGAAATAACAAGAGAACATCTGTAACACCATGGAGTGCTCTTCATATCAAAGCTTTGAGGGCACTGGTGGGATGAAAGCTGGAGAGGGCAAAGGAAAACAAAAACAACCCCCCCCGAACGCATCAGGAAGACTGCTTCTACACATCCTTCTTTTGAGGTCAGGTCATAAGAGAGATTTCAGTTCACATGAAGTTGGAGGAAGTGGAGGTGTTAGCATCAACTTGATTTTATTTATTGTGTGGCATGAGAAACAGCCAGACCACATTCTGCCCTCGGGGAAGGACCAAGTGCCTTGATTACTGTGATAAAAAGGAAGGAGGTTATCCTGTTTCTTGGTGGAAGGGATCCCTGCTAATCGATTCATGAGCAAATTTCAAAGAAGCCACGTGTCTGTGTGTGGACCTAGCCAGCTCTGGTGGCTGATGATTTGTTGCACAGTTGCAATGAGAGGTTATGCCACAAAACCCACAAGATCCCTTCCCTCTCCTCACCTCCTTTTATTAGCACAGCTCACTGATGTTAGATTTGGAACTACAAAGCTGGAAGGAAGGAGCAGCAGTTGCTTATACAAAATAATATTTGAAGAGTTTCCACTCTGTGAAGGTGATTTTTGAGTTCATTCTCTCTCCTCCAGCCTTTCTCCCCTTCCTACCACTTGTAGAGGTTTGATCACTGAAGGGTCTGGGCCACAGCCGGCTTCACCTTGAACTTCAAAAAGCGAGGCATGAAAAGCCTACAAAAGCACAAGCACTAAGAGAGAGAGAACTCAAAACCAAATACAGGATGAAAACAAGGGCCTAAACCACACATTTCACTAGAACATGCTCAACTGGTGAGGAGCATTGTGTTCATTATCATTAGTACTCTGATTACTTACAGAGGCTATTGGGAAGAGCAGAAACACAGAACTCAGGATAACTGCCTTGGCCTGGCTGTGTTTGCCAGAAGGGTTTTGTTCTGTATTTCCCCCCTCACACACTGTTAGAAGGATGACTGGTCTGACACACCACGGATGTTCCTTTGTTTGAATTCCAGATGAATTTCAATTTCCACAAAACAGAGCTGGATTGAAAAGGATTTTTAAGGGGGAGAGCCCTGGGGAAGGGAAGCACATGAATATATCTGAATAATAAATTAATTTGAGAATTTCATCGCTTGCAATTAAATTAATTAAGTGCTCTGAATTACTGGCCAGTGACTCCTCAAGCTTGTTCTGTTTGAAGTGATGTGCCTAAACAAATGTGCCAGAAAACCTAGACAGGTTTTGTTCCCTCCCCAGGACAGTATAGAATGGAATAGAATTAACCAGGTTGGAAAAGACCTCAGAGATCATCGAGTCCAACTTAGCACCCAACACCATCTAATCGACTAAACCATGGTACCAAGTGCCTCATCCAGTCTCTTCCTAAACACCTCCAGTGATGGTGACTCCACCACCTCCCTGGGCAGCACATTCCAGTGGCCAATCTCTCTGTGAAGAACTTTCTCCTCACCTCCAGCCTAAACTTCCCCTGGCACAGCTTGAGACTGTGTCCTCTTGTTCTGGTGCTGGTTGCCTGGGAGAAGAGACCAACCCCCGCCTGGCTACAACCTCCCTTCAGGGAGTTGTAGAGAGCAATAAGGTCTCCCCTGAGCCTCCTCTTCTCCAGGCTAAGCAACCCCAGCTCCCTCAGCCTCTCCTCACAGGGCTGTGCTCCAGACCCCTCCCCAGCTTTGTTACCCTTCTCTGGACACGTTCCAGCAACTCAACATCTTTCCTAAACTGAGGGGCCCAGGATCTTTCAGACTGTCCACAATACACACACACACACACGTTTTGTATGAAGAATAAAATGGATAAAGTGATCTGCTGAGATTTCACAAGAAGAATAAGAAATTGTTACCTGTTGGGCTGACTTCTCACAGTCAGCTCTCTCT
The DNA here is from genome assembly GCA_033816785.1 of Picus viridis. Taxonomy (NCBI): domain Eukaryota; kingdom Metazoa; phylum Chordata; class Aves; order Piciformes; family Picidae; genus Picus; species Picus viridis. The sequence continues at coordinate 5,317,256 of CM066568.1, forward strand.
TTTGCAGTATGTTTTCTGACAGAGAGGATTCATTGTGTGTGTTTCAGTCTTCCAAAAATAAGAGTTACTACCATGAGTCTCATCCAAAGATCTGAGATGGCTTAAAAATGTCAGGGATGCTTTATGACAGCTGTTCAAATTCTGAGCAGCTCCTTTATAGCTTCTGACTCTAAAGAAGGGTAAGTAACATATTTAATCCTGAGACCTGATTACTTTCCCAGGTTTAAGGATGGAGACTGTGCACTCTCATTTTCAGACTTGTTGTCAAAACACCACTTCTCTGGCACCTCCTCCACTCTCAAGACGTTACACCTCCACTTGCCTCCAAGCTGAAGTCAAGTAAGAGTGCTCTGCATCTTAATCAGGTGCTACAATTGGAAGTTAGCCATAATTTAGTCCTATAGGAAATATAGGAAAATATAATATATGAAAATAGGAAATATAGGTAAAAATAATATAAAACCCCATCAAAATCCATGGAGTTACATATCTTGGGTACGTTTATAAAGATGTGCAGGGTGAGTGCCCAGAGGATGGAGCCAGGCTCTGCTCAGTGATGCCTGATGACCGAACCAGGGGCAATGGGTGGAAGTTGAGGCATAGAAAGTTCCACGGAAACATGAGGAAAGATTGTTTCCCTGTGAGGGTGACAGAGCACTGGAACAGGCTGCCCAGGGGGGTGTGGTGTCTCCCTCTCTGAAGACATTGAAGACCTATCTGGATGTGTTCCTGTGTGACCTGGTATAGATGATCCTGCTCTGGACTAGATGATCTTTCAAGGTCCCTTCCAGCCCCTAACATCCTGTGATTCTGTGAAAATTAAAGATCCCATCCACGCTTTTTGCCCTTTACTCATATGTCTGCAATAGCAAGACACAGCTTTCAGAATCAGTCCAACATTATTTTGTATCAAAAATGGTAAGGTCCACTATGGACCTTTGAAATCAAATCTTTAGCCATTAGAGATGCTACCAGGCCCCATCAGCATTTATGAAGAATCACCAGAAGTACAGGGATTGTACTTAGGTAAACAAAGCAAAAATTATGAAGACACTGCAATGCCTCCACAGATAAGGTTCAGCCCTTGCAAGCTGGAAGGCAATTGAATGAAGACATGTTAAAAGGTGTCCACAGAAGAAACAAAAGCAGCTTGAGCCAAGTTTGTTCCTGTCTTCATTCGATGGCATTTGTTCCTTAACAGCCATTAATCTAGAAAAGAATTTGGCCCAGAGATCATAGTATCATAGTATCAGTCAGGGTTGGCAGGGACCACAAGGATCATCTAGGTCCAACCCCTGCCACGGGCAGGGACACCCCACACTAGATCAGGCTGGCCAGAGCCTCATCCAGCCTGGGCTTAAACACCTCCAGGGATGGGGCCTCAACCACCTCCCTGGACAACCCATTCCAGGGCTTCACCACTCTCATGGGGAAGAAATTCCTCCTCATGTCCACCCTGAATCTCCCCACCTCCAGCTTCATTCCATTCCCCCTAGTCCTATCACTACCTGAGATCCTGAGAAGTCCCTCCCCAGCCTTCCTGTAGGCCCCCTTCAGATACTGGAAGGCCACAATGAGGTCACCTCAGAGCCTTCTCTTCTCCAGACTGAACAGCCCCAACTCCTTCAGTCTGTCCTCACAGGAGAGGTGTTCCAGCCCTCTGATCATCCTCGTGGCCCTTCTCTGGACACCTTCTAGCACCTCCAGATCCCTCTTGGAATAGGGGCTCCAGAACTGGATAGAGTACTCCAGGTGGGGTCTCACCAGGGCTGAGTAGAGGGGGAGAATCACCTCCCTTGACCTGCTGGCCACACTTCTCTTGATGCAGCCCAGGATCTGATTGGCTTTCCGGGCTGCAAGTGCACATTGAGAGCTCCTGTTGAGCTTCTTGTCCACCAGCACCCCCAAGTCTCTCTCCTCAGGGCTGCTCTCCAGCCAGTCCCTGCCCAGCCTGGATTTGTGCCTGGGATTGCCTGGACCCAGATGCAGGACCCTGCCCTTGGTCTTGTTGAAGCTCATGAGGTTGGCTTGTGCCCACCTCTCCAGCCTGTCCAGGTCCCTCTGGATGGATCCCTTCCCTCCAGCATGTCTGCCGCACCACACAGCTTGGTGTCATCAGCGAACTTGCTGGGGGTGCACTCGATGCCACAGTTATCTCTCCTTAAGTTCTAGCTAATCTTGTGCTAGGGCAGACAATCCACACTTGAAATGTCTGTGCTGTTCAGCCTGAAGTACCCACAACGCCTCGACTGAGCCCTTTAATCAAGACAAACTAGAGCAGGGCTACTCGGCAAACCCTGTCTTGCACTGTGGAGTCTCACAAATTCAGTTTCAGTTTTTGTAAACAGATTGCTTCCTGGGTTGTTATTATTAGTGTGAGCTGGACAGCTTGAATTAGAGAATAATTTATTCCCTGTGCATTTCTAATTACAGAAAAGAGGTTCACTCACTGACACACTTGTCCGTCTTGTTCTTTCCTGTCTTTCAGGCATGGCTGATTGCAGTTAAATAGACAGACCAGCACAAACTGCATAAGAAACACAACTCTGTCAAAAAAGGACTGAAGTGTTACCATTAATTATTCTGGCCCATGTGCTCATTTACAACAGATCTAACATGAGAAATATTCTCAGAGGTGTCAAACAGCCTCAGTTTCATAGGTGCACGGGGGTAGCACCGACTAAATGTTTGAGTGACTGGTAGGATGTGACCTGCCAGAGACCCTTGAAGCTTGGGGATTTCATGTGCAATTTGTGTTTCAGCATTCAATAGATAATTTAAATTGGGCCACACTCTCTGAGCATTGCTGAAGGATCTACATGCCTGAGCCTGTGCTGGAGCTGCACAAGTGGCTCAAAAACCACCACGAAAAAAGAAAAGGCATTTATGAGCATCTGCGCAAGTGATTATTTGGAACTCACTGCATCTTAAAAAGGCTGGAGGGAAGCAAAAATACTGTTTGCTAAAGAATGATGAAAAGTAGGCATAACAATCACTGGGTGCATAGGAAGATAGCCTGGAAATGCTAAGTGGGTGAAAGAAAGAAACCTGAATCACTAGGATTTAGTTAACCCTTGCTGCAACAGAGCTCCTTTGAAGAGCTGAGCAGAGAAGAGTTCACTTCAGCCATCAACTGGAAGCAACCGACTGGCAATTCACACTGGAAGTGGGAAGTAGCACCGGGTAGTCAGTTACACCCTTCAGCATTTTCTGCAAGAGTACTTTCCTCAGGGACAGTTTTGTAAAGACCTTGAAAATCTGTACTTTGGGCGTGTCCTCACTGCCACTCTATCTGTCCTTAACATCTCTGTGATCTAACAGATGGGACCTTCATCTGCTCTCATGGGTCCTGGTGGAGGGAAGGATGACCATGAGCTAGCAATGTGCTCTTCTGGCCAGGAAGGCCAGTGCTGTTCTGGGATGGATTAGAAGAGGTGTGACCAGTAGGACAAGAGAGGTTCTCCTCCCCCTCTGCTCTGCACTGGTGAGGCTGCATCTGGACTATTGTATCCAGTTCTGGGCTCCTCAGTTCAAGAAAGACAGTGAGCTGCTTGAAAGAGTCCAGCACAGAGCCACGAGGGTGATTAAGGGAATGGAACATCTTCCATACGAGGAGAGACTGAGGGAGCTGAGGGCTCTTTAGGTTGGAGAAGAGGAGATTGAGAGGTGACCTCATCAACGTTTATAAAGATGTAAAGGGTGAGTCCCGAGAGGCTGGAGCCAGGTTCTGCTGGGTGATGCCCAGTGACAGCACAAGGGGCAAGTGTGGAAGTTGAGGCATAGGAAGTTTCATGTAAATATGAGGAAAATCTTTTTCCCTGTGAGGGTGACAGAGCCCTGGAACAGGCTGCCCAGGGGGGTTATGGAGTCTCCCTCTCTGGAGATATTCCAAACTCACCTGGATGTGTTCCTGTGTAGATGGTGTAGGTGATGCTGCTCTGGCAGGGGGTTTGGATTGGATATCTTTCAAGGTCCCTTCCAGCTCTTGAAATTCGGTGATTCTGTGATAAACAGGGGTTTTCTACCCCAAGCAAGGAGCAGCAAACAAAAGCTCTTCCATAATGAAGCAATACCATTTTCAAATAGGTAATAATTGCCCTCCTCCTCTACTGGTAGAGTTTTCTGCTCACTCTGTTGTTGAAAGAGTTTGCCTTTTTTTGCAAGACTTGCATAACTTATGCACTTGGATCTCTGCAATGAAGTCTCTCCATTCTCCATTAGACCTAATAGTAGCCTTCCAGTACCTGAAGGAGTCTACAAGAAGGATGGATAGAGACTGTTTACAAATGTCTGCTATGACAGAATGAGGGCAAATGGCTTCAAACTAGAGAAGAGTAGATTTAGTTGGGATGTTAGGAACAGGTTCTTTACTATGAGGGTAGTGGAACACTGGAGCAGCTTGCCCGGGGAGGTGGTTGGGGCCTCATCCCTGGAGATACTCAAGGTGAGGCTCAAGAGGGCTCTGGGCAGCCTGATCTAGTTGAGGATGCTCCTGCTTACTGCAGAGGGTGTTGGACTAGATGACCCTCAGAGGGCCCTTCCAATCCTGACCATGCTATGATTCATTCCAGTCACAACCATTCCCTAGCTCTTTCTCACAGAATGTGAAAGGCAGAACTTTTTGCTGCTTGACGTTTTGCTCAGTTGTAACGGTGAGAAGTCACCATTCAAGTGTAGTGTACAAACAGCTTAAGCATAAAGAGAGTTTTCACTAAATGACAGCTCTTTGCAAGCAGTGACAAAGCTTGTTGAGGGGTTATCATCTGTCAGCATGATATTAAAATCCCTCTGTTTTTCACCTGAATATTTTAAAGAGGAACAATTTGAAGACAATAGGAAGACTATATGAGGCAAGATAAAGAAGTTCAGACTAGCATGGAATGCTGGATTCACTTTCAAGCAGCATCCTCGTTCAACCTTTGGTTTGCTGCTCAACATTTGTTTAGGATTTATGGTTTTGCTTGGTATCAAAGATTGCCTCTTTCTGCCAGCTGAATAGACAGTATCTTTGTAGCACATCCCTTGACCATCTGAAAAACAAAGCTGAGATAACTTGCTGTGCCTTTTCACTAAGTGCTACTGTAAGTACTATCCTCAACCTCATCAGCGATCTTGCTTCTGAAGCTAGCATGACATGACAATGAAAGCAGTCAGGATCTGGTTTCAAAAGAGGCTTTTTTACCAGGCTACAAAGCAGGTAGGACAAACATTGACTGCTTTGAGGGGTTTTACTTTGTTGGTTCTGCTCCTCTTCCCAGCAGTTGGTTTTGTTTTCTTCTTCTTTTGTTGTTGTTGTTGTTGTTTTGGGGTTTTTTTTGTTAAGCATTTCAGGTTTCAAAACATTTCTTCTGATCTGAAGGGAGAAAGAGAGTGTCTGTGTGTGCATAGATATATATTTAAATAATAAAAGAAGTGTCCAGAAAGTATGCTCACCTCCAGCCTCCATCCAGTCTGCACACGCCCTTGGGTATAAAAGGCTCAGTTTCAAAACCTCTGTTCTAGCCTAAGCTGCTCCAGATGTGATAGAGCAAACACTTGAACAGGAGTTTACCTTCTTACACAAGAAAGAAAATCTAACCCTGAAATGTAAAGTTAATATCTGCAATTTTTTTGTAGACATGCTGCTTCTTAGAAGTGAGTTAGGTAATTGGGATGGGACTACCTCCCAGCCAAATCGCAGGTACACCTGCTCCACAAGACTCCCAGACAACCAGCCCTGAAACAAAACAAAGATCACAGTATCACAGAATCACCAAAGTTGGAAGAGACCTCGAAGATCATCGAGTCCAACCTGTCACCACAGACCTCAGGACTAAACCATGGCACCAAGTGCCACGTCCAGTCCCCTCTTGAACACCTCCAGGGACGGCGACTCAACCACCTCCCTGGGCAGCACATTCCAATGGCGAATCACTCTCTTGGTGAAGAACTTCCTCCTCACCTCCAGCCTAAACTTCCCCTGGCACAGCTTGAGACTGTGTCCTCTTGCTCTGGTGCTAGTTACTTGAGAGAAGAGACCAACCCACCCCTTCCTGGCTACAACCACCCTTCAGGTAGTTGTAGATAGCAATGAGGTCGCCCCTGAGCCTCCTCTTCTCCAGGCTAAACAGCCCCAGCTCCCTCAGCCTCTCCTCACAGGGCTGTGCTCAAGGCCTCTCCCCAGCTTTGTTGCCCTTCTCTGGACACGTTCAAGTGTCTCGATGTCTTTCTTAAACTGAGGGGCCCAGAACTGGACACAGTACTCAAGGTGTGGCCTAACCAATGCAGAGTACAGGGGCACAATGACCTCCCTGCTCCTGCTGGCCACACCAATCCTAATGCAGGCCAGGATGCCATTGGCCTTCTTGGCCGCCTGGGCACACTGCTGGCTCATGTTCAGGCGGCTGTTGATCAGCACCCCCAGGTCCCTCTCTGTTTGGCAGCTCACCAGCCACTCCGACCCCAGCCTGTAGCTCTGCATGGGGTTGTTGTGATCAAAGTGCAGCACCCGGCACTTGGACTTGTTGAATGTCATCCTGTTGGACTCTGCCCATCTGTCTAGTCGGTCGAGGTCCCTCTGCAATGCCCTTCCACCCTCCAACTGACCAACATCTGCTCCCAACTTGGTGTCATCTGCAAATTTGCTGATGACTGTCTCAATCCCCTCATCCAGATCGTCAGTGAAGACATTGAAGAGGATGGGGCCCAGCACTGATCCCTGGGGGACGCCACTGGTGACAGGCCGCCAGCTGGAGGTGGCACCATTGACCACCACTCTCTGGGCTCGGTCCTCCAGCCAGTTCCCAACCCAGCACAGAATGTTGCTGTCCAAGGCATGGGCTGACAGCTTAGCCAGCAGTTTGCTGTGGGGGACGGTGTCAAAGGCCTTGCTGTAGTCCAGGTAGACCACATCCACAGGCCTCCCCACATCCACCAGGTGGGTCACCTGATCATAGAAGATCAGGTTGGAGAGGCAGGACCTGCCCTTCCTGAATCCATGTTGGCTGGACCTGAGCCCTTGGCCATCCTTCAGGTGCAGTTATTGCCGCCAGGATAATCTGCTCCATCATTTTCCCTGGCACTGAGGTCAGGCTGCCAGGCCTGGAGTTTCCAGGTTCCTCCATCCGACCCTTCTTGTGGATGGGGACCACACTGGCCAGTTTCCAGTCATCTGGGACCTCACCGGTGAGCCAGGACTGGAGGAAAATGATGGAGAGCGGAGATATCCCCACCAACAAAGGAACCCTGAAACAAGAAACCAACCAACGACAAAAAAAGGCAACAAAACCCCCAACCAAATAAACAAAACCAACCACCCAACCCCAACAAACAAAAGAGCACCACAGTAGGACAAGATGCTGGTCATACAATGCTTGAAAAATATTGTATGGAGAGCACATCTCCCTTGACAAAACCTTTATCTACAATTTGGTAGCCTTAAGAGGCATTATCCAGCCCTCTGTGGAGATGAAATATCTTCAAAACACTGAAAAAAATATTGTTAGAGTAGTTCTTTCAGATTTTTGTTTCTTTTCAGGTCTTTCACTAGAACTTTCGAGCAACTTTAAAGAGTCAGCACCAGTCCTAGTGGACAGCACAAGGTTCAGATGTCAACCTTCTCTGAATCACAGAATCATAGTATCAGTCAGGGTTGGCAGGGACCACAAGGATCATCTAGGTCCAACCCCCCTGCCATGGGCAGGGACATGCCACACTACATCAGCCTGGCCACAGCCTCATCCAGCCTGGGCTTAAACACCTCCAGGGAGGGGGCCCCAACCACCTCCCTGGACAACCCATTCCAGGGCTTCACCACTCTCATGGGGAAGAACTTCCGCCTCACATCCAGCCTGAATCTCCCCACCTCCAGCTTCATTCCATTCCCCCTAGTCCTATCACTACCTGAGATCCTGAGAAGTCCCTCCCCAGCCTTCCTGTAGGCCCCCTTCAGATACTGGAAGGCCACAATTTGGTCACCTGGGAGCCTTCTCTTCTCCAGACTGAACAGCCCCAACTCCTTCAGTCTGTCCTCACAGGAGAGGTGTTCCAGCCCTCTGATTATCCTCGTGGCCCTTCTCTGGACACCTTCCAGCACCTCCAGATCCCTCTTGGAATAGGGGCTCCAGAACTGGATAGAGTACTCCAGGTGGGGTCTCACCAGAGAGTAGAGGGGGAGAATCACCTCCCTTGACCTGCTGGCCACACTTCTCCTGATGCAGCCCAGGATCTGATTGGCTTTCTGGGCTGCAAGTGCACATTGAGAGCTCCTGTCGAGCTTCTCGTCCACCAGCACCCCCAAGTCTCTCTCTTCCGGGCTGCTCTCCAGCCAGTCCCTGCCCAGCCTGGATTTGTGCCTGGGCAGGAATCCTACCTTACAGACAGATACTGAAACTAGAATAACTTACAGTACCTCACCAACAGGATATTACTTCTATGGTAAGACTTCTTAGAGACCAGGTAGATGGAAAGGAAAGAGAAGGTTGTACTGGATGATCCTCAAGGTCTCCTCCAACCAGATAAATTCTGTGATTTGTATTCTATTCAGAACAGAGATGTGTTAGGGAGATTGTGAATTTTTGGTATACTTTTTTGTTTGTTTTTTTTAAAGATGAAATAAAACCAGACTTTGAAACCATACTCTGGAAGGTGGCTACATTTGCTCCTGCCAAGGTAAATCCAGCATGTGTTACAGCAAACAGTTATGAAGCTTTATTTTCAGTGGTGCCCAGTGACAGGACAAGAGGTAATGGGCATGAACTTGAACATAGGAAGCTCCATCTAAACGTGAAGAGGAACTTGACATTGAGAGGGGGGAGCACTGGAACAGTCTTCCCAGGGAGGTGGTGGAGTCTCTGTTGCTGAAGTCATTCAAAACCCATCTTGACACTGTCTTGTGAAACCTGCTTTAGAAGAACCTGCTCTGGGCAGAGGGGATTGGTCAAGATGAGCTCCAGAATCTCCTCCAACCATCTATCAGTCTGTGTTCTCCTACCTCATCTTTCCAGCTCCCACAGGAGCTGAACAGGACTGGATTTTGACTCAAATGGGTCATTCACCTTTTGCTGTGTATCACCAACTGGCAGCAAGCCAAGAAATTCTAGAAATGTAAGAACTTTTAAGATGTGATATTACCTCCCACCAAAGGAAGGGAAAAGAATTCCAGCACAGACCTGGACAGCTCTCTTTAAGGCCATACAATTACCTCCAAAGTATTTTAATCAGACACTCAGGATTCTTTACCAAAAAGTGACTTTTGAAAGTTATTCTTCCTTATCTAGGCAACCTGACTGAAACAGATTCAATAACTTGCACAAGGACACTCAAAGCCTCTGTAACATCTGATCTGCCTTCTACCTTTTGACTACTACTGCTGAGCCTTAACAACTCCCTCTTTCCTCTGCAAAGCTGCAGGCTTCAGCAAACAAAGCATTCCTTACAGCTAATTGGTATTACATGGAAACTCAACTGCTCTTATTTACAAAACTACAGATTTATGTCAAGCAAAACCAATTATGCTTAATGTTTAAACTATTGCAGGTGCTCAATGACATTGTTGCTAGGCAGTAGATGTGAAATTGCTCTTTTAATGCATCTTGTTCCAACTGGGAGCATGTGTTTTATCATCAGTGCAAACTTAACAGATGGAGATCTTAATCCCCTCCAGTGAGCTTTTTTCACCCTCACTCAAAATGGTGTCCCATGCATTTAGACTTAACTGAGGTGCTCAGTGAACTGTCTGGGACAGAACTTTTATTTTATGCATGAAGGTGCATAAACACATTTAACCCTTAGGAAAAAACACCCACCAAAACTGTACCAGCAGCAACTGCAAACATGTACGGCTATTCCAGGTTAGCAATGACCTCTGCTGAGCACCTGCCCAAACAGTTATAACCAGAGCAGGTAGAAAGCACAACAGCAGCTTCTTTCAAAGCCAAGATAGAACCTACAGAGTTCTTTATACTAATTTCACTGTGTGCTGGGATAAGATTTAGAAGATTTAGGCACTACTACGTTGTATTAGGTTGGTCTCTTCTGCCAGGCAGCCAGTACCAGAACAAGAGGACACAGTCTCAGGCTGCACCAGGGGAGGTTTAGGCTGGATGTTAGGAGGAAGTTCTACACAGAGAGAGTGATTGCCCATTGGAATGGGCTGCCTATGGATGTGGTGGAGTCACCATCATTGGAGGTGTTCAGGAGGAGACTTGATGGGGTGCTTGGTGCCATGGTCTAGTTGTTTAGGTGGGTTGGATTGGTTGATGGGTTGGACGCGATGATCTTGAAGTCTCTTTCAACCTGGTGTATTGTATTGTACTCAAACTACAAAACTTATGTTTCTGGTTACTCCCAAACTCACTTAGGAGGCAACTTTCTCCACAATGAATTTCAAACTTTATTGTAATCCTTCATGGGGAGGATTAAAATATGCATATTTTAGATTTACCTTTGCACAAAGAAAACACCAACAGGTGACCTCAAATGCAGGCCATTGGATCTGAGTGTTTAGTTATCTCCTATGAAAGCTGCCATAGATCAACAAAATGCTCAAGAAAAGAATCACAGAATCAATAAGATTGGACGAGACCTCAAAGATCATCAAGTTCAGCCTGTCACCACAGACCTCATGACTAAACCACGGCACCAAGAGCCACGTCCAATCCCTTCTTGTACACCTCCAGGGATGGTGACTTCACCACCTTCCCGAGCAGCACATTCTAATGGTGAATGACTCTCTCAGTGAAGAACTTTCTCCTCACCTGCAGCCTAAACCTCCCCTGGCACAGCTTGAGACTGTGTCCTCTTGTTTCGGTGCTGGTTGCTTGAGAGAAGAGACCAACCCCTTCCTGGCTACAACCACCCTTCAGGTAGTTGTAGAGAGCAATAAGGTCTCCCCTGAGCCTCCTCTTCTCCAGGCTAAGCAACCCCAGCTGCCTCAGCCTCTCCTCATAGGGCTGTGCTCAATTCCTCTCTCCAGCCTCATTGCCCTTCTCTGAACACGTTCAAGAGTCTCAATGTCCCTCTTAAACTGAGGGGCCCAGAACTGGACACAGAACTCAAGGTGTGGCCTAACCAGTGCTAAGTACAGGGCACAATGACTTCCCTGCTCCTGCTGGCCACACTATTCCTAATGCAGGCCAGGATGCCATTGGCCTTCTTGGCCTCCTGGGCACACTGTTGGCTCATGTTTAGGCAGCTGTCAATCAGCACCCCCAGGTCCCTTTCTGTTTGGCAGTTCACCAGCCACTCCAACCCCAGCAAGAAGGCTATGCTAACTTTTCCCAGCTGATTATTGCATTATCTCACACACACATATTTCTATTTTTTTTGGATTCTTACTTTTTTCTCTAATGTCTTAAACCAGATATGAAAAGCAGCTTCTTTCAAAGTCAAGACCAAACCTATAGAGCCCTTTGTACTAATTTCACTGTATGGTGGTACAAGATTTGTAAAATTTAGACAGAGCTCTGAAAGTACAAAGGATTCCATCAGCTTTGTATGGAGACCCAGATGCTGCAGTTCAAGAAGCATCCCTGTCTGTTGGGTATAGTTGCTAAATTATTCTGTCATAACAGTGAGCATGATTGATAGATCTTTGCACATAGCTTTCTCTGCAACACCAGCTGAAATAAGTCAAAAATCAGCAATCAGTAGCCCCTTTTCTTTTGTCATCCAGCCAAAGGGCCCAATTTTTAACTGCATCTGACAGAAAAAGCCGCCTTCTAGACCATGGGAAGAAAGCAGAGAGACAGCTATTCATCCCAAAGCCCATTCTAACCCATCTATTCCAGCGTACCTCCTTATGAAGGCTGCCCAGCTGCTTCCTCCTCCACTGCTGAAAGCCTTTCTTGTACGGGTTCTGCACATTGACCACAACAACCCCATGCAGTGGAGAGCAGCCAGGCAGAGAGGGACTTGGGGGTGCTGGTTGATGGTAGGCTGAACATGAGCCTGCAGTGTGCCCAGGCAGCCAGGAGGGCCAATGGCATCCTGGCCCCTGTACACTGCGCTGGTTAGGTCACACCTCGAGTCCTGTGTCCAGTTCTGGGCTCCTCAGTTTAGGAAGGATGTTGACTTGTTGGAGCATGTCCGGAGAAGGGCAACAAGGTTGGTGAGGGGTTTGGAACACAAGCCCTATGAGGAGAGTCTGAGGGAGCTGGGGTTGCTTAGCCTGGAGAGGAGGAGACTCAGGGGTGACCTTATTGCTCTCTACAACAAGAAGAAACCAGCCCCTGCCTGTCTTCAACCTCCCTTCAGGTAGTTGTAGAGAGCAATGAGGTCTCCCCTGAGCCTCCTCTTCTCCAGGCTAAGCAACCCCAGCTCCCTCAGCCTCTACTCACAGCGTTGTGCTCCAAACCCCTCCCCAACTTTGTTGCCCTTCTCTGGGCACCTTCCAGCAAGTCAACATCTTTCCTAAACTGAGGGGCCCAGAACATGTTATTTCCCATAGGATATATGTTAAACGCTCTACTGAAAACAAAGCAGATCCTGTCTATTATGTTTTGGTTAGAACATTGATTCTCATTACACACATTAAGTTAGACTGGAAAGTCTTCCTCTGATACATCTGTGTTGCATTTTACTAAATTTTCCTTTTATTTCATAACTGTAACTAAAAACAAACAAACAACCAAACACCAAAACAAACCTTAAATACTAGTGAGATTAAGCTAACAGCTCCTGACTGCCATCCTTTCTACTTCTTGGATCTATTCACTATTGTTTTGCTTCATCTCCTGCAATGCCCAACCCAATGTCACAGCATTCAACATGATTAACTGGGGAGAGATTTCCTTTACCAACTCTTTCATAGTTTCAGTTCACAAACTACCCTCTGTGCCACTCCAGTGCATTAAATTCCTTTGGTATAGTTCCCCATGCAGTAAAGCATTTCTCATATCTAGTAAGCATTCTGGCTTGACCAGCACTTCCAATACAAACATGGTGATATCAAAGTGCTCCTTTAGTTTCTGGGTTCAGTATGTTCCCTTTCACTTAAAACCCCCACTTCTATTCTCACTCTTTTGATTAACAGTGCTTTAAAAAGTGCTAGATTGCCATCCCTCACAACACCCAAGTCAGCCAGTTTGAGGAGTGTTGAACTCTGTTTAGATCTTTAAAGGGGAATGCATTTTATTAATATTTTTTCCCCTCCCATTTCCAATTGCATCTACTCTTCTCCCAACCTTTTCTATTTCTCTTCACCTGGCCCACAATTAGTAATTTTGATGTAAATAAATTCTAGTCTCCAGTTCTCCTACTAGCAATTTGCTGCCTTTTAGGAATGGCAAATCTCACAGTGCTTCTGCCAAATAAAAGTCTAGCTGCCTCAGCACCAATGTTTCATTACATACTTAAGGGCTTATAAGTGGTATATAATTTCTAGTATATTTTTGGTAGCTCTCAAAGCAATTTACAAAGAAGATTAGTGTGGCTGTGCCCATTCTCCTGATGAGGTAACTACGGTAAAGAAACAACTTGCTGAAGCTTGGGTAGCAGATAAGTAGCAGAACCCGGAAGAGCACCGAACTGCCCAACCTTAGCAAATGTCAACCAGGCTTCAAACTTATTTGCACATGACACTGTCACAAAATAATTTGTCAAACAAATGCACATGGAGTTTATTAATTTTGCACCATTACTAAGTACAAATCCATCTGGATACCTATTTCCCTATAGAGATGAAAAGCCTCCCTCCAACGAGCACGCCAAGGAGCAAGCTCTCGTTGTCCTTGGTGTACACTACAATGGTGCAGTATTCTACCAGGCCAAATCCTATGGTGACTGCTGTTTTGCACACTTATAAATAACATTATTCCTAAAACAGTTCATAAATACATTGGCAGCTACACTAAATCAGACTAAGTAATTCGTCATTAGAAAGCCAGTTGGCAACACAATCAAAATTTAGTGAAGTGAGGTGGAAGTTTGCTCCATAGGAGACAAAATGGGAGAGCTTTCCAGGACACTATCATAATGCTTGATGGCTTTTTCATGCTTCAAAAGCTTTTCTTCAGAAAGACTCCCTCTGAATTCACAGGTGTATTCCTCATTCAGATTGTTGTATCTAGGAAGAAGAATATCACAGAATCACAGAATGTCAGGGGCTGGAAGGGACCTTGAAAGCTCATCCAGTGTGTGTCCACCCCCGCCATAGCAGGATCACCTACACCAGATTACACAGGAACGCATCCAGACAGGTTTTGACTATCTCCAGAGAGGGAGACTCCATAACCCCCCTGGGCAGCCTGTTCCAGGGCTCTGTCACCCTCACAGGGAAAAAAAAAATTTCCTCATATTTACATGAAACTTCCTATGCCTCAACTTCCACACTTGCCCCTTGTGCTGTCACTGGGCATCACCCAGCAGAACCTGGCTCCAGCCTCTCGGGACTCACCCTTTACATCTTTATAAACGTTGATGAGGTCACTTCTCAATCTCCTCTTCTCCAACCTAAAGAGCCCTCAGCTCCCTCCGTCTCTCCTCGTATGGAAGATGTTCCATTCCCTTAATCATCCTCTTGGCTCTGTGCTGGACTCTTTCAAGCAGCTCACTGTCTTTCTTGAACTGAGGAGCCCAGAACTGGATACAATAGTCCAGATGCAGCCTCACCAGTGCAGAGCAGAGGGGGAGGAGAACCTCTCTTGTCCTACCGGTCACACCCCTTCTAATCCACCCCAGAATGGCACTGGCCTTCCTGGCCAGAAGAGCACATTGCCATTGCTGGCTCATGGTCATCCTTCCCTCCACCAGGACCCCCAGGTCCCTTTCGCCTTCACTGCTCTCCAGCAGGTCTCCCCCAGCCTATGCTGGTGCATGGAGTTGTTCCTTCCCCAAAATAATCATCCTTTCAGGGATTAGTTGCACATGTCCTTTATTAAATAGTATTTTGTAAGCTACTGTTGTAGGTTGGGGATTAACTGTCTGCCATAAAGATAAATTCCTTCAGAGGACTAGATAGCCCCAAGGGGAGGACACAGGATATTGTAATCTGTTATTCTATTCCCTCTTCCTGTAGCTCCCTACAGAAGGAGCAGGCTGTCCAGTCAGCTCTCTCTCACCTCTCTGCTCTGGGTGTGTGACTGCTGCTGTTGCACTCAGCTGTGTTGGAGTGAGGGCTGATGGACAGGAATTTATTTCTTGCTGCATAGCTAAGACCTGCCTATCTTGAGCCTATCTTGGTGGGGGGCAATGAAGCCAAGTGTGGTGGGGAAGGTTTAGCTGGCTGGGGCTTACCCAGTGAGGGGCTAAGCCAGGACCAATTGTGAGTATACATGTATATATCTAAGCATATATCCTTTTGCCCTGGTGCCTTTTGTATTTGGTTTACTTTTGTAGATAGCATTCCTATTTGACCACCAATTCTGTGCAAGTGTGTTTATTTACTTCTTTGGGGTATATTCATTCTGCCCTCAGTCCAGAGCTGTTTCAGCTCAAATCAAGACAGTTACAGTGCCTTCTGAGTCCTGGGCTTCTAAGCAGCCAAAATGTACTTTCCCAGAAACTTTCAGAACAAGAAGTGCCAAGCACTGATAGAGGCTGGGCAGCAACTGGCTTGAGAGCAGCCCTGAATAAAAGGCCTGGGGGGTGCTGGTGGATAAGAATCTCAAGATGAGCCAGCAGTGTGCACTTGCAGCCCAGAAAGCCAACCAGAGCCTGGGCTGCAGCACGAGAAGCATAGCCAGAAGGGCGTGGGAGGTGATTCTCCCCCTCTACTCCACTATGGTGACTACTGTGCTCTGGAGTACTGCATCCAGTTCTGAAGCCTCTATTACAGGAAGGATCTGGATGTGCTAGAATGTGTACAGAAAAGGGCCACAAGGATGAGCAGAGGAATGGAGCTGCTCTCCTATGGAGACAGAGTGAGAGACTTGGGGCTGTTCAGTCTGAGAAGAGAAGGCTTCCAGGAGATCTTCTTGTGACCTTCCAGTATCTGAAGGGGGCTACAAGAAAGCTGGGGAGGGACTTTTTAGGGTGTCAGGGAGTGATAGGACTGGGGGGATGGAGCAAAACTAGAAATGGGTAGATTCAGATTGGATGTTAGGAAGAAGTTCTTCCCCATGAGGGTGGTGAGACACTGGCACAGGTTGCCCAGGGAGATGGTAGAAGCCTCATGCCTGGAGGTTTTTAAAGGCAGGCTGGATGTGGCTGTGAGCAACCTGCTGTAGTGTGAGGTGTCCCTCACCATGGCAGTGGGGTTGGAGCTAGAGGTCCCTTCCAACCCCAACAATTCTATGATTCCAAACGGGATACAGGCATTAGTAATAGCTGTACTGTGTCATTTAACAAATCTAAAAAGGAAACATATTTTCTTCACATAAATCTGAGGGATTTTTGTTTGTTTGTTTTTAATTCAGAGTTCCTCCCCCCTTTCAGTTCTCACTCATTTTTTTCCCCTCCCCCTTAGGTAAAGCCTTATTGAATACAAAAGGAAACAATTACACTTGACCTCAAAAACAAAACAAAACAATCCACAAAAACAAACAAACAAACAACCCCAAGAAGGCAAAAACCAAAGCCCAGCAAAATAGCACAAAACCCCCACAAATCACAGTATCACAGTATTGCTAAGGCTGGAAGAGACCTTGAAGATCATTGAGTCCAACCTGTCACCACAGACCCCATGACTAGACCATGGCACCAAGTGCCACATCCAGTCCCCTCTTGAACACCTCCAGGGACGGCGACTCCACCACCTCCCTGGGCAGCACATTCCAATGGCGAATCACTCTCTCAGTGAAGAACTTTCTCCTCACCTCCAGCCTAAACTTCCCCTGGTGCAGTTTGAGACTGTGTCCCCTTGTTCTGGTGCTGGTTGCTAGGGAGAAGAGGCCAACCCCTTCCTGGCTACAATCACCTTTCAGGTAATTGTAGAGAGCAATGAGGTTGCCCCTGAGCCTTCTCTTCTCCAGGCTAAACAGCCCCAGCTCCCTCAGCCTCTCATCACAGGGCTGTGCTCAAGGCCTCTCCCCAGCCTTGTTGCCCTTCTCTGGACACATTCAAGTGTCTCGATGTCCTTCTTAAACTGAAAGGCCCAGAACTGGACACAGGACTCAAGGTGTGGCCTAAACAAAGCAGAGTACAGGGGCACAATGACCTCCCTGCTCCTGCTGGCCACACCATTCCTAATGCAGGCCAGGATGCCATTGGCCTTCTTGGCCACCTGGGCACACTGCTGGCTCATGTTCAGGCGGCTGTTGATCAGCACCCCCAGGTCCCTCTCTGCTTGGTAGCTCTCCAGCCACTCCGACCCAAAAAAACCCCACGACAAAAAACAAACCTCAGAGCACACACCCCCCAACCCCAAACCAAAACCAAGCCCAAACAAACAAAAACCCCCCATTTTGGTTGCCCTGTTGAAAAATGAGGCATCTTGAAGTGAAATCCCAATTGGAAATGCAATTTGAGATTTATTTACTTAAGCTAGTCTGGAGGCCAAATCTCCTCATAATGTTAATTTGTGTCAAAATTATCTGTTGAGCTCAACCCCGTTGCTTTGTGACCATCAATACCTTTTGGCTTCCCACAGTAAATGTCACAAATGAAAATTTCATCCTACAGAAGATTAAAAATCCCTCTTTTATGAAAGAAAGGCAAAGTGCACGCAGGAGAAACATTCAAACCATGACCTAGGTCGTGTTTAAAAGAAGGAAAATCAAAACCTATCCACCAGAATAAATGGACTCCTGTGTCTCAGGTCGTCCTGGAATAATTGAGAAGACACTATGGTAATCTCTAACACCGGAAAGTTAGTGTTATATGTAATAGAAAAAAAGCAGTGTTTTCCTCAAGAGTTGTAGAAGTGCATTGCCCTTGGAAATTTTCTATTGTTGTCATTACCAAATCATTACTTCATCAAGGTTTTCTGAAGGCTTTCCATAGAACTGCAGCCCAGTGCCTCAAAGAGAATGCCGCCTGCATGTGACCCTTCCCACTTACGGTGAAGCAGGTTGCCTCCCTCCCTGTGATTAAATGCTCTGAAACAGAGGAGGCAGGCCAACTTTCCAACCACCCTTGGCATAAAAGAGGACTGTAGGTATGAGTTCCTCACACTTTAGAGGCAGTATACAGGCATAGAGCCTAGGCTCTGTAGGAGCATAAAATTGTTCCCTATGTGTAGACTGACTGAGGAATTTAATTGTCTCCAGCAGCAAGCTGCTTTTATCTCATTGCCCAGTAAAGCAGAAGAAAATATTTCAGGGTTATTCTGTTGAAGCCATTGCACGCAGCATTAAAGAGTAGTGATCTGCTGTTTTCTGGCAACCCCTTCCCCTATGGTCCTACACTAAAGATGCAAGATCACTGAGACAACAGCAACATTTTCTGTATGTTGGTACAAAGCCAGGGACAGTAGGGATCAGTTCCATGGCTGAGATATCTTGGTGCTGTGATCTCAACTCCATGCCAATATATATATACATACATACATATATATATATATATATATATATATATACACACACACACACACACACACATACTTCTGTGAAAAAGAGGATTCTATTCTCTCTTCAATTAATTTTACTATTAGGAAGACTCCTTAAATACTTCAGTCTAACTAACATCAGTTTGTTGTGGGTGGCTTTTGGTTTGTTTTAATTGGTTTTGTTGGTTTTTTGTTTGTTTTTAAACTTTACCACTTAATTTTTACTGTCAAATCTTTCTCCTAAAGCCATACTAAAGTCTGATCTGTCACTGCCAATTCTTTATTACGCACTCATTTACAAGTTGTGCAAGGTTTCCTTTCCATATTGACCAATGAAACATCATCCTTTCATTGTCTCACACATACCTGTGCGCAACGGTCCACAACCCCAGGGTGTTCACCAGCATTAGGGAAGCCAAGAAGAAGAAGAATCTCTCCAATTTACCTTCATGCAGCAAGTGTGGAAACCAGCTGCCTGGCAAAACAGACATTCAAAGAGAATTAATTTACCATCTATGATTTTTTGAGTCTACAGTGTATATTGCTCCTACTTTGCAGAAAAGACAGAAGAGAAAGAGAAGAGGGCAGGAGAAAGAGAAGAGGGCAGGAGAAAGAGAAGAGGGCAGGAGAAAGAGGCAGGAGAAAGAGAAGAGGGCAGGAGAAAGAGAAGAGGGCAGGAGAAAGAGAAGAGGGCAGGAGAAAGAGAAGAGGGCAGGAGAAAGAGAAGAGGGCAGGAGAAAGAGAAGAGGGCAGGAGAAAGAGAAGAGGGCAGGAGAAAGAGAAGAGGGCAGGAGAAAGAGAAGAGGGCAGGAGAAAGAGAAGAGGGCAGAATACACCAGCTTGTAAGAGACCTTCAAGATCATCATGTCCAACCCATCGTCCAACGCCATCTAATCAACTAAACCATGGCACCAAGCACCCCATCAAGTCTCCTCTTGAACGCCTCCAGTGATGGCAACTGTGTCCCAAGAACTTTCCTAACAAATCTGAAATGTACTTTGGTCACACCAACCAACACTACAAGCTTGGGGCAGAGTAGCTAGAAAGTTGCCCAGCAGAAAAGGAACCTGGGGGTGCCAGCTGACAGCTGGCTGAACAAGAGCCAGCAGCGTGCTCAGCAGACCGACCAGCAGACCACCACCATCGTTGTCTGGATCAAAAACAGTGTGGTCAGCAGGAGCAGGGAAGTGATTGTGCCCTCTCCTTGTCCCTGCTGGGGCCACACTCAATTACTAGGTTCAGTTTCAGGGCCCTCACTGCAAGAAAGACATTGAGGTGTTGGAGTGTTCAGAGAAGGGCAACAAAGCTGGTAAAGAGTCTGAAGAATAACTTTTATGAAGAACACCAGAGGGAACTGATATTGCCTGGAGAAGAGGAGGCTGAGGGGAGACCTTACTGCTCTCTACAACTACTTTAAAGAAGGTTCTAGTGAGATGAGTGTCAGTCTTTTCTCCAAGCAACTAGTGATAGGATGGAAAGGAAATGGCAGCACATTGCACCAGGGGAGGATTAGATATGAAGAAAACCTTCTTTACTGAAAGAGTGGTCAGGCACTGGAATAGGCTACCCAGGGAAGTGGTGGAGTCACCATCCCTGGAGGTGTTCAACAGCCATGCAAACACTTCAGGACACGGTTTACTGGGCACAGTGGTGGTGGGTTGACAGATGGACTTGATCTTAGAGGTCTTCTCCAACCGTAATGATTCTACTGAAAAACCTAACTCTATGCAGCTACTATGGCAATGACTGGGCCATCTTCTCTCTACATTATCCTGTGCACATAGCTAGAAGAAGCTTAAATATGAACATTTTAGAAAGAGCTAGAAATAAGATGGTCTGTAGAAACCCTTATTTATATCTCTCATGCCTTTAATAGTCCCTTCTTTAGAAAAACAAAACCAAAAAAGCACCAAAACAAAACCAAACCACCCAAAGCCTTGCATAAAAAGCATTTGTTCAGTGCCTTGGATGGCTCTCCACTACCCAGATGCTACCTGACATTTTACTTCACCTTTCTTTACAGCTGCCTTTCACCACAGGTCTGCAATGTATCCTTGTCTTGCACATGGTGTTTATTTGCATGAATCAGACCTTTTCCACCAAGGGTTTTTTTTTGCAACAGGATCTAGGACAGCTTTGCAATTTAAGCTCAACTCAGCAAAGGACAGTATCAGCTATATACATCCAGAGCCTTCTCTGCCTGTATTCTTGTATGCTTTAGTCTGCAACTGTGTGATGGGTTGATGCCCATCCTGGAAGCAGCAGGGGGAGGGCTTGTGAGAGCATTGCCCTCCCTGCAGGGGGTTTTCCCCCTGGGAAACTAAACTAGTCTGTTCCACTCCCCTCCCTGCCCAACAAGGCTATAAAAAGGAGGATACTGCAGCCATTAGGCCCCTTGGCCCCTGCCTTTGCTTGGACGAGGACTGCTGGTGGCTCCCTGCTTCTCTGCCACATGGTCAGGCCTGATCCTTCTCCCTGCTACCTCCACACCCCTTCAAAGAGACTGGTTTTGTATTCTTATTTTTTCTCCCATCCATCCTTGTTCCTTACCCTTGTGAACCCTGTTATTGTTACATATATATTTATAGTGTAAAGAATATTCTTTACTTCTCTACTTCCAAGCCAACTCCAAATTGTTCCTTCCCTTTCTTTTCCCTCTCTATTGGGAAAGAGGAGGGGGAGCAGGGGAGGGATTCTCAGCCCTGCCCCCATCCGAGCTCTTAAGTCCCAGTTAAGGCTCAAACCACCACAAACTGTAAACTGCTTTTGATGTTGTCCTTTGCAACCAGTCTGCAAACAAGCTGGGATGGTAAAAAACTATGGAAGTCAGGATGCATTTGAAGACAACCAACACCTGAAGTACTACAAACAATGACAGCAAAAATTGTAAAACCAAGGTGGTGGGGGTTGGGAAGAAAGAGTTACACCAGTGAGAGTTCTTCAGTGCTGTAATGACCTTTCATATTATTTGGGAATACAAGATATTTATAGCCTTTGAAGAAGAAAGAGAAGCTGTCTTCATTAGCAAGTAATGAAGTGGAATAGGAGCAAATACAGAGCATGAAACAGCTGGCTCTGAGAACGTGATGTACACTACAGGTAGCTCAGGGGGATTAACATCAGACCAGTAACCACTAACAGCTGGAACACCTGAGGCATGAGAATTTTGGGGGTTTTAATTCCATCCAAAAGGAGTGCAGTATTTTTGTGCTCCAAGATCACTGTGATGCAAATCAGAGATGACCAGGAGATTCATATCAAAAGCACCCTCCTGATCTAAACCAAAACACACCAACAGGACCAAAGCCACATTCCT
Organism: Picus viridis; assembly: GCA_033816785.1. NCBI lineage: Eukaryota > Metazoa > Chordata > Aves > Piciformes > Picidae > Picus > Picus viridis. Next base: position 5,338,975 of record CM066568.1, read on the forward strand.
GTGATCCCTCCAAGTCTGGTATCAAATCCTACCCATCTAAATAGAGTGGCTATCCACCACTTGAATAACCTGAAAGGGAGAGGAGGAAAAGCAGCGTTTTGCTGTAGCTGTGCTGTACAAACCTGAGAGTTTAACTGATGTTTCAGCCACTGATGCAATCTTTAGCCATCCAGTGACATTCTCAGCTTGTCAAAGTTTTCTAATTAGAGAGAAAGAGCAGTTCCACATCCCAGGAGAGCCAGCAGTCAAAGTATTACACCCTGCCTCACCACATACATATGTTTTTCTCTTTCCTCCACACATCAGAGTTGTAAACACAGTTCCCTTTAGCTCTCCCAGGATTAACAGAGAACAACTGTCATCAGTGCAGCACATTTCCTTAACTCTCCACAGTTTGCTCCATGCCACGTTACCTTCCTGTCTGTCACAGAGCAGCACCACCTCACCTCTGAGCGCACGGCTCCTTTTGCAGCATTATCTCAGGGCAGGTTTTAAAATGTACCATTTAACATTGTCAATTGACTGAACTTCTAGGTGCCATAACTTCATTTTAGTAGCTTATAAACTTTTACTGTGATAATTCACAATCAGGTAGTTTTTCATTTCACATTCCCCAGTGGCCAATAGCAGTCACGGAGAGAGTGCATGTATCTGATTAAAGAGAAAGCACACATGGGGCTCAGTGCTACAGCTTGTCAAAGCAGAGTTCACACGGTCTGCTGGGTTATTTACATCAGCTAGGCTAACCTGACGAGCAGCAGGAGCTTCCTAATGAAAGTGTTTACAATGGCAACCCAACAAGAGAATACTTCCTTAAAAACAGCACGGAGCGATGAAAACAAAACAACACAACCAAAACAAATGCAAACACCCCAACCCCCAACCCCCCAAAGAAAACAACATAAAAGAGGAATTTAGGAACCTTGAAGAGAATGGAATCAAATGGAACTTTTAAACTGTCTAGCAAAGACATCGCACTGAAGTGTTGAAAGTGGGAATGGTTGGCTTCATCTGAGGCCATGAGCGGGCAGCCCAGCAAGCAGGAGATCTGTGTTCTGCCCCCTTTTACTACCAGTCTCCTCCATGGCTCAGGGCAAAGATCATCACTCTGTCTCTTCTCTGCTTCTTTTAGTTATTGCCAGTGTTTAAACAGTGAGGCTAGGATAGCAATGCAAAGTCTTTGGACAATCTTGTATTATAAGTGTGCAACACTGTAGGCAGGGCCACAATTTTATTGGGCATGGTAAGAGGCTCTAGCCCACATAGTGCATGTCTGCCCTCTCTCTCATATAATGCTCTATCCAAAGCAAGTGGTAGGAGTAAGGCTTCCTTTTCCTTTCATTGAGGGGCAACAAGGTTATTTAGGGGTGCCTTTCTCTACAGCGAAACAGGGGTGGCAGAAGTCCAGTTATCTTACTGTCCAGAGATCCAGTTATCTTACTGTCAATGTGCACTTTCACTAAAGCAAATATTCAAGTAAACATTTCTTCTAGTCAGATGAAAATATGTATTTATCACTTCCTCCCCTCCCCCTTTTCATATTTTCCCTTTTTAAATGGAAGTTGGTTTTTCATGAAAGAGGGGATAAACATGGGCTAGGTTTACTTATACTTACACTCACTGCACAGAGGCTGGCAGGAAGCCTTGGGTAACAGCCAGCAATGTTAAACATCACTCATCCATTTCAGGCAGCAAAACTCCCTTTAGATACTTCCAAACTTTATCCTGCTAACACCTTCCACAAGCTGTCTGCCAGCTCCAGCACCCTCCACTGACTGGGGTTAGGGTTCATACTTCCAGGATTTTACCCTCAGCTATGAACACTGGACCTTATTGGGCCAGTTTGGTTTTGCTGGAGCGAGATGTCCTCGACACTACTACACTTGAAGCGTCCAGCACTTTCTTACCCTTGGATCAGCATGCAATATGTTAGCAACTCATTTTTCCCCAACAGAACTTCTGGGTTCTGTTAATCCTTTGCCAACAGAAGTGCCAATTACAAGGCTGGTTTGTCATGTAAATAACTGCTCCCTGCAATTTAACTTTGTGCAACAAACTCCTGATTTCCATTTTTATAACCAACAATGGCAACACTCTGTAGCCTGAACCACCACAGAATCAGAAGTTTTCTTTAGCTGTGTGTCTTTTGATGAGCTTTTTCTTATTGGCCATTGGAGTTCAATCAGTTTTGCACTTCATGGCAAATTTAGAACAAATTAGAAGATTAAGTCTAGGAAGAATCAGTTCCTCAAGCCTGCTATAATATACACGGTTGAAATAAAATGCCTGGCTAAACTTTCACTGAAATTCTGCAGTCCTAGCTATTTTTCCATCAAACCCACTTGCTTCTGGTGGGTGACTGACAGCAACAAACTGCTGGCAATACTAGCCAGCAAAGAAGATGCAGGAAGAGCTGTAAGCCAGTCCTTGACACATAGTGGTGCACAAAAGGATCTGTTACCATAAGGGCACTCCTGGAGCTTTCAAGGGTTTCACAACAAAGCCCAAAGTTTCATGGGAAGGCATTCAGTTCATTGAACACCACCATCCTGTTTTAGTATTGGGAAAACAGAAAAGACAAAGCAAAGCAAAGCAGTCACACACCAGACATGTTCGGTATGATTCTTACACGTTTACACCTGCCCTAAGACATAGACTACAATTACAGAAAATTTTAATTCATAGAGTCATAGAATAATTTAGGTTGGAAGGGATCTCAAAGACCATCCAGTTCCAACCTCCCTGCCATGGGCAGGGACACCTCACACTAGATCAAGTTGTTCAAGGTCTCATCCAACCTGGCCTTGAACACCTCCATGGAGGAGGCATCCACAACAGAATCACAGAATCACCAAGGTTGGAAGAGACCCCAAAGATCATTGAGTCCAACCTGTCACCACAGACCTCATGACTAAACCATGGCACCAAGTGCCATGGGCAATCCCCTCTTGAACACCTCCAGGGATGGTGACTCCACCACCTTCCTGGGCAGCACATTCCAACGGCTAATGACTTTCTCAGTAAAGAACTTTCTCCTCACCTCAAGCCTTAAATTCCCCTGGCACAGCTTGAGAGTGTGTGTTCCTGTTCTGGTACTGGTTACAGAATCATCAAACCCGTGTGGGCAACCTGTTTCAGTGACTCACCACCCTCACTGTAAAGAATTTCTTCCTAAAACCCAGTCTAAATCTCCCCTCCTCATGGTGAAAGCCATTCTGTTTCAGCCTATAACTACAAGCCCTTGTAAAAAGTCTCTTCCCAGCTTTCTTGTAGGCCCCCTTCAGGTACATAGAGACCATTATAAGATCTCCCCAGAACCTTCTTTCTCCCAAGCTGAACAGCACCAGCTGTCTCAGCCAGTCCCCACAGGAAAGGTTCTCCAGCCCTCTGATCATCTTCGTGGCCCTCCTCTGGACCTGCTCCAGCAGTTCCAAGTCCATATTATGCTGGGGGCACCAGAACTGGATGCAGTACTCTGTGTGGGATCTCACCAGAGCAGAGTATGTTCATAGAATGGTCTGGGTTGAAAGGGACCTCTGGAGGCCATCCAGTCCTATTCATATCTTAGAAAAAGATTGTATTACCTTCTATCATTTCATCAAGTTAGTGGGCAGATATTTAGTGTTTAATCATATCCAAATCAAAGTTTCAGTCTGCCTCTAATACTTATTAGCTAAGTAGGTACCAGCGGACACCACCATCTGGACTGCAAGAAATATCTTTCAGCATTATCATCTTTGGTATTTAGAACTGTACAAGGCTTCAAACTGAAAAAAAAAACACCCCAAAAAGAACCAACCACCAACAAAAATGAACCAAACCAAACACCACCACAACAACCAGCCAACAAAAAATCTCCATAAACCAAAAAACCAAAACACCACCACCACAACAACAATTGCAAACAAACAAAAAACCACCAAACAAACAAATAAAAGCTCCAAACCAACCAACCAACCTCAAAGCAACCAACCCACAAAAACCCCACAACCACCTGGCTCTTCAGTGCCAGTGCCAAGACAGTGCTTGGACAGGAGCACACTGCGTTGGGTTAGGAACTGGCTGGAGGGCCGAGCCCAGAGAGTGGTGGTGAATGGTGCCACATCCAGCTGGCAGCCAGGCACTAGTGGTGTGCCCCAAGGATCAGTGCTGGGCCCCATGCTCTTTAACATCTTTTTTGATGATCTGGATGAGGGCATTGAGTCCATCATCAGTACATTTGCAGACGACACCAAGCTGGGGGCAGGAGTTGATCTGCTGGAGGGCAGAGAGACCTCAACAGGCTGGACAGATGGGCAGAGTCCAAGGGCAGGAGATTGAACACATCCAAGTGCCAGGTGCTGCACATTGGCCACAGCAACCCCAGGCAGTGCTACAGGCTGGGGTCAGAGTGGCTGGAGAATGGCCAGGCAGAGAGGGACCTGGGGGTGCTGGTTGATGGTAGGCTGAACATGAGCCTGCAGTGTGCCCAGGCGGCCAAGAAGGCCAATGGCATCCTGGCCTGCATCAGGAACGGTGTGGCCAGCAGGAGCAGGGAGGTCATTCTGCCCCTGTACACTGCACTGGTTAGGCCACACCTCAAGTCCTGTGTCCACTTCTGGACCCCTCAGTTTAGGAAGGATGTTGACTTGCTGGAAGGTGTCCAGAGAAGGGCAACAAAGTTGGTGAGGGGTTTGGAAGACAAGCCCTATGAGGAGAGGCTGAGGGAGCTGGGGTTGCTTAGCCTGGAGAAGAGGAAACTCAGGGATGACCTTCTTGCTCTCTACAACTACCTGAAGGGAGGTTGTAGCCAGGCAGAGGTTGGTCTCTTCTCCCAGGTAGCCATTACCAGAACAAGAGGACACAGTCTCAGGCTGCACCAGGGGAGGTTTAGGCTGGATGTTAGGAAGAAGTTCTACACAGAGAGAGTGATTGCCCATTGGAATCGGCTACCCGTGGAGGTGGTGGAGTCACCATCATTGGAGGTGTTCAGGAGGAGACTTGATGGGGTTCTTGGTGCCATGGTTTAGTTGTTTAGGTGGGTTGGATTGTTTGATGGGTTGGACGCGATGGTCTTGAAGGTCTCTTTCAACCTGGTGTATTGTTTTGTATTGTAAGAAGGAAAACTCTCTGGGGCACTTTCCTTCCTCCGACCTTTTTTGGTTTTCCTTGACTTTCTTACATATTCACATGAATATTTTTAGAGAAGTGTATTCTGAAATGATTGGCATGGGAGGACAGGTTTTGTCTTGCATCTTCTTCCATAAAAAAAAGAAATGTTAGGAGAGGTAAGAGATCCAAAGGAAAGCAGTTTCCCAGCTTGTACTGAAAATATCACTGTCACCCGTCATCTGTTTGCACTCGTCAGGGTTTTTTTTAAGAGCCTTGTTTTATCATATTCACACCATCCTCCATAGCTGCATTCAAAATGATTAATGCAGCTTTGACTGTGACTGATATCTGATCAAGTTTGCCAACAACCCCCCCAGATAAAACTCTAAACTAGCGGCGTGAAATGGGATTTACAATAAAAAGTTTCGATTTTGTCAGCGCCCTCTGCTTTGGCACTTCCAAATGCACACAGGAGGCCCTGCTTCACTGCAGCCCAAACTGCTTCATGGCAAACATGGTCCCATAGCTTAGACATGGAGGAACCAGAAATAGTCTTGGCTCAGGTTTTAGTGAAACAAGAATAGAATAGAATAAACCAGGTTGGAAGAGACCTTCGAGATCATCAAGTCCAACCGAACATCCAACACCACCTAATGAACTAAACCATGGCACCAAGCACCCCATCAAGTCTCCTCCTAAACATCTCCAAGGATGGTGACTCCACCACCTCCCCAGGAAGCACATTCTAATGGGAAATCACTCTCTCTGTGTAGAACTTCTTCCTAATATCCAGTCTAAACCTACCCTGGTGCAGCCTGAGACTGTGTCCTCTTGTTCTGATGATAGCTGCCTGGGAGAAGAGACCAACCTCTGCCTGTCTACAACCTCCCTTCAGGTAGTTGTAGAGAGCAAGAAGGTCACCCCTCAGTCTCCTCTTCTCCAGGCTAAGCAACCCCAGCTCCCTCAGACTCTCCTCATAGGGCTTGTGTTCCAAACCCCTCACCAACTTCGTTGCCCTTCTCTGCACACATTTCAGCAAGTCAACATCCTTCCTAAACTGAGGGGCCCAGAACTGGACCCAGGACTCAAGGTGTGGCCTAACCAGTGCAGTGTACAGGGGCACAATGACCTCCCTGCTCCTGCTAGCCACACTGTTCCTGATGCAGGCCAGGATGCCATTGGCCTTCTTGGCTGCCTGGGCACACTGCAGGCTCATGTTCAGCCTGCCATCAACCAGTACCCCCAGGTCCCTCTCTGCCTGGCCGCTCTCCAGCCACTCTGACCCCAGCCTGTAGCACTGCCTGGGGTTGTTGTGGCCAATGTGCAGAACCCGGCACTTGGATGTGTTCAATCTCCTGCCCTTGGACTCTGCCCATCTGTCCAGCCTGTCGAGGTCCCTCTGCAAAGCCTCTCTGCCCTCCAGCAGATCAACTCCTGCCCCCAGCTTGGTGTCATCTGCAAATTTACCGATGATGGACTCAATGCCCTCATCCAGATCATCAATAAAGATGTTGAAGAGTATAAAGAATCACAGGACAAGACGAAAGCACCCACAGTCCAGGAGTCACACTTCAGTCACACTTCTAAGTCTTCAGACTGAAGACTTAGAACACAAATGAAGACACAGGAATAGATAACTTCATTATCTACAAACTGGGAACTCCGTGATTGTGGTAAGAAACATGAATGAGGCCACCCTTTAGTCTCCTCCTCTCCAAACTGAAGAGACCCAGCTCCCTCAGTCTCTTCCTTATGAGGAATGTGTGCCTGTGTGATCTGCTCTAGGTGATCCCTGGTGGGGGGTTGGACTGGATGATCTTTCTAGGTCCCTTCCACCCCCTGGCATTCTCTGATTCTGTGATTACTCTCATACAAGCAGGGGACACTGGGAAGAGACACTGACTGTGTTTCTGCTTTTCAGTAATAAAATGCAAGAGTCCAATAATACCTTGTTTGCATATGAACAGGGAAAGCAAATTTCTAACTAAGAGCAACAGAAGAAGCAAATTTCTAACTAAGAGCAATACTGAACATATCTCACTGCATTTTTTTTAAAGACTTTCACGTTTTGCAGAGCACTTCCCCTATTAAGGGACTTATTCAGATTATTGGAGATGGGGCTTAATACAGACTGTCAATGAATCCCTTCAAAATTTAGCAGTGACTTTTGTTCAGGATAATAGTGTGCTCAATTCTATGCTATTCCACAGTCCACCCAGCACATGCATATGTCTCCAGCTTAGAGAGAAGGATGTTGTGGGGGACTGTGTTAAAGGCTTGACAAAAATTGCCTAGGCAGCTTTGAAACACTCCACCCACCTTCCTTTGCCATACAACACTGTGGAACAGAAAGGAAGGTATGTTCTCCATTCTTTGAAGCTTTACTACTGCTGTCATTGTCAGAGGCTTCCACATAAGGATGACTAACGTGTATGTACCTCTTCATGAACATCAAAAGCTGCTTCTTTGACAATATATTTTCTTGTCTTCCAGCACATCTCCTATGAACACAGGCTAAGAGAGCAGGGGTTGGTCAGTCTGGAGAACAGAAAGCTTTGAGGAGACCTTATTGTGACCTTCCAGTATCTGAAGAGGGCCTACAAGAAAGCTGGGGAGGGACTTTTTAGGATGTCAGGTGGTGATACGACTAGAGGGGATGGATCTAAGCTAGAGGAGGAGAGATTTAGATTAGATGTTAGGAAGAAGTTCTTCACCATAAGAAATGGGGTTGTTTATCCTGGAGAAGAGGACACTCAAGGGAGACCTTATTGCTCTTTACAAGTACCTGAAAGGAGATTGTAGACAGGTGGGGGTTGGTCTCCCAGGCAACCAGTAACAGAACGAGAGGGCACAGTCTCAAGCTGTGTCAGAGGAAGTTTAGGCTGAAGGTTAGGAAAAAAATTCTTCAGTGGCCATTGGAAAGGACTGCCTGGGGGAGTGGTGGGGGGTGGTGGTGGTGGTGCTGGAGTCACTGCCCCTGGAAGTATTTAAAACATGACTGAATGTGGCACTTAGTGCCATGGTTTAGTTGATTAGATGGTGTTAGGCAGTCTTAAACACCCTGGAGGTGTTTAAGCCCAGGCTGGACGAGGCTCTGGCCAGCGTGATCTAGTGTAGGGTGTCCCTGCCCATGGCAGGGGTTGGAACTAGATGATCCTTGTGGTCCCTTCCAACCCTGACTGATTCTATGATTCTATATTGGACTTGATGATCTCAAAGGTCTTTTCCAACCTAGTTATTCTGTGATAAGGGTGGCAAGACATTGGAACAGGTTGCCAGGGAGGTGGTGGAAGCCTCATCCCTGGAGGTTTTTGTGGCCAGGCTGGATGTCACTCTGGGCAACCTGATCTAGTGGAAAGTGTCTCTGCCCACGACAAGGGGATTGGCACTGGATGATCCTTGAGGTCCTTTTCAACCTTGACAATTCTATGATTCTAAGAAGTGTATGAGACTGGACATGAGGGCTTCCTGCAAGATGCCATCCTCTAATTACTCTATCAAAACTGAGGTGGCTCATTAAAATGGGATGAATACAGCTAGAAAGGCTATTTCCTATCTTAATTCCATTTTAATTGTGAGAGCAAATCAATAAAACTTTTGGATCCCCTTTAATTCTGGTTCCTAATTGTCCAAATCAATAATATTAGAAAACTGCTCAGGAAATGCAGAGATGAGCACATGCTTACCTTGAGTGCCTGCATGGGCAGTCTGAACCAAGAAAGCTCCCATAAAACAGCCAGCTCCATTAAAGAGAGTTAAAAAATGCATGGAAATCCCTCTAATTCTTTCTGGCACAAGGCAGAATGAAAGTAAGGAACCTTAGGAAGGAAGCAGATACAGTCACAGATTAAATAAAACAAGTAAATGATGGTAGAAGATAGATAAAAATGAAAAAAACAAACCCCCAACCAAACAGAAACAAAAGCTCAGTGTCTCTAAGAAAGAGTTTCCATGTCTCAGAGAGAGGATTTACTTGCTGCAGAAGGGCAATCAGATGTGTTGGTATGAACCCTATTAGCAAAATGCTAACTGAACTGTTTCAGTGAAGCTCCCTAGCAAACCATCCCACATGTAGCCATCAATATTCCATGAGTATGTAAAGATCTTTCCCCCACATGGGTGGCATCACCTTCTAAAACCTCAGGCATAGCAAAACAAGAGAAACACTCCCACAGGCAGCAAGCATAAAGACATCAGATGTGCTATTTAACACTGCAGGAGAGTGAAACCTCCTAGGCCAGAGCCAGTGCAGTAAATATCACTAGGGCCGCTAGTAAATGCTTCCAAATCCAATGGTCTACCTTAACTTGGAGAGTTACCTTGCTTTAATATAAAGCTGGGTAATGCTCCACTTTCCCAGAGTGCAACCCCCAGTCACAGCTATTTCTTAAGATATTTTCCTTCACTTTCTTGCTAAACCAGAAGAAGCAACAGCTTCAGTGGTGAGGGGAAGCTGCAGCCTCCCATTGCAGCATGGGTGACTATACTCAATCCCATCGGGTGCAATTTGGCTAAACGAAGTACAGTGTTTCATACCTTGAGTTCTCACCCACACTTGTTCTCCAAGCCCCAGTGTCACCCAGCCTGCTCTATTAGTTGAGTTTGCATGACCTTCATCCTGAGAAGCTTGTCAGGAGAGGATCCTGTTTGGATGCTGAGTTGCCTTAAGCATCTCTGAATACAAATGAAACTTTGCAGTCATCATCTTCCACTCTTTTTAATTTGGATATCCAAATGAAAGCTTTGGAAACATATTAAAGAAGAGAAGAAAAAAAAAGTATCATGGGCAGTTTTCTTTCCTCATTCACACTAGGAACCAAAAGCCTGAGGGCAAGAGAAAGCAGGTGAGCCTGGGACACCATCTGTAGCTGCAACAGCACAGTCTAAAACATTGTACAGTGTGTGTCCTAGCTAATTTGAATCACCAAGAGCCTAAAAAGTTTTGTTATTCCTCCTTTCTAAAAGCAGGGGTGCAAAACATGCAGCCTGGCTAAATTCAGCCTGGGTAATTGCATCCTACTTACCTAAATTACCCCTGCTGTTTCAATTGCATACTCCATTCTTTGCTTCTCCCACGGTGCTGCCCTGGACCATTAAACAGCTGCTGCATTCCACCCTGGAGACTACTGCATTTCATCAGTGGGTGAAGTGATCCCCAATATATCCTCTGAACTAACCATGCTTTGAGACCTGTTGATGGGCAGATGATAGTCTTGCTGCACTTCAGCAAACACTGTACAGCTGCTAATCTTTTGTAGGGCAAAGCAGCTACAGTGCAAGTGACCACTGGGCTGGCTTCCCTTCACCAGCAATCCCATGTACCATGTAGGCAAAGGATAATATTTATCACAGGATGAAGCTGTTTCCTTGGGTTTTGTTTGTTTATATTTCTTTGTTTGTTTTGTTTGCTTGTTTGGTTTTTTGTGTCTTGGGTTTTTGTTTGTTTGCTCATGTTGGGTTTTTTTTTGTTGTTTGCAATCATAGATCAACCAGGTTGGAAAAGACCTCAGGAATGGAATGGAATGGAATGGAATGGAATGGAATGGAATGGAATGGAATGGAATGGAATGGAATGGAATGGAATGGAATGGAATGGAATGGACCAGGTTGGAAAAGACCTCAGAGATTGGAATGGAATGGAATGGAATGGGTTGGAAAAGACGTATGGAATGGAATGGAATGGAATGGACCAGGTTGGAAAAGACCTCAGAGATCATCAAGTCCAACTTATCATCCAACACCATCTAATCAACTAAACCATGGCACCAAGTGCCTCATCCAGTCTCTTCCTAAACACCTCCAGTGATGGTGACTCCACCACCTCCCTGGGCAGCACATTCCAATGGCCAATCTCTCTTTCTGTGAAGAGCTTCTTCCTAACATCCAGCCTAAACCTCCCCTGGTGCAGCTTGAGACTGTGTCCTCTTGTTCTGGTGCTGGTTGCCTGGGAGAAGAGACCAATCCCCACCTGGCTACAACCTCCCTTCAGGTAGTGTAGAGAGCAATAAGGTCTTCCCTGATCCTCCTCTTCTCCAGTCTAAACAACCCCAGCCCCCTTACCTAACACCTCACACCTCCTGACAACTAAACTGTGGCTTCAAGTACCACATCCAATCCTTTTTGAACACCTCCAGGGACGGTGACTCCACCACCTCCCTGGGCAGCAAATTTCATTGGGTTTTTTAGCAGTATTTTTGGGAGAGCTTGTGGTGGTGTTTTTCTTCTCTTGTTTGTTTTAGTTCTTTCCTTTTGTACAAAAAAAAATCACTGGGATTTTATAAAAAGCAATCTCCTAGTTTAAAAAAAACCAAGCCAGGGTTGCAAATAGAAGCTGTCAGAAGCCCATGAGATCTGTTCTAACAGGGTGGAGGAGAGAAATTATTTTATGATTGGTTTATTTCATTATTTAAATACTATCTCAGTGCTAGGGAAACATTAAATATTGATGTCCTGATATTCTCATGCCACCTGAAGCATGTGATTACATAAAAACTCTTATCAAAAAGATACTGATATATGTTGTATAAACACAATGGAAAGTATCAGGGCTCAAATGGAGATAAAGAATTCAATATGCCAAATCTAGTTCCTCTAACTGAGCACTTCAGAAAGGAGATATCTCCTCTCTTCCTTCTGATTACTACAGTGAACATTTCTGGATAATGTACTTGCAGGTCAAGTAAATTATGATAATAATTCAATCTGACCTTCTGCATAACAAAGGCAGTAAAATGTCAGAAGAGGTGAAACAACTATCTAAGAGTCTAGGCCGCCATTGCCATGCATGGAGATCCACTGAATGGCAATTCAGTTCAAACTGAAGTTAGAAAGAATGAGCTCAGTTCAGCACCCTGAGTACTGATGCTGAGCACTGCCTTAGGTGCTCTGGTACACCTTAGCTGTCTTCAGGGAGCTGTGGGAAGATCATGCTTTTCTCCAGTAGCACAGGAGGCCACACAGGTACCATGAAGAGCCCACCTGCCCACGTCCATAGCCTAGCTACTCCATGAAAAATGGTGTCAGACACCCATGTGTGGGCAAGTGATGGGAATGTGGGCCTCCATTCAACTACAGCAGCAACCTACAGTTTAGGTACCTACTCTGAGTTTTTACCATGTGCATATCTCAAATTCAGACTTAGTCCCATTCAACTGGGTCCTTGAATTACACTTCTTTAATGTGTTTCCAAAGCTTTCATTTGGACATCCAAATCAAAAAGAGTGGAAGATGATGATTGCAAAATTTCATTTGTACTCAGAGATGTTTCAGGTAACTCAGCATCCAAACAGGATCCTCTTCTGACAAGTTTCTCAAGCTGGAGGTCATGCAAACTCAATTAATAGAGCAGGCTGGGAGACACTGGGGCTTGGAGAGCAAGTGTGAGAGAGGACTGAAGGTATGACATTAGGAAACAAGAGGTTGTGACTATCAGGGAAAGTTACTGAGTAAGAACAGCTTTCATAAACAATTGTAACTTTGTTAAGCCAAATTACACCTGATGGGATGATTATTTATAGCCATCCACGCTACAATGGCATGCTACAACTCTCCTAGCAAGGTGCTTAATCTTTGTTTCAGTTGGCAAGACAACTTCTCTCTGAAGAGATTCTAATCAAAATCCTTTACAAAGATTTCATAAAAAAAAAAAAAAAAAAAAAAGGAAGGAAAAACACCCACCACCACCACTCCCACCAAGACACACCACCACCAATCCCACTCCAAAACAGCCACAAAACTCCCCAAACCCACCAAGGCAGAGCTTTATTTTTGTTCTAAGGATTAATGTAATCTTCCAGCCACTGGACTTCTGTTGTGTCCCAGCGTGCTAGATTAAAAAGCCTTATTCTGTCAGTAATATTCTTCTCCTGCAGAAGCACAAGAAGCAAGCAAGCCACCTCCTAACCTTTTTTGTGTTAAGCTAAACAAAGAAAGTCCCAGTTTTCAGTTATACTTAGCCTGTAACCTAGAAACCACATTACCTGCCTAGAAACCTGTCTCAGTTAAGTACTTGAGAGCTATCAGATGAAGAGGCATTATGAAAGTGGTAAGTATTTAAAACTAGGGAAAATTACCTTTTTTAGTGACAGACTGTGACCCACAGCTCTCAGTAGTTTTAGAGTGCAAGAATGAAGCTGAGACACTGAAGTTATTTCCTGCTCTTAAATAGAAATCTGAACATTTCTGGGGTTATACTGGAACAATAGACACTCAACCTGTAGAATTAAACACCTGCAGAGATCAGCTAGTCAATTACTTTACCTGTGTCTCTAAGTGAATGTTGATTAGACTATTTTTTCTGTGTTACTAACATTTTGTTAAGCTCTGCAAGGTAAAACACTGGTAAAAACACTCTGTGTGCTCCTCAGAAGAAACCAAGTCTCAGCAATACCAGTGTAGGTGAGGAAAGGTTAGCTGTGGAACGGAGAGAAGATACAGAGCACAATCAAGAGCACATCTACATAATTTATGGATGGCAGATGTGAGCTAAGCTCTACTTGTCCTCTGCAAAACAGGAGTGTTTATCTCTGACTGTATGTCACAAGCTAAGGCATGATGCTCTGTGCAGGCATGTTCATAGGACTCCTGACTGGAGCACAAACAAACATCTTGCATCTGCCTATAATACTCTCCCGGTTAGCCTTTCAGCTGAATTGTGTTACCTGCCTGTAAGTGTTCTGTGGCAGTGGAAACCATGTAATAATTCTATTAGCTGGACCCATAAATGAAAAGGGTTAAGCTAAACTGCTTCACCTTTCTTTGACTGTGGCCTGAAAAGTGCTCACAGACCATAACCACAGTTCAGCTGTCGTAGGTTTATTTGTTTTTTCTGGGGTAAATCAACAGAGTTCAGGTCAGAAAGGACCTCAGGAGCTCATCTGGTCCTGCCTGAAGCAAGCTCAGCTTCAAGCCCAGTCACGCATCCAAGCCCAGAGTCCCACTGTTCTGATCATCCTCCTGCCTAGCAGTGGATTACACACCCCAGGGACCTGATGGGGCCATGCTACCTTCCAGTTCATCTGGAACAACATAATTGCTCACTCTGAGTTACAGCCAACAAGACACATTATGCTGCTCTGAAGCAGGTAAAGTACAGATCTGCTCATTAAACTCATGGAAGAGAGCCAGGGATAAAACATCAGATGACAGTAATTATTTTTAGGAAGCTGATATCATTCTCTGCAAATCAGGACACTCTTGCTTTAGCCTATTAGGTTTTACTTACAGGAAGGAGTTACCAAGGCTTCAGCCACTCCAAGTAGGATGTACTGAGGAACTAAGTGGAAGCAAGGCATGGAGGAGACCAGGAGAACCTCCTTGGAAAGTGTCTGCTCCACCCGAGGGAAATGCTTTCGGTGTATTTCGGAGAAGCCAGCAACCACCATGGAAAGTGCAGCAGATAACTGCCCTACAACTGGGTGAAAAGCACAGAGAGCATTCACCAAGCTTGTATTTCCAGGATCACCATGCATTTAGAATGAAACCCTTGGAGAGGAAAAGAAACAGCTCCCCCAGCTCCCACTGTCCAATACATCCGTTTTGGACACCAAAGCATGAGTAAAGATTTATTTACACAAGCCTAACTGTAAATGCACGGCAAAGAGAAAACAGCACAGAAAGAATTTAGGAATACCAAATAAATGAGAGAAGAAAAGCCTTTCTGAAAAGAAAAGCTCCCTCTGAGGAAGGTAAAAAAGGAGGAGAGAAAGAAACAAGAAAAGGCAGCAGCCTCAGAGAAGAGACAGGGCAGGGACAAGACTACCAAGCAGGGGGAAATTCTTCTATTCAAGCAGCAGCAATAAGATTCTGAAATAGAATCATAGAATCAATAAGGTTGGAAAAGACCTCAGAGATCAAGTTCAACTTGTCACCCAAATACACACACACCCTGTTTGCTTGCTCATTTGTTTTCTACCCAAAAAGAAGTAGAGCAGGAAGTACTGGAATACTAAGGTTGTGGAACATAGTAGATGGGAAAGAAAAAGAACAACAGTGCGTTCCTACATTCGTCCCTTTCCCACCACAACAGAGCACCCTTGAACTACTTCTGAAAGCTCATGTGCTGGACTGTTCAACATCTTAGAGTGAGATGGCCTTTAAAGACCTCTTCCAACCCAATGCATTCTATGATTCTGTGAGATGGGCTGCACTACTGGAAGATGTAATCTCCATTTTTCTAAGTGTTTACACATAAACTGATGGATTACAGTTGCCTCCTGCCATCTTCAGCTGTTCTGGATCCACAATACATCTCAAGATACTACTGTGCATGCAAAGCATGAAGTCTTACCACCTGCCTCAGTGGCAGGGCACAAGAACTGCACTGGCACATAGGGCTGGAAAAGAAACCTCTACCTGTGTTGCCTCTTGATGTAAGATTAGAGATTCTAAGGAACTCAGGTGTATCTTAAATACTGCACACTTCAGCACACATTGTGTACAGCACACCATTTAAAATGTACTGTTCCATATTTCTTGATGTTGACAGTCTGAAATGGTTGTAGCTTCTCAGAAAACAAAGCAAGCAAAGTTTTCAAGGGAGTCTCCTGAACCTAAAACATTTATATTTCTAATGTTTGGAGCTCTCAGTGATTTTGAATAAGTTTGTGATCCCTCAGCATTTCTAAGCTATAATGTCTGGACATGAGGAGGAAGTTCTTCACCATGAGAGTGGTGAAGCCATGGAATGGGTTGTCCAGGGAGGTGGTTGAGGCCCTGTCTCTGGAGGTGTTTAAGACCAGGCCAGCCTGATCTAGTGTGAGGTGTCCCTGCCCATGGCAGGGGGGTTGGAACTAGATGATGCTTGTGGTCCCTTCCAACCCTGACTGATTCTATGAGTCTATGTCAATACAGGTGTGACAGTTTGTTTTCTTCTGGCAGCTTTGGTTCAAACACCTGGACTAGATTTTCACATCTCTCTTACAAAGCCTTGTCTCACTTCATGACTGGAAACTTACACTGACTAGATTTGGCACCAGTCAAAGGTTTTGCTTCACAGTATTTTTGCAACATATATAAGTTGGTCTCTTTGGGTGCCAGGACAGAAGCAGCAGAAAACTCATGCAGCTGAGTGACTTAGCTGTGTTACATGTTCGCTTGCATCCGTGTTTCTTCTCTCAGCAGCAAACTCTCACATTTTCCTACCAGTTTTCCTCCATTTTCACAACTTTAAATACCCTCCCCCTGCCTAACCTGAGGCTTGGAAGCTGTTTTGTCTATTACAGCCTCTCTAGTGCTTAATAAGAACATCAATGAATTATTGCTTGAAAATTGATGCCAGGAGGGAATCCAACAGCATTTTTTAGGCAATGTATCTTATCAAGGCCAGGTATAAAGCCCTCAAGGAGCTTCTTGTAATCTACCAAAGCAAGAGTTCTTCCAGGGAAAAATTATGTTAGTACTAAAGAAACCTCAAGCTGTTCAATATTACTACACAGTGCTATATTTTAAGCATTCTCCTTACTAAAAGCCAAAACATTTCAGAAAATGCAACCTCTGAATGCTCAACAATTGTAGTATTTCTTTTAAGACACTATGTGGCAGAGGAAGAAACTGAGCGCCTTGGAGACCTGGTCTTCCACCTATCTCTTCCCCTGTCAGTCCCCTTTAGAACAAGCAGCTTCAAAATGACTGTTTGAGGCTTTGGTTTTATAGAACAGGTTGTTAAGGGAACACTTGGGACTCATTCTAGGGCAAGGTGGTTTATGTTATCTAGAGACTAAGGTTGTATTGGACCTTTGTGACTCCTGATCTTATGTGCTGAGTAAAACAGGTCAAAAAGCTTTCCTGGAATTAATACTTGCTTAGACTGGAACAACTTTTAGGGAGAAACGGTCACCACCAACTCTCAAACCACCTCAAATAGACATTGCACTGGAGGCTTGCTGTTGTGTACTGCATGAAGAGCTATTCACCATGTCACTCTTGCATGGGGCAAATCCAAGAGTAACAAGACATTTCAGCATAAACAGGCATTAAGAATAACAGAGCAAGAACTTCTGTGGCTTAGGTACTTCATTCAGCTAGAGCCTCTTGCCTGTAGCTGATGGACAGCTATCCAACAGACACACACCTTCAGGTCTCTGCTAAATCTTCTATTTTATTGACTCAAACAAGCACCATAAAATATTAAGGAGAAAAAAACCCCAACAAACAACAAACCAATCCAACAACCAACACCACAAACCCCACCAAAACTACAACAACCCCAAACTCCCACAAAGAACCAACTATAAAACTGGGGGAAAAGCGAATTAATAATTGTTGCAGTTTTAGGGAGTGGACAGAAGCTCTTTGCCCCTCTCCAAAGGAGTAAAAGAAAATGCTCCACACAGGATAGAAAGAATTGCAAGTTTAAATGGAAGTACTATTCACAACTATATACAACAGTACAAAACCATCCAAAACACAGCATTTCATATTTAGCCTTGGCCCAGCTCTCTCCAATCTGGGCTTTACCAAGATCTCACTAGGCCAGAACCTTCCCAAAACCTTAGAATCATAGAATCAATAAGGTTGAAAGAGACCTCAAAGATCATCAAGTCCAATCTGTCACCACAGACCTCATGTCTACTAAACCATGGCACCAAGTGCTTTCATTACCAAGCAAGCTGGTAATCATAGAATCAACCAGGTTGGAAAAGACCTCAGAGATCATCAAGTCCAACCTATTACCCAACACTTTCTGACAACTAAACCATGGCTCCAAGTGTCACATCCAATCTTCTTTTGAATACCTCCAGGGATGGTGACTCCACCACCTCCCTGGGCAGCCCATACCAGCTGCTAGCAACTCTCTCTGTGAAGAACTTTCTCCTCACCTTGAGCCTAAACTACCCTTGGCACAGCTTGAGACTGTGTCCCCAGGCCAGGCTTCAAACCCACCCCCACACCTCTCTACCTGGCTCCCCTCCCCCATGTCTCTAGGCCCAAATGGTGACGAAGAAATTAGCTTTGCCCAGGCTGTCAGCAGGCTGCTCAAGGTCAAAACCCTCCCGTGAAATACCAAAAGAGAGATAAGGTCTGGCTGGGAGAAAAGAGAGAGAGAGAGGAGCAGGCAGAATTGACTCTGCAGTCAGTTTATGTAGAAGATAAAGATGCAATATTATGGGATGGAATAACAATATCCTGCACCATTCCCCTTGGGACGGACAGACTGTCCAGCCCTCTGGGAGGACCTCTCTATGGCTGGACAGCTGTTGCTTAAGCCACAACAATAAGCTAAGTTTATCAAATACCTGTTTCATAAAGAGGTCCAGATACTCAATATATTTGGGAGACAACCTAAATTCACATTAAGATTTTAATGTTGTTTTTTTTTTCCCCGTGATCATATCTAATTTGCAAATAAACCAACAGCTATAGACAAAGTAACAGATTACACTTTGCACCTAGATGCTTGTTACAGAGCAATCAGATATTTCAGTTCAATACTGTCCACATGGTTCATTCTTGAGAACTCTTAAAGCACTGAAATTTTCCAGAACACCATTTAAAAAGTCTTCCTCTTGCAAGACTTGAATTAAAATATAGTTATAGGTTGGCTTAACACCAACAGCCTATTTAGACTTCCAATTTTGCTCCTGAAAAATAATTGTGAACCTAATTAACTCTTGGCAAAAATATTGGCACTCAGAGGTCTACCATATTTGCAGGTGCAGTCATCATATACTTGGATATCCAAAGCCATTGTCTGTACTCTCAGGTATTTTTTATGCCTCAGGTAATTTACCACCCCTAACAGGAGACTATTTTAACAAATGATGCTATTAAGAATAAACCACTACATATATTCTGCTGGTGTTCAACACTAACAGGATAGAACATTATTAGTACTAACTTGAAATTTCCAGGGTTTGAGGAAAATTATTATCTGAATGTGCTTTTTGTGTTTTAATGCAGATGTTATTTTAAAAACTAGGGTAATTGCAGCCTGCTGTGTTACATGCATCTGGTTTGTATAAAACTTAATAGCACTCTTAATTAGGCTAATTTAGTCAGATTAATACCTCTGTGTGTGTCACTGCTCGCTGTGTGCTTGCCATGGGGCACTGAATTAATAGGAGCACACTGAGAAAATAGTAGTTTATAAATATTTTTGTCTGAGGTTTGTAATGCAGACTGGAAGATTTAAAAAAAAAGAAAAAGTAGTAAGTTTAAGGAGAGTATCTACAAAAGGGAGTATTTCTAATTGAATACAGAATGGAAGCTGCTTTTCTGATTGTACTAGATGTAGCCGATATCAGAAGACAGACGAAGAGGATCTGTCCAGATCCTAGAGTGTAAGGAGGTGAGGGTAAGCAGGAAGACAAAAACAGAAAACGAAGAAACAAGCAACCAAGTCACATCAGTGTCAGTGGAAGGAGGCCCAAAGCCCTGCTAAAGCCATCAGGACATAGGACGGGACAGGACGGGACAGGATAGGACAGGACAGGACGGGACAGGACAGGACGGGACAGGACAGGACAGGTTGGAAAAGACCTCAGAG
Organism: Picus viridis; assembly: GCA_033816785.1. NCBI lineage: Eukaryota > Metazoa > Chordata > Aves > Piciformes > Picidae > Picus > Picus viridis. The sequence continues at coordinate 5,358,551 of CM066568.1, forward strand.
ATCATCGAGTCCAACACCACCTAATCAACTAAACCATGGCACCAAGTGCCTCATCCAGTCTCTTCCTAAACACCTCCAGTGATGGTGACTCCACCACCTCCCTGGGCAGCACATTCCAATAGCCAATCTCTCTTTCTATGAAGAATTTCTTCCAAACATCCAGCCTAAACCTCCCCTGGCACAGCTTGAGACTGTGTCCTCTTGTTCTGGTGCTGGTTGCCTGGGAGAAGAGACCAACCCCCACCTGGCTACAACTTCCCTTCAGGGAGTTGTAGAGAGCAAGAAGGTCTCCCCTGAGCCTCCTCTTCTCCAGGCTAAGCAACCCCAGCTCCCTCAGCCTCTCCTCATAGGGCTTGTGTGTGAATGTCTCTGAAATGAGTGCCATTCTGTAAGCCTGAGACTCACAACAGAGAAGGCTTCTTTGTACCACACCTATGAGAAAGAGATAATGCTTCACCTAGGGAGATCCCTCTTTGCTTTATCTTAAGTGAGTGTTTGAAGATCTGTATAATTGTCTCATACTAGATATTAGAATGCTAGACAGGAAAGCTGTACCTGTCCAAGTAACCTTCCACCTGTGAAAGGTTCAGCTTGCTCAGTGGGAACAGAAGCACATGATACACATCTTTTTGTTTTCACAGAATGTTAGGGACTGGAAAGGACCACAACAGATGATCCAAGTCCAACCCCCCTCTCAGAGCAGGATCACCTAGAGCAGATCAAACAGGAAAACAGGCAGGTCTTGAATATCTCCAGAGAGGGAGATTCCACAAAGCCCCAGGGCAGCCTGTTCCAGGGTTCTGTCATGCTCACTGGAATTTTTTTTCCCCTCCTGTTTCCATGGAACTTCCTATGCCTCAGCTTCCACCCAGTGCCCCTTGTGCTGGCATTGGGCATCCCCAAGCAGAGCAAGCACTCAGCCTGCACATATTTACAAGCACAAACAAGGTCACCCCCAACCTCCTCCTCTCCAAGCTAAAGAGCCTCAGCTCCCTCAGTCTCTCCTCATAAGGAAGATGATCCACTCCCTCCATTGTTGTGGCTCTGTGGTGGACTCTCTCAAGCAGTTCGCTGAGGTCCTTCATGAACTGAAGGGCCCAGAACTGGACACAATATTCCAGATGCAGCCTCACCAGGGCAGAGCAGAATGGGAGGAGAACCTCTCTCAAGCTACTAATCACTCTCCTTGTAGTACACCCCAGAACGGCATTGGCCTCCTTGGCCACAAGAGCACATTGCTGACTCATGGTCAACTTTCCATCCACTAGGACTCCCAGGTCTTTTCCCCCTTCACTGCTCTGCAGCACATCAGTCCCTAACCTATACTGATCCTTGGGGTTGTTCTTTCCCAGGTGCAAGACTCTACCCTTGCCCTTGTTTAATTTCATTGAGTTTCTCCTTGCCCAACTCTCAGCCTAAGTCTCACTGAATGGCAGCACAACCCTCCAGTGTGTCAGTCACTCCTGCCAGGTTTTTTCATCTACAAACTTGCTAACAGTGCACTCTGTGCCCTCATCCAAGTCACTGATGAATATACTGAATAGTACTGGTTCCAGTACTGACCCCTGAGGGACTCCACTAGATACAGGCCTCCAACTAGACACTGTTCCATTGACTCTGACTTCTTTCCTTCAAGCAGTTCACAATCCACCTTGCTAATGAAGATTTCTTTTAATTTAAAGCAAACAAAACAGAATACCTATAAAGCCTGCCTGTAAAAACACATGTATTGTATACTTACTAATGTAAATTGTTGGAGAATGTCCTGTGTCCTTGAAACTGAAGAGATAGGAGTTAATGCAATCCAAAATAGGAACCAGAATCAGTAGTGGCACGATGCTTATCACATTCATTGCTGCTACTGGCAAGACAAATCCACTGAAGTGCAGGTTGGAATTCATGGTTTGGAGATAATATCCTGAAGGAATCTGTATTGAAGAGCAAACTCCAATCCATTAGTATATAACCAGGTACCTTTCATGGGTAAGATTTTTACTGTATTTGGAAATCTCTCCAACTCTTTTCCTTCTGGATAAGTCATAGCAAACCCAAGTATCTGCTGGCCAAAAGGAACAACCATTCATGAAGAAAGCCTCTCAGATAATGACACTCTCATTCTCTGCCAGAACATAACATTCTTCCTCTGCTTCATTTGCTCCTGAATTTAATAAATGAGTTTACTTGATGATACCCAGTTAGAGCTATCAGCCAATATACTAAATGGTTCTGCCTAATCCTTTAGTCACTTTTGTAGACAGTGTTTAACAGGGCAGAATTTCACAACAGCAAGATGCAGAGTTATGCTGAACCTCTGAGTGTGTATCACAGTATCACCAAGGCTGGAAGAGACCTCAAAGATCATCGAATCCAACCTGTCACCACAGACCCCATGACTAGACCATGGCACCAAGTGCCATGTCCAGTCCCCTCTTGAATACCTCCAGGGATGGTGACTCCACCACCTCCCCGGGCAGCACATTCCAATGACGAATGACTCTCTCGGTGAAGAACTTCCTCCTCACCTCGAGCCTAAACTTCCCTTGGTGCAGCTTGAGACTGTGTCCCCTTGTTCTGGTGCTGGTTGCTAGAGAGAAGAGACCAACCTTTGCCTAGCTACAACCACCTTTCAAGTAGTTGTAGAGAGCAATAAGGTCTCCCCTGAGCCTCCTCTTCTCCAGGCTAAATAACCCCAGCTCCCTCAGCCTCTCCTCATAGGGTTTGTGCTCAAGGCAGGAGCAATTTTTAAGACACTTGTCAGAACACAGCTTTAAAAGCTACAGGGAATGAAGATTTGAACCACAGTCTTAGAACCAGCTTAATGTAACTGATAGCAGATATAGAGAGGACTTCCTTTGACTTCTGGGAATTGAAAAGAGAGAAAAAAAAAAAAAAGAATAATGAGATGAAGAAGCCACCAATGGCAGTCATCAAGGTATGTAATTATGAGGATTTGTAACACTGTCCCTCACTTCAAAAGGAAGTAATTCCTCCTACTTGTGTGAGGCTCTGCAGAAGATCTGTTGAGGTTATTAAAAAAAACAACCCCAAACACCACCACCACAACAACAAAAACAACCCACCAAAAAATCCAACCCATCAAAAAATCCCAAACAACAACCAACAAACCCCTCCAAATCCCAAGCCAACATCTTCTACTGAGAGATTTTCAGTTTGTTTGGGTTTGTTTTTGTTTCCCCTTGAGAAATCTTGGTTAACTAAATATTGCAATTTCATGTGCAGCAGGAAATGATAATCCAATCCGTGCTACAGACTGATGGGAAAACAGAAGTAACTTGAGCAGTTCACAAAGTACAGTCACAACAGAGCTGGATGCAAAAGTGTTTCCTTTACTCAGTTTCTGTTTTCAAGGATTTCTGGATTCCTGCAGCATTCTGCATGGCTGTTCAACATGACTGGTAATGCCAAATCCAGGTAGAATATTGCTGCTTTATAGCTGTCTGAAAATTAATATATACAATACAATAAACCAGGTTGGAAGAGCCCTTCAAGATCATCAAGTCCAACCCATCAACCAATCCAACCCACCTAAACAACTAGACCATGGCACCAACACCCCATCAAGTCTCCTCCTGAACACCTCCAATGAAGGTGACTCCACCACCTCCACGGGCAGCACATTCCAATGGGCAATCACTCTCTCTGTGTAGAACTTCCTCCTAACATCCAGCCTAAACCTGCCCTGGAGCAGCCTGAGACTGTGTCCTCTTGTTCTGGTGTTGGTTGCCTGGGAGAAGAGACCAAGCTCTGCCTGTCCACAACCTCCCTTCAGGTAGTTGTAGAGAGCAATAAGGTCACCCTTCAGTCTCAACCAGTACCCCCATGTCCCTCTCTGCCTGGCTGCTCTCCAGCCACTCTGACCCCAGCCTGTAGCACTGCCTGGGGTTGCTGTGGCCAATGTGCAGAACCCGGCACTTGGATGTGTTCAATCTCCTGCCCTTGGACTCTGCCCATCTGTCCAGCCTGTCGAGGTCCCTCTGCAAAGCCTCTCTGCCCTCCAGCAGATCAACTCCTGCCCCCAGCTTGGTATTGTCTGCAAATTTACTGATGATGGACTCAATGCCCTCATCCAGATCATCAATAAAGATGTTGAAGAGGATGGGGCCCAGCACTGATCCTTGGGGCACACCACTAGTGACTGGCCGCCAGCTGGATGTGGCACCATTCACCACCACTCTCTGGGCTTGGCCCTCCAGCCAGTTCCTAACCCAACGCAGTGTGATCCTGTCCAAGCCATGGGCTGCCAGCTTGGCCAGGAGTTTGCTGTGGGGGACGGTGTCAAAGGCCTTGCTGAGGTCCAGGTAGACCACATCCACAGGCCTCCCCACATCCACCACATATAATTAGTAACTGGGCTCATACAGAGTTTCTCATCAGCCCTTGTAGTCAACGCTACTCACTGGGAGTCTGTTCAGTGCTGAAGAATTACTCAAATGCTAGCTCTTAAGAAAAATATTTTTCACCTACCTTCCACCACCAAGAGGATATATAAGTTGTGAAAGAGTGCATAAGTGGCAACAGAACCACGTAAGATCAGAATTGAGCCAAATTTTCTTGGCTCCTTCTTTCCACTGCTTATTGCAAATCAGCACTGACTTATTAATAGGAATTAAAATATCATCAACATGAATCACAGGCACTGAAAGCTGTTAACTTAATAATATGGGGGAAAAAGTGCTATTCATCTTTAGGAAAAAAAGAGATACTGATCTATGGTCTAGTCTACAAAAGAGTAATAAACTTATTGGAAATTCTGCCAAAAGAATAAAAGTCATCTCTTCTAGCAGTGCAAACACTTATCTTTCCGAGATATATACCTGGTTATTACAGCCTCAATTAATGGTATCTGGTTCATTTCCATCTAGTCATTAATGCACAGCCTCAGGCACATGTGTGCATTTGTTGTTTGGAGCTTCAAGGTTGGTTTGTTTGCTTAGGGGTTTTGGAGGGTTTTTTGTTGGTGCTTCTAAGGAGGGTGGAGGGATGGGGACAAAATAGGAGGAAGAATGAGGCAGATGGATGGGAATGTAGGGTGATCAAAGAGCATCTGGAAGGACATGGGGCAGCATTTTGGGTGACATTTATGCAGACAGGGTGTGTAGGCAGGGAGAGGTCTCTCCCAGCTCAACAGGTCAGACAGCCACAGGATCAAAGGATGTTAGGGGTTGGAAAGGACCTCCAGAGATCAAGTCCAACCCCACTGCCAGAGCAGGACCATAGAATTTAGAACAGGTCATTCAGGAATGCATTCAGACGGGTCTTGAAAGTCTCCAGAGAAGGAGACTCCATAACCTCTCTGGGCAGCCTGTTCCAGTGCTCTGTGACCCTCACAGTGAAGAAGTTTGTCCTCATGTTGAGGTGGAACCTCCTGTGCTGCAGTTTGCATCCATTGCCCCTTGTCCTATAATCAGGCAGAATGGTGAGTACTCAACACCAAGCAGGGGCTGGAGCTCTGACAGGGTGGTGTGCACCACCCACCCCAGTGAGGACCAATGTCTTCACCCAGATGGAGCTGCTGAAGGGAGAAAGAGACATACAGACCTTGAGCTATGTGTGGTGCCTCGACCCTTCTGGCTGGAGACGGGAGGCAAACTTGCCTCCAGAAGGTGCACTCAGGTGGAGGACAGCCTGCAGCAGGTGGATGAGCCACAGAAGAGAGTCAAAAGGCTGCGTAGTGTCAGGGAGGCAGCAATGGATATAGACAGCTGGATTCAAATGCCACCCGAACCGAACCCACAGCCTATGGCCAAGCAGTCCCAAACCACCACACCCAGAAATAAGGAAAGCCGGCAATGGTGGGGAACGGCAAATTACAAGGGCTAGAACAAGCAAGAGGAAGGAAGATCCATCAGAGCCTGTAGAACTGATCCATGGCTCTACAGACTGAGGAGGACAAGAAGCCTGCATCTGGTAGGTCCACAGACCTAAACAAGACAGCCAGACCAGCTCCCTGTCATGTAACTACTACAGCCACAAAGGAAATGTGACAGGTGATAGTAGTGGGTGAGTCTCTGCTGAGAGGCACAGAAGCACCCATTTGCCACCCTGACCCACAAGCTAGACAGGTGTGCTGCTTACTGGGGCCTTGCATCAGGGATGTTACACAGATTTTTCCAGACCCTGTACATCTCACTGACTATTATCCATTGCTACTGTTTCACATGGGCAGCAACACAGCAGTCAGCAATCTAAAGAACATCAAGGAGGACTACAAGGCACTGGGAGTGACAGGTTGAATGAGGCATTGAGCAGCCTGGTCTAGTGGAAGGTACCCTTGCCCATGGCAGGAGGACTGAAATGAGATGATCTTTAAGGGCCCTTCCAACCCAAAACATTCTGTGATAGCAAGAAGGAGTAAAGGAGTATACAGTACATATTTGTAAGAAGTTCCTAGAGCAGCAGTTTAAAACCAGTAAGTAAATATGAACTGATGACCCTGCTCAGAAATTTGGGGTTTTTTTCAGTTGCCAGAGGGTAAGCTACCTCAAACTTCTGCTTAGCCAGGATCATCCAGACAGAAATGAATCTGAAGGAATCATGTCAGCTTAAGCAGCTTCTTGTCACATTTACATTTATATAGCATACCCATACTCAGAAGTGGAAAGAGCTACACAGGCCGACAGAGTGGCTGTGAAAGGATTGCTTCTTTCCACAAATGGAAACCCACCCGTTTCCAGTGCAGGCCCAGCAGCCCCATAATCCTGACAAAAGAGTAGGAGATATATGCAGCCAAAAGAGAAAATAAAGATTTTCTACCTCTCCAGAGAAATAAGTGAACTTTTAAGAAACTGGAACAAGAATTCTGAGCCTGAGTCTCTGACAAACGCAATATGAGAGCATGAGGAGCACAGGACTCTAGAACTATAGCTTCCATCAGGAAGGGCTCAGAAAAATAAGTAGCAAGCAGTCACAAAAGCTCTTTAATGAGTCTTGACCAGGTCAGTTTTTGTTGTTTGATGAGATGAGGGGACATAGTAAGGAATATTCCCAGGTAATTAAAACTATCTCAGAGGTTGCTTTTCTAGCCAAGCAAGAGTTAAAAGCCTCCTACACCTAGAGACATAGTAGTAAACACGTCACAGTAGGTCTCAACATTTTTCTTTAACAGCTTGTGGTGGGTTGAAATTTCCCCCCCGCAACAGCTCAGTTGGAAGCAAATGAAAGCTGTATTTACAAGCAAAACCACAATCTACAACGAAATGCAAAGAATATGTACAAAATATACAGGATTTACAATATTTGCAGGCATTTACAATTAATAAACAGCACAAGGACCCTCCTGGTCAAGGACCAGGGGAAGATACTAGCTTCTCCCTCTCTGCCTCCCCCCCCCCCGAAGGAGAATAGAATAGAATAGAATAGAATAGAATAGAATAGAATAGAATAGAATAGAATAGAATAGAATAGACCAGACCAGACCAGACCAGACCAGACCAGGCTGGAAGAGACCTTCAAGATCATCGTGTCCAACCTATCATCCAACACCACCTAATCAACTAAACCATGCAACCGAGCACCCCATCAAGTCTCTTCCTGAACACCTCCAGTAATGGTGACTCCACCACCTCCTCGGGTAGCCCATTCCAATGGGCAATCACTCTCTCTATGCAGAACTTCCTCCTAACTTCCAGCCTTCCTCCTTCCTTCTAACCTCCAGCCTAAACCTCCCCTGGCGCAGCAGAAGAGACAGCAGCGGAGAAGTTAATACCAAAACAATGCAGCCAAGGTCAAGCAGAAGCAAGTTAATATCCCTCCCAGCGTGAAGAAGCAAGAAGAGAGAGAAATTGTTTTGGGACAACTAGTTTTAGTCCCTTATCTCTTCCAATAGGATTGTTTAGAATAATCTTTTCTTTTAAACCCAATAGAGTTTTATTCACATTTTACAGCTTTTCTGTTCAAGATCTGTGAAAAATTTAAAGGCATAGCCTAAAACTACCACACAGCATAATACACTGAAATGCTGTTAAAGAAGGCCTCAGGTGATCCAATAAGGAAGGCAGGGGAAATGTCAAAAATTGTCTATTTTAGTATTTTCTTTTTTTTTTTTTCAGCAAGAAAGAAGCTTTACCCAACAGCTTCCATTCCAAATGAAAGGAGATAGCCATGACTATGGTCAGATAAACCAGGGCACAGCCTGTACTCACCTGCATAATACACGTCCTGTACAGAACCTGGAAAGCGAACAAGGGGAAGAGCTTGGCAAGCAACTTTGTGCTTTCCACCTGAGTCTCACTGTAGTGACCACCATGATTTTCCTTAGCATGATCTAGCCAGGTCGCCGTGCCTCCGCTGAAGTATCGACGCCGCACACAGCTCGTTTTCAGTGCGGCGGCAATTACCCCAAATGTCGTCAGCAGGGAGCTGTCTGCGAACAGAGACATTAGACACCCGTGCGTTTTCACTTGCTGCCCAAATAAACAAGACAAAACACTTTGGGAGGGAAGAAGACAAGCTGATAGATTCACCTTTTTGGGGAAAGGGAAGGGCAATAACTCTCTGAATTACCTGAAGGGAGGTTGTAGCCAGGAGGGGGTTGGTCTCTTCTCCCAGGCAACCAGCACCAGAACAAGGGGACAAAGTCTCAAGCTGTGCCAGGGGAAGTTTAGGCTCGAGTTGAGGAGAAAGTTCTTCATAGAAAGAGTAATTTGCCATTGGAATGTGCTGCCCAGGGAGCACCATAGAATCAACCCAGTTGGAAAAGATCTCCAAGATCATCAAGTCCAACTGATCACCCAACATCATCTAATCAACCAAACCATGGCACTAAGTGCCTCATACAGTCTTTTCTTAAACACCTCCAGGGATGTTGACTCCACCACCTTCTTGGGCAGCCCATTCCAATGGGCAACCTCTCTTTCTGTGAAAAACTTCTTTCTATGATGAAGCCTAAACATCCCCCTGCACAGCTTGAGACTGTGTCCTCTTGTTCTGGTGCTGGTTGCCTGGGAGAAGAGACCAACCCCCACCTGTCCGCAACCTCCTTTCAGGTAGTTGTAGTTAGCAATAAGGTCTCCCCTGAGCCTCCTCTTCTCCAGGCTAAACAACCCCAGCTCCCTCAGCCTCTCCTTATAGGGCTTGTGCTCCAAACCCCTCCCCAGCTTTGTTGCCCTTCTGTGGACAAGTTCAAGCAACTCAACATCCATCTTGAACTGAGTGGCCCATAACAGGACACAGTACTCAAGGTGTGGTTGAGCAGGTAAAGTACTACTTTGCTTTGCTTTTGCTTTCTATTGCTTGAATGAGGTAAGTTTTCAATTCAAGACAGCATTGAAATATTGCATATCTGCTGAAGTCCATCAGCAAGGGAAGGGTAGAGGTGGAGTGAGAAGGGAACTCAAATGAGGACTCATAAGAGAATGTTCATGGATGCATTTCCACCTGCAGAAGCAGAGAAGTTTCCAGTATAACATTTGCTATATTAGAACTTTCCGAGTGTTACTGGGTCCAGGTATTCATAGAATCACAGAATCACCAAGGTTAGAAAAGACCTCAAAGATCATCAAGTCGAACCTGTCACCCTGCACCTCATGGCTACTAAACCGTGGCTTCAAGTGCCACGTCCAATCCTTTTTCGTATGCCTCCAGGGATGGTGACTCCACCACCTCCCTGGGCAGCACATTCCAATAGCCAACAACTCTTTCTGTGAAGAACTTTCTCCTCACCTCAAGCCTAAACTTCCCCTGGCATGGTTTGATAAATTTGTTCTCAGTTTCAGAGGAAATGGAAGTAAAACACAAACAAAACTGTTAGGTTAAGGCCTGGGAATGCAGGCTTGTCGGGTGTGAAGAGAAAGAGTTAACAGCACTTGAGCTTGAGGCTCTTCTAACTGATAATGGGGGCACAGAATTAATGTGTCTGATAGGGGGTCAGATCTCTCAACCCAAGACTCCAAGGGGTTGGCCTCTTTTCCCAGGCAATCAGCACCAGAGCAAGAGGACACAGTCTCAAGCTGCACGAGAGAAAGCTTATGTTGGAGGTGAGGAGAAAGAGTTGTTGGCCATTGGATGTGGCACTTGAAGCCATGGTTTAGTTAGCCATGAGGTGTTGGGTGCCAGGTTGGACTTGATGATCTCTGAGGTCTTTTCCAACCTTATTGATTCTGTGATAAGGATTCATTTACCTTTGGTCAGTTGCCATCTGTGCACATAAGGCTTACAGTACTTCTCTGTTTTTCTGAGTGTTGAATCACTGCAATAACTTCTGTATCTAGAAATACTTTCCAAAACCTGAAGTAACTGCAGAGGGAAAATGTCTCCCTACGACCTCTGGTATGGAAATTATGTTCTAGAAATATCCATTCACTAGAACAGAACCCGGAAGACTTGCTCTAGAACAGTAAGCAAGGGTATTTTATTAGCTAATATAAAACTATTTGGCTGTTTAGCATTAACCTCTAGACTGTTAGCACTATTGAATAAAATCTGAAACAGCATATCAGAGCTTGCTAATGCAGAGAGGTAGCACAGCTTTGTTGTTCTGTATGACCGTACTAGGCAATCATTCTTGCCATTCATTGCAAGTGATGCTGGAGATTAGTATCTAGACTATTTCAAGACCAAATCTGAAGGCTAGCAAAAATCTGCAGAATTCCAGAGTGACTGAGAGAACTGGGTTTGTTTAGGCCTGAGAGGAGGGGATCTTGACAATGTCTATACATATCTGAGGGGCAGGTGTCAAGATGAAGGTGCCAGGCTCTTTTTGGTGGTACCCAGTGATAGGGCAAGGAGCAATGGGTATAAGCTAGAGCACAGGAGTTTCCACCTCAACATTAGGAGACACTTCTTTATGGTGAGGGCAAGAGAACACTGAAACAGACTGCCCAGAGAGGTTGTGGGGGTTCCTCTGGAGACTTTCAATACCTGTCTAGATGTATTCCTCTGCAGCTTGTCCTCAGTGAGCCTGCTTTTGCAGGGGTGTGGACTTGAATCACTGGAGGTCCCTTCTAACCCCTAACATTCTGTGTGACTTGACTAAGAAACTAACCAGCAAACAAGAGAAACTTGGGAGCCTTGTGAAAGCAGTTATTTTCAGAAGTATAAAAAGAGGCAGCAAAAAATCAAGTATAAGTTTGACTAATTGGCAGAGCTGGTTTAGGTCAGGGAAGAGATAACCTTTTACTTCACCCTATGCTAGAGGCTGGACACTCACAAAAGAAGAAAAAAGAAAAAGAGGAATGAAAAGCAGTAATGTGGTGTTACAGCTCCACAAGGGCTTGGAAACAGCGAGTGCTGAAGTCAGAAGATGCATGGAGTACCCCATGACAAGACCTGAGACAGCTCAGCAACGAAGCAACATGGCTGTGCCCTGGTTTACCTGGCCACAGTCATGGCTATCTCCTTTCATTCAGAATGGAAGATGTTTGGTAAATCTTTCTTACTGAAAAAAAAGAAAAAAGACTAAAATAGACAAATTTTGGCATTTTCCCTGCCTTCCCTAACGGATCACCTGAGGCCTCCTTTAACATCATTTCAGTCAGCTACCTAGGAAACATTATGCTGTATGTGGCAAACCAGACAAATACATTATTTAGCTATGTTTCTCTGCATGGGATGCTAGCAGATTATAAAATCTAGTAAACTAGGAAGATAAAGGTGCTGGAAGTCGTAGCTCCAAAAGCAACTTGAATGACACAGACATCTAGTTGATATGAAGAGGATTTTGCCAATGATGTTATTAGAATAAAGATCTCATTCCTTCTTGGGAAGAAAAAAGTAAACCCCTAAGTAAAATATTACTGAGTTCTTCAGACCAGCAGCCTTGAATAAAAGGACTTGGGGGTGCTGGTGGATGAGAAGCTTAAGATGAGCCACCAGTGTGCACTTGCAGCCCAGAAAGTCAATCACATCCTGGGCTGCACCGAGAGAAGCACAGCCAGAAGGTCATGGGAGGTGATTCTCCCCCTCTACTGAGCCCTGGAGAGACCCCACCTGGAATACTGCATCTGGAGCCTCTATTACAGGAAGGATCTGGACGTGCTGGAACATGTCCAGAGAAGGGCCACGAGGATGATCAGAGGGCTGGAGCTCCTCTCCTATGAGGACAGACTGAGAGAGTTGGGGCTGTTCAGTCTGGAGAAGAGAAGGCTCTGAGGAGACCTAATTGTGGCTTTCCAGTATCTGAAGGGGGCTACAAGAAAGCTGGGGAGGGACTTCTTAGGGTGTCAGGGAGTGACAGGACTAGGGGGAATGGAACAGAAACTAGAAGTGGGTAGATTCAGATTGGATGTTAGGAAGAAGTTCTTCCCCATGAGGGTGGTGAGACACTGGCACAGGCTGCCCAAGGAGGTGGTGGAAGCCTCATCCCTGGAGGCTTTTAAGGCCAGGCTGGATGTGGCTCTGAGCAACCTGCTGTAGTGTGAGGTGTCCCTGCCCATGGCAGGGGGTTGGAACTAGATGATCCTTGAGGTCCCTTCCAACCATAACAATTCTATGATTAAAAGCATAAATGGTTTTATGAGTGTGCACTGTATAGATCAACATAATTCACTGTATGCTTGTATTCCTAATGTTCTCTTAAAAAAACAAAAGGTATAGCTATTAAACTACAACTTTTATAAAGCAATTTGCCTTCTCCTTTACACTTCAGGCTCTAACTATACTTTGGGCCTTGGCTCTAACATTCTGCTACTCTGACCTTGACCTAATAATGAATGTCTATGCTGCTTAACTACAATAAAAAACCTACATTGCACCCTAGATAGTAGATACTTTTCCCCCTCCCTCTCATCTCTGGTCACCTGCCAGTCCTCAAAATTATAGCAGTGGGAAGAAATGCAAATGAAGTCCATAGTTGACAGTTAAACATAATTGAATGCATGATCTATATTTGAAGAATAACCTTAGAATAATAAAAAAAAATAGGCAGCACATAAAAAAATCATTTAAGGTCACTTTTAGATTTGAATTACAGTTGCAAAGCATTTCCACTGTCATCATCTCATCAGATGACACAAAGTATATTATCATAGTATCATAGCATCAGTCAGGGTTGGAAGGGACCACAAGGATCATCTAGTTCCAACTCCCCTGCCATGGGCAGGGACACCCCACACTAGATCAGGCTGGACAGAGCCTCATCCAGCCTGGGCTTAAACACCTCCAGGGACGGGGCCCCAACCACCTCCCTGGATAACCCATTCCAGGGCTTCACCACTCTCATGGGGAAGAACTGCCTCCTCACCTCCAGCCTGAATCTCCCCACCTCCAGCTTCATTCCATTCCCCCTAGTCCTATCACTACCTGAGATCCTGAGAAGTCCCTCCCCAGCCTTCCTGTAGGCCCCCTTCAGATACTGGAAGGCCACAATGAGGTCACCTTGGACCCTTCTCTTCTCCAGACTGAACAGCCCCAACTCCTACAGTCTGTCCTCACAGGAGAGGTGTTCCAGCCCTCTGATCATCCTCGTGGCCCTTCTCTGGACACCTTCCAGCACCTCCAGATCCCTCTTGTACTAGGGGCTCCAGAACTGGAGGCAGTACTCCAGGTAGGGTCTCACCAGAGCTGAGTAGAGGGGGAGAATCACCTCCCTTGACCTGCTGGCCACACTTCTCCTGATGCAGCCCAGGATCTGATTGGCTTTCCGGGCTGCAAGTGCACACTGAGAGCTCCTGTTGAGCTTCTCGTCCACCAGCACCCCCAAGTCTCTCTCCTCAGGGCTGCTCTCCACCCAGTCCATGCCCAGCCTGCATTTGTGCCTGGGATTGCTTCGATTCAGATGCAGGACCCTGCCCTTGGTCTTGTTGAAGCTCATGAGGTTGGCTTGTGCCCACTTCTCCAGCCTGTCCAGGTCCCTCTGGATGGCCTCCCTCATATTTTGACTGAGGAGGCACAAATGTTTTGCAGATTTTGGTGCAGCGATTGGCATTCTGCAAAGACTTGGGAAAATACACGATGAAGGAAACAATGCTCAGAGGAAACACTTGATAAAAATAACAGCAATTAACAAAATTCTACCACTGTTGTTGATGGCCAAAATAGAAGTAATCTCCACATGTATGTTATTCCACTTAGTAGAATTCAGCTGGTCAGATGATAAACTACAGGTTTAATCCACATGAAACAGTACAGTTCAGGGCTGGATAATAAAGAATTATATATTTTTTTTAATCATCTCAGTTTGTAAAACCTGTAGTAAGCCCCAGAGAGTCAGACAAGGACCATTCTCTTCCTGAAGAAGCCAGCTAATTCAAAGCAGCTGCATTTTAACATGAGGGTTCTGGGCCATCTCAGAGGGAATGCATTTCCTTGGCTGTGCTACATAGAATCACAGAATTGTTAGTGTTGGAAAGGACCTCAAGGGTCATCCAGTTCCAACCCCCCTGCCATGGGCAGGGACACATCACACTACAGCAGGTTGCTCAGAGCAACATCCAGCCTGGCCTTCAAAACCTCCAGGCATGAGGCTTCTACCACCTCCTGGGCAACCTGTTCCAGTGTCTCACCACCCTCACAGGGAAAAATTTGTTTTGGATAAACCTCTCTAATGACATCTTCACTACAATATTCCCAGGCACTTGGCTCATGTATTCATTTCCTCACTGCTAATATATTTTTGTTTTGATTATAACAAAGATACTGAAGTTTCTTGGAGTTTATAGGTTCTGCTGGAAAAAGAACAACTAGGTTGGAGCCTTTACAGCCATGTGCAAGGCACCTAGGCTCCACTTACATTTCTGTGCTTGGCCAGTGGAGAGGGGTAGCAGCCAGCAGAGGCTTTTGTAGAGCTCAAGTACTAACTGGTGAGGCCACAGAAGCATAAGGACTTCTTCAGTTTTAAATATATCTGCATAGTCTGGACAGGAATTATTTAGAGCCTTTCAGTATTTCTAATTATTTTCAAAGGTGTAAATCAACATAAAATGTTACACAAGCAAGCACAGGGAAATAACAGTAAGCATGTGATCTTTTGCAAGATGAAGGCAATTATAAACCCACTTTGCTACTAGTGTGCATTCCTGTTTAGCTGGCTAACCACACTGCTTGGCTGCCAAGGTACACATTCACGTGAAGCAAGGGTGCACAGTTAAAGGAGAAAGCACAGATGTGCTTGGTGCCTTAGCACAGGCACAAACTCTGCTTCAACTGACCAAAACACACTGGGCATAGGTTGAACCAGACATGACAAAATACAGCCCACCAGCAGCAAGCATACTACACTTCTGCCTGCACAGGCAAATGCTTTGACACATCACAGAGTGTTAGGGGCTGGAAGGGACCTCGAGAGATCATCCAGGTCAATCCTCCTGTCAGAGCAGAGTCACCTATACTAGATCACACAGGAACTCATCCAGGCAGGTCTTGAATATCTCCAGAGAGGGAGACTCCACAACCCCCTGGGCAGCCTGTTCCAGTGTTCTGTCACCCTCGCAGAGAAAAAATTCTTCCTCCTGTTTCCATGCCTTGAGAAGACAGAAAATGTACATAAGTTTACCATAAGACTGCATTCTACCGGTTCAACCTATCCAGAGTCTCCAGCCACGTCTGTCATTACAGAGGATGGATGTCAGCTCTTGCACACAGATGCTGTAGAGCTTACACCCCAAGTCATCTCCAGCCAACCAGAGCAGTGTTGCAGAAAAAACTTGTTTAGTTATGCAGGTGGATCTTTTCTGTGAAAATAATCTCTAAAGATGGTTCCTAAGATACAGTTTCCTCTTACCTGTTTTAGGTCTGTAAATCATTTCATCCCGCACCATGCGAATTGTGATCATTGCCATCAGCATGGACACAAAGGGGATAAGAATACCAAGGTTCCTGGCCACAGACTGCTGGATGTAAGAGATGCTGACAAAGACAACTGCTGAATTTAAGTTAACCAGCCAATAGAACCTAGCACACACAGAGAAGAAAGAGAAAAGTGGAGAAGTTGAATAATATAAGGCCTATAAAGAAGATTAAAGCATAAAAGGCATGGTGTAAGCATGGACAGCATCAATACAGCACACATTGACACAGCAATTCACACCAAACTTTACTTGGATGTTTCCGCTCCAAGAAGTATACGATTCAAGTAGCTGTACTAAGGCAGTGAGGCAAATAAATTATCAATGTAGTAGTGGAAATATTCTTGTGGATCAGACTAATTCATTACAGCAACATTTACCATTTGCACATTTCATATCAGATACCCTAAGTTTTGTCTATGCAACATCACCAAATCACATACTTGAAGCTTAAGAGAGAAATGCCTTCATGCTACCATCCCTTGTTCAAGAAATAATAAAATTTGGTTTTTCATAGAATCATACAGAAGACAGAATTAACCTGGAAAAGAACTTAGACATCATCATATCCAACCTATTACCCAACACCATCTAATCAACTAAACCATGGCACCAAGTGCCTCATCCAGACTCTTTTTAAACACCTCCAGTGATGGTGACTCCATCACCTCCCTGGGCAGCACATTCCAATAGCCCATTACTCTTTCTGTGAAGAGCTTCTTCCTAACATCCAGCATAAACCTCCCCTGGTGCAGCTTGAGACTGCATCCTCTTGTTCTGTTGGTGGTTGCCTGGGAGAAGAGACCAAGCCCCACCTGGCTACAACCTCCCTTCAGGCAGTTGTAGACAGCAATAAGGTCTCCCCTGAGCTTCCTCCTCCCCTGAGCCTCCTCTTCTCCAGGCTAAGCAACCCCAGCTCCCTCAGACACTCCTCTCGGGGCTTGTGCTCTAAACCCCTCCCCAGCCTTGTTGCCCTTCTCTGGACACGTTTGTGGTGGGTTAACACCCTTTTCTGAAAGCAAACGAACAAAGCAGGGGGAGGGCTTGCAGGTACTTTTCACTCCCTGCAGAGCATTTTTTGCCTGGGAAGCTGAGTCTGTTCCACTCCCCCTCCCTGCCCAGCTAGGGTATAAAAGCAGGACATTATAGCTGTTGGGACAGCTTTTGGCCCCTGCCTCTGCTGGATGAGAGCTACTGCAGCTGCCCTCCTGCTCCTCTGCCACGTGGTCGGCCCTGATCCTCCTCTCTGCTGCCTCCAGGCTTCCCCAGAAAGGCTGGTTTTGTATTATTCTCTTGTTTTTTGTCCCCCTCCCATCCATCATTGTTCCTTGCCCTTGTGAACATTTCTTCTGTTATTGTTATATATATATATATTGCTTAAAGACAACTCTTTACCTCTCTACTTCCAAGCTGACTTCAAATTATTGTTTGGTGGGTTTGCTCCTTCCTTTTCTCCCCTCTCTGTTGGGAAGGTGGGGGGGGGGGGGGGAAGAGATTCTCAGCCTTGCCCCCATCTGAGCTCTTAACTTCCAGTTAAGGCTCAGACCACCACAACGTTCAAGCAACTCAATATCTTTCTTGAACCAAGGAAGGGATGCCTTTTCCATGAGCTGTAAGGTTCATCCCAAATTTTTGTTGGCTTCTGGAAATACCATGCTGAGGAGATCCCCAACATAATGTACACTGAGAGAGCTTTTGGCAGTAGAAGTGCATCCCAAGTAGGTGCTGAGCCCCTCCTGTGCACAGAAGATGCTCAAATGGAAATCACACACTCTCGGAAGCAGATGGCACATCAGTAGCGATAGGCTTTCCACAGTTTGGAACTCCCAACAATAGCACAATAAACATGCATAAAAGCATCATAAGGACAGCCAAAAACAACCCCCAAAAATAAGGTATGCCAAAATAATGGATTTCCCTGAGAGGATGCAAAAGCATAACTATTTGTTTTCTTTATCCTAGCAATTGAGTTTACACCTGGCAGCGTGAGCAGTACACTGCTGTCACGCTTTTCCCCTTGAATTCTGACTCCTGCCTAACAGACTAGATCATGAGTTCTAAAATTCATCTTTTTCTCACCCTGCTAAGGGATGGAAAGTGACCCCAGGGCCGTGCAGCAGTAGGCATGGGAACATTCTCACACAGCTTCCTTCACAGAACCCATGGCAAGGGGGAAAAAAGAGTACCTTGATACACCACCAGGGTAAAGTCAGTGCTGCTGAGAGGCATGCAGCAGCAGCTCTCTTGGGACAAGGACTTTAGGAAGTCAGGTAACAGGACTAGGTGGAATGGATCCAAGCTAGAGGAGGGGAGATTTGGATTAGACGTTAGGAAGAAGTTCTTCCCCATGAGGTTGGTGAGCCAGTGGCACAGATCTAGTGTGAGGTGTCCCTGCCCATAGCTGGGGGATGGACCTTGAGGTCCCTTCCAATCCTGACAGTTCTGCAATTCTGTGAAACACATTTTGAACCTCTATTCATCTAAAATATTCCTTTGAAAAAAAGAAAGAAAGAAAACAAGTGACACAGCTGGTTCAGCTGGAACTTGCATAGAAGCTTTGAAACCAGAACATTAAAAATTGTCAGTTAGGGATTGTTTCAAGCCAGAACTTTCACTAGCCCTTCTCCCAACTTTCTAAAGATTTGTGCTTGAGCTACCTATAGGTCCTGACACTCCTCATTACTCTAGGATTGTTTAACTAGAAGTAGGAACCTCCAAAGAAAGCCTGAGTGCAGAAGAGTGCTTTTGTTTTTCCACCACTGTACATCAAAGTACTCTAAGACTAATATATAAATCTCCTGTCCTCTCAAGAAATGGGCGGGGGGAGGAACCAAGGTGTTCTGGCAATCTCCATGGACCAAGCAAGAAAGATAAACTAACTTCAATGCACACATCAGAATTTTGGGATTGGCTTATATTATACTGACAGCAGGAGATCAGAACCTGCACAAAGAGAAGCACACCCTGCTAGCTCTCAGACTGCAGCTATCTGATATTGCAATATCACAGTATCACCAAGGTTGAAAAAGACCTCAAAGATCATTGAGTCCAACCTGTCACCAAAGACCTCATGACTAGACCATAGCACCAAGTGCCACATCCAGTCCCCTCTTGAACACCTCCAGGGACGGCAACTCCACCACCTCCCCAGGCAGCACATTCCAATGACGAATCACTTTCTCAGTGAAGAACTTTCTCCTCACCTCCAGCCTAAACTTCCTCCAGTGCAGCTTGAGACTATGTTCCCATGTTCTGGTGCTGGCTGCTAGAGAGAAGAGGCCAACCCCTTCCTGGCTACAACCACCTTTCAGGTAGTTATAGAGAGCAATGAGGTCTCCCTGAGCCTCCTCTTCTCCAGGCTAAACAACCCCAGCTCCCTCAGCCTCTCCTCATAGGGCTGTGCTCAAGGCCTCTCCCCAGCCTTGTTGCCATTCTCTGGACATGTTCAAGTGTCTCAATGTCCTTCTTAAACTGAGGGGCCCAGAACTGGACACAGGACTCAAGGTGCAGCCTAACCAATGCAGAGTACAGGGGCACAATGACTTCCCTGCTCCTGCTGGCCACACCATTCCTAATGCAGGCCAGGATGCCGTTGGCCTTCTTGGCCACCTGGGCACACTGCTGGCTCATGTTTAGGTGGCTGTCAACCAGCAACCCCCAGTCCCTTTCTGTTTGGGAGCTCTCCAGCCACTCCGACCCCAGCCTGTAGCTCTGCATGGAGTTGCTGTGGCCAAAGTGCAGCACCTGGCACTTGGACTTGTTGAATGCCATCCTGTTGGACTCCGCCCATCTGTCCAGTCGGTCGAGGTCCCTCTGCATATTTGGAGTTGCACTACGGAAAGTGTCTCGAAGATCCCAGTGGAGCATAGTTGAATTGAGCTGAGGAGAGACAGAAGGAGCTGAAGGCTCTTTAGCTTAGAGAAGAGTAGACTGAGAGGTGACCTCATCAATGTTTGTAAAGATGTAAAGGTGAGTCCTGAGAGGATGGAGCCAGGCTCTGCTGGGTGATGCCGAATGGCAGCACAAGGGGCAATGGTGGAAGCTGAGACATAAGAAGTTCCATGGAAACAGGAGGAAAAATTTTTTCACTGTGTGACAGAACATTGGAACAGGCTGCCCAGGAGGGTGGTGGAGTCTCTCTCTCTGGAGGTATTCAAAACCCAGCTGGATGCATATCTGTGTGTTCTGCTCTAGGTGATCCTGCTCTGGCAGGGGGGTTGGAATGGGTGATCATTTGAGGTCCCTTCCAGCCCCTGAAATTCTGTGATTCTGTGAATTAGTTAAATGCATCAAACTGAGCATCACGTCAAACTTCGTAGGCAACGTCTCCTTCTTGGAGCTTTGACACTCTGAGGTCTCCTCACAATGATAGCCAAATGCCAGCTCAGGAGGTTCATTTCAGGAATGTGTCCAGATGCAAACCTAAATGCTCTTTTGACATGCCTGTAACAGCTTAATCATCTTCTTATAACATTATACAGAAATGTAATGGCATGTCATGGAGTTCTCCGAACAGACGAGGTTGGGGGCTGAAAACAACAACCCAAAGGAGCAGAAAACCATTGTTAGAAGGCAAAGTAAATTTTTATCCAGGATAATAACAGAAACTGATCAGCAGCATATGGAAAGAAAATTTGAGAAGAGGAGAGAGAACAAGATAAATGCTGCAGGTCCCATGTTCTGTGCATCTTATTACGGTAGATCACAACACTGATAACTCTCACCCCTAGTCTGGATTGTGCCCTTTGCTCACATTCTCTGCTCCCATAGACACAATTCACTTCTCTTGCTGCAAAAACAGTATGAGTCCATCACCTTAACATTAGAATACTGGAAGCATTTAGGGAAACAGTTCAGCAGAATCCAGGCACCTTTTGCACCTAGTGTTGGTATCTGTAAATGGGGCTTACAGGAAACCTGGGGAGGGACTTTTTAGAGTGTCAGGTAATGACAGGACTAGGGGGAGCAGAACAAAAATAGAAATGTGTAGATTCAGGTCAGATGTTAGGAAGAACTTCCCCATGAGGGTGGTGAGACACTGGCCCAGGTTGCCCAGGGAGGTGGTAGAAGCGTCATGCCTGGAGGTTTTTAAGGCCAGGCTGGATGTGGCTCTGAGCAGCCTGCTGTAGTGTGAGGTATCCCTGCCCATGGTAGCGGGGTTGGAACTGGATGATCCTTGAGGTCCCTTCTAGCCCTGACAATTCTGTGATTCTGTTTATTTAAAAGGTCACAGCCCTAGTTCATACCAGAGTTTAGAACTATGCCATAAATGCACAAGCCAATCTTCCTCATGGATTGAGTTAGACCGCAGGTAATTACAAGGGCTTTTAATCCGACCTCAAACCAAATAATTGAGATTGTTTAAATTGAAGTTGTCTAAGAATACATTCTCCAGCTCACCAAGAACATGCAGCCATCTCACTCTACCTTATTTTAACATTCATTCCTGTGACAAATACCAAGAGAAAACAGCCTGCTATGGGGAAAAAAAAAGTGATTATATTCTGGGAAGTTAATGAGATTAAGAATGCTAAGAATGAATGCCCCATTTTTTACATCTTAGATTGCACTCTGTCTCTCCTTGGATGCCACTGCAAAATTACTACTTCTTCAAACTGCACATCTGCCTTTCTTGATAGTTCCAAAGTTCCAAGAGCTGACCCATTTGAATTCCCCCAAGGACCTTTTTATTCATATTTTATCTCCTTTTGTAATCAACACTGAGGAATGTCACTTTGATTAAACACAATTCTGAATGGCTAAGACCACAGTACAATAAATTCTCCAGAGCTATCTTTCAGAACAACCGATTGCTCTCCAGTCTTAATCCCCCAGAGCCTTATTTAATCAGAATGATGTTGCTAATTAAGGATTAAAACTCAGAATAGAGCAAAAAGGAAGGATTTTCAAAAATTATTATTTTTTTTTTAATCTTCTCTCCTATGGGCAGGTCAAGGAGGCAGAAGCTGCCCTAAGAAACTAAACAGTTCCATCCACCTTTGGTAAATCTGCCTTATTCACTGAAGTTTGGATTTAATTTGAAACTCTTTGATATTAACATAATTGGAGGCAAAAAAAGAATGGGCAGGAAAGCCATCTCCAAAAGAGAGGAGATCTGATTCACTGAGATCTTCATTGATTCTTCAGCATTTCATTGTCAATATGCTAATGTGCTCAGTTTTTATTTTAATAACTGTGCAGGTATAAGGAAAGGAGAGCTCAGCTCTGGTGAGGCCACACAATGCAATACAATACAATAAACCAGGTTGGAAGAGACCTTCAAGATCACCGCATCCAACCTATCAACCAATCCAACCCACCTAATCAACTAAACCATGGCACCAAGCAGCCCATCAAGTCTCCTCCTGAACACCTCCAATGATGGTGACTCCACCACCTCCACAGGCAGCCCATTCCAATGGGCAATCACTCTCTCTGTGTAGAACTTCTTCCTAATATCCAGTCTAAACCTACCCTGGTGCAGCCTGAGACTGTGTCCTCTTGTTCTGGTTGCCTGGGAGAAGAGACCAACCTCCACCAGTCTACAACCTCCCTTCAGGTAGTTATAGAGAGCAATAAGGTCACCCCTCAGTCTCCTCTTCTCCAGGCTAAGCAACCCCAGCTCCCTCAGACTCTCCTCATAGGGCTTGTCTTCCAAACCCCTCACCAACTTCGTTGCCCTTCTCTGCACACATTTCAGCAAGTCAACATCCTTCCTAAACTGAGGGGCCCAGAACTGGACACAGGACTCGAGGTGTGGCCTAACCAGTGCAGCATACCGGGGGAGAATGACCTCCCTGCTCCTGCTGGCCACACTGTTCCTGATGCAGGCCAGGATGCCATTGGCCCTCTTGGCTTCCTGGGCACACTGCAGGCTACCTTGAGTATTGTGTCCAGTTTAGGGCACCTCAATACAAGAGAGATGTGGAGGTGCTGGAGCCAGTGAAGAGGAGGGCAACAAAGCTGGGGAAGGGTCTGGAGAATAATTCTTATGGAGAGTGACTGAAGGAGCAGGGGATAGTTAGTTTGAAAAAGAGGAGGTTGAGGGGAGACCTCATGGCTCTCTACAACTACTTGAAAGGAGGCTGTGAAGAGATGGCTGCTGTTCTTTTCTCACAGGTAATTAGCGATAGGACAAGAGGGAACAGTTTCAAGATGCAACTGGGTAGGTTTAGACTGGACATTAGGAAGAATATTTTCATGGAAAGAGTGGTCAGACATTGGAATGTGCTGCCCAGGGAGGTGGCTGAGTCACCAGCCCTGGATGTGTTTAAAGGTCATTTGGATGTGGTGCTTGTGGCTATGGTTTAGGGGTGAATCTTGCAGAGTAGGGCTCTTTGTTAGACTTGGTGATCCTGAGGGTCTGTTCCAACCTGAATGTTTCTGTGTGATTCTCTGTGAAAAAGGGGCAGTTCAGGGCTTATTTCACTTGCCTCGAAGGAGGAATTGCAACTACTTTGATCCTCACTCCACAGCTTATCCAGGAAGTACAGATGATATCTATAGCACACTGTATAGTGCTACAGATGTGGTAAATAAAGGCAAACGTCTCTCACACACTGGGTTAACATATATATATATGTGTATATATATATATAAAATGTAGGAACCATTATAGAAGCAATTTCCCCTCAGTTTTCTTAAAAAGTGCAAAATACTCCAACTATAACACAAATGTCAAGTGGTTTATGCCCAAACTTCTCAGCCACAGATCTGAAACCATACAGTACACCCCTACAACTGACCTCAGCAGTTAGAGACTACTAGCAATCCTTAGCTGCAGCAAATCACCAGGCTCTACTGCTAAAACAAAATTGCTCCAATGTAAATTCTAACATAGACCTGAAGTTTGCCATTGTTAGTTAAGGAGTAACAGAAAAATATCCTAAAGGGTTATCCACGTTAAAGGTAGAAAACCATAACAGCAACTAGATTGTCAAGTCTTGCAGCATTTGGGCAAATCAGTTCACCCTAATCCTAACTGAAGATTTCTCTAGGAGGACAAAAACAGGTGATCACCTACCAGTCCTAACAAAAGGAAAAGGAGGAAAAAAAAAGGAAAAGTTTTAACAGAAATTATAGTAAACTCTTTCAAAACTTCAATGTTTTGCAGTTAAAAAGAAACCACCCACCGCAATAAAACAAAGCACCTCCAACCCCCGACATTAAACATCTGTAGAATCTGCCTTGCAAGTCAGGAGCGAATTTCAAGGCAATGCTCTCTCATCCCCAACAGATATTTAGTTGACATGAAGTTACCAACCAGTTGAAAAAAGAAAGAAGTTCCTTTGGTCTGCAGTCCTCAAGGTGGTAGGCACTTAATGGGCAAACTATAGCTCTTATGCCTCCTATTCCCAGACTAGCTGTGAGTAGTGCAAAGTAGAATACTACTTTCTGCTCCCTTTTGGTTAATATGTGAAGAATATGACGTCTGTCGATATAAACATCTTCAAAGGGGAAAGCCACAACAGGCAGGAGTGCTGTGCCTGGAATTGGAAAGAAAATTGTTATGGGTAATGGATTAACATTGGACTGATGAATAAGACATTTCAAAGCAGTTGTGTTGAAAAGACAGATCAAAAATCGCAGATACACGAGAGAGGAAGGCAAAGAGAGAGTGGGTCTCAATTGTGTAGACAGGCAGAGTCTGCATGCCAATATAGCCAGCAGTGTGCCCAGGTGGCCAAGAAGGACAATGGCATCCTGACCTGGACCAGGAACAGTGTGGCCAGCAGGAGCAGGGAGGTCATTCTGCCCCTGTACACTGCACTAGTTAGGCCACATCTTGAGTCCTGTGTCCAGTTCTGGGCTCCTCAGTTTGGGAAAGATGTTGAGTTGCTGAAATGTGTCCAGAGAAGGGCAACGAAGCTGGGGAGGGGTTTGGAGCACAGCCCTGTGAGGAGAGGCTGAGGGAGCTGGGGTTACTTAGCCTGGAGAAGAGGAGGCTCAGGGGAGACCTTCTTGCTGTCTACAACTACCTGAAGGGAGGTTGTAGACAGGTTGGGGCTGGTCTCTTCTCCCAGGCAACCAGCACCAGAACAAGAGGACACAGTCTCAAGCTATGCCAGGGGAGGTTTAGGCTGGATGTTAGGAAGAAGTTCTTCACAGAAAGAGTAATTGGCTATTGGAATGTGCTGCCCAGGGAGGTGGTGGAGTCACCATCACTGGAGGTATTTAGGAAGCAACTGGATGGGGTGCTTGGTGCCATGGTTTAGTTGATTAGATGGTGTTGGATGATAGGTTGGACTCGATCTCAAAGGTCTCTTCCAACATGATTAATTCTATATATATTAAGACCACACCACTAAGGGCCTCTGAGAAAGCAGCCTTCCTCTGAAGTGCTTAGAAGGATTCATGTTCTTCCATCAACTATACAGCTCACTCTGGAAACGTAGCTCCTTTCATTGGCCTTTCTCCACTGCCTGCTTATTGGGCGTAGTAGCTCTCCATTTGCCAGAGTGTACCAGTTAAAAACATATAACATCACCTGAAGAACCACTAATCAACTAAAAAAAACCCCATCCCATTGTGGAGTGTAGCCTATTTTGAATCTTCTGGAAACCCCAGAGCTGTAATAGGAATCATAAATTAACAAATAAATTCCAAATTGGGGGGATGATTCTTCCCCCCCCCCCCTTTTTTTTTTTTTTTTTTAGCTTCAAGGCAAATAGATTATTTTCAGAAACTTTATGTACAGAATCACTGCCCTGAACTGCATTTAGCACCTCCAGCATGCAAGGCAAGTCTCTCAGATTCTCCAAGATGCAACTGGAGACTGAGTTCAAAATACAATCGAAGTGTCAACACCACCAACATCAGCCATGACTAAGGTAACAGCTGTGCATCAAACCCTAGCATGTCAGGACTGTTTAATGATCTATCTCCTAAAACCCCAAAGTTCTGGTTAAACCAATATCCAAACAGACCAAGGTCTATTTGTGTTACCAGTCTTACACTTTAAGATAGTTATTGCAAGAACAAACCAGAAGCCCAAGGGGGAAACAATGGGGTGTAATAGCAATCATTTTTCCAGGCTGCTTGTGCAATGGTTTTGCAATCAGCTCAAGAACATCTCAGGAATGTTTTCCTTACTTTGTTGCATGTCTAAATAAAAACACAGCTGTCTATTGCAGAAATCAGACTTGCCTGTGCTCAACAACTGGGCCAAGTAAAAGGTAACTATCAGCTTAGTTTCAGGCTGGCAAAATAATTCCCAGCTGTGAGATGCTACAGAATATTGTGCCTGGGTTGAATTGTGTTTTTATGGAAAAGGCCTCTAGAATAACACATGGAGAAGATTCAGAATGTCCTAATAGAAAGCAAGCTCTCAATACATGTATTAAAATGAAGCCACTCTATTAAGGCAAGGTTTGTTTGTACTGGTATGTGCTTAAATACCTCTCTCCCTCTGGTCCAAATACAACAGTCATACACCTTCACATACAGTAATGTCTTACTACCAACCACTAGGAAACACAGAATTAACCAGGTTGGAAAAGACCTTCCAGATCCTTGAGTCCAACCTACTACCCCAAACCAACTAATCAACTAAACCATGGCACTAAGTGACTCATTCAGTCTTATTGTAAACACTTCCAGGGATGGTGACTCCACCACCTCCCTGGGCAGCACATTCCAATGGCCAGTCTCTCTTTCTGGGAAGAACTTTCCAAACTCTCTCAAACTATGTTTCTATCTAAAGCCTCACATTTGCACCACACACTAGTAACATTAGATGCCTTTTAAAAGGACTAAATTTAAGACCTGAGCATCTATGTGTATTCTGAGTAGCTAAGCCACTTCAGAAGGCAAGTTTCAGCATCAACTATCCACAAGGTACACAGGCAAATGCTTCTTGGTCTTGTTCTGGCACCGCCTCACAAAACTAACGCAGTGTAGGGGAGAAACTAACTAGCTGTTAGAGAAGGTAGGCAAGAGCAACACAGAATGTTACAGGTTAGGAGGGACTTCCAGAGATTATCAAGCCCACCCCCCCTGCCAAAAGCAGGATCACCCAGGGTAGTTGGCACAGGAATGCATCCAGGAGGTTTTTGAGAGTCTCCAGAGGAGACTCCACAACATCTCTGGGCAGCCTGTTCCAGTGCTCCATTGTCCTCACTGTAAAGAAGTTTCTCCTCACATTGAGGTGAAATCTTGTACATTCATGTTTGTATCCATTGGTCCTCGTCTCATTACTGAACACCACTGAAAAGAGCTTGGCCCCCTCCACTTGACACCCACCCCTCAGATATTGATAGACATCAATCAGATCCCCTCTCAGCCTTCTCTTCTCAAGACTAAGCAGCCCCAGATCTCTCAGCCTCTCCTCACAAGGGAAGGACCAGGAAAGCTGTTAGATCTCAAATACAATGCCCAGCAAGGCATTTCTGCAACAGAATTACTAAACCAGGGAATAGTCACCAGGGTGCACCTACCCAGGATGTGAAGAAACATGCAGATGCACACAAGCTTGATCCTCCCAACAAGGCATTCAGCAAGCCAGCCAACCAATACCGGTGTCAGCATGGAGGTGCCCACAAAGCACATGTTGACAATAGCTGCCTGGTAGTTACGATATCCAAGCTTGACAGTGCAGAAGAGGATCATGTTGCAGACGATGCCAAAAAATGTGAATCTCTCACACAGCTCCACCAGCAGCACACAAATAGCTTCTTGGAGCTTCTTCTCAGGTTGAGATGCGTTTCCAGTGCGCTTGTTTCTCCCTGGCGACAGTCCTTGCTCCTTGTCAGCCATGTGGATCAGAAGCTGCTTCTCTTGCATGTCTCTTCTGTCCACATCAGGCATGCTTGACTTTTCTTTGAGTACTACTGAGTAGAGCAGCTTAAGTTACAGGTACACCTCTGTTCTCCTCCTCTGCAATTAGCAAACTGTTAAGACTTTCACTTTGAATTCCACACTTCACTACTACAATTTCTCAGGGCACCTGTCACTTTTGTGACATTACAGATAGGATCAAAGGGGATTAAAAAAAATAAGATAAGACCAAAAGAAAAAAAAATCTTGAAAAATATCAAAGGGCCATATTGCCCTTTCAGCTTCTGAGTTTAGCACCACTAAGGAACTCAATCAGTTCATTTAATGAGTCCATTTGGGGCAAACAGGAGTTTGTCCCAGAAATATATTACCTAATAAATTACGTGACTCTACTACTGCATCTGCAAATCCATCTGTATCTTAAAGAGAAAGGTTTAAATACACACAAAGGTTAAGATTCTCAGCACAAGCAGCAAATCAAGGAAATAATTTGGTTAAAATAATCTGATACTTTAATTAGGCAATAAGTGAGAAGCATGATTCTATGATTCTCTTTGCTAATGAATACAAATAGCCAACAATCATAAAGGGAAGAATAGATGTATTTTTTTAAGGTTAAGAATGTCTAATCATTAAATTTCTTGATATTTTTGGTTGCAATTCAAATAAAGGGAATTAGAAAAATAAGTAATGCTACTACCTTTAAGTCAGAAAAGTGAATTTTAAAAGAAAGTTATTAGCAAAGAAGAAAAAGGCAATCTAAACCAGATCTGTTTCTCCAGCCAGATATTGCACCATACATATGATCATCGTAAGGGGTAGAGGTTTGCATGATATGCTCTCTCATACCGACCAAAAGCAGTCACAAGCTTGACAGGAAATTAGGAAGAGCCAAACTTACAGAGCTTTATAATGGTTCTGCAACCTTATCCACAGAGAAGTTTGCTCATTTCCCAACTCAGTTTCTCCATTTAGTGGAGCTCATTAAGATCACTAACACCTGCTTGAAACACTCCCAGCTAAGCATGAGAAGCATACTGCATTTATGTTGTGCAAAAAAAAATGAGGTCTGCTTCTCTGAGCAGAGCCCATAGCATCTCTGATGGCAATTTTTGAGGCAGTCTTGGCTGTTTGTTTCCATCTGTCCATATAACTACTCAAATTCGACCTCTTCAGATCTGTTCGGCGTATGTCAACTCCTACACCCCAAACCAGGTGGACAATGATATACAACCAGAATAGATAAAGACAGATTCTAAGATTATACCCAAAAAGATGAGCCACTGTGATTTAAGTGAGAAGCCCAGAGGCTCTAAAGCTTAAATACATGCAGCAATCAATTGCTTTCTAAAATAATTATGAAATACATATGTTCTTCCTCTGTTTTTTTCCATTCCAGTGCAAGTCTAAAGCAAAATCTCAGGCAACAATGAACTTTGAGCTTTCAGAGACATCCAGCTGGGGAGGAAAATGGCTGCAACTTGTAGCATGCCAAGAACTACTTCTGCCTTCTGATCTATAGCTACTAAAGTGATCTTCATTTGAATGCACCTACAAGAGAAACCCAAACTAGAAATCACTTTCAACTCAGTTCAGTTTCTCGATCAAAGACTAACAAAGCCAATCCCAAATCAAAACAGGACAGCCAAGAGTCCTTCAATTAAAAGGTGCCTACATCCTGGGGTACATCAAACTACTCTTACCCTAAGTCTTCAAAAAGAACACATTTATTTTTATTTTCTTAGGATAATACAACAGTATACAGAATCAGACAGACAACAGCAGGACAAACACCCTTTGCTTCTAGAAACACCTCAGTGTAAAGCATTCTGTGTCTCTACAAATTCTTTTGCTTCAGAGAAGGCAAAGTTTACCTGTTCTCATGGGGGCCAGCAATTCAAAGCGAATCATATCAAGGCAACTGGCAGAGACAGCAAGGTTACTAACTAGGATGGGTGTATCTTAGTCCTCAAGTGGTTTCATTTACCTTAATTTTGTGTTACAAACTAGGGAGCAATTGAGCCTGATAAATACCATAGAAAGCAGGAGGTGGGTGCTTTTCATTAATCCTTCTTAACTGCCTGTGCATGTGACTAATACAGGTGTGGTGGATATGATAGTCACAGATCCCAATCAGTGCATAAGCTAACATGTTCAGTGCTAAGAGAAGATGTAACCACATAGAACAATGTGATCATTATTGATTTGGGGGTTTTAAATTACTTCTGCATTGGTGGTCTATTTAATTACCTGGCATGTTTTCAGTTGAATTCTAGTCTGTATTAATGTAGATAGAGATGTATATATATATACTGAAACACTAGAAAGCAGCAGCTATTTCAAAATCCATCCTTTTTGGCAGTACTTGGCAGTACCCTAAAGAGGTGGTGCAGGTGAACCTCATGAAGTTCAACAAGAGCAAGTGCAGGGTTCTGCACCTGGGCAGTTACAATCCTCACTCGCTGGGGGATGAGGTGTCAGAAAGCAGCCCTGTGGAAAAGGACTTGGGGGTGCTGATGGATGAGAAGCTGGACATGAGCAGGCAGTGTGAGCTTGCAGCCCAGAAGGCAAATCACATCCTGGGCTGCATCAAAAGTTGCCATTTTCAGCAGATCGAGAGGTGATTCTGCCACTTTGCTCTTCTCTGATGAGACCTCACCTGGAGTACTGTGACCAGGTCTGGAGCCCTCAATACAGGGAGGACACAGACCTGATGGAGCAGGTCCAGAGGAGGGCCACAAATATGATCAGGGGGTTGGAGCACCTCTGCTATGAGGACAGGCTGAGGGAGCTGGGAGTGTTCAGTCTGGAGAAGAGGATGCTACAGGAAGACCTAATAGCAGCCTTCCAGCAGCAACCTATGAGAAGGATGGAGGGAGACTGTTTACAAAGGCCTGCAGTGACAGGACAAGGGACAATGGCTTCAAACTAGAGAAGAGCAGATTTAGCTTGGATGTCAGGAGCAAGTTCTTTACTATGAGGGCTGTGGAACATTGGAACAGGTTGCCCAGGGAGGTGGTTGAGGTCCCTTCCCTAGAGATATTCAATGTGAGGCCCTCTCTCAAGAGGGCTCTGTGCAACCTGATCTAGTTGAGGGTGCCCCTGCTGACTGTGAGGAGGTTGGACTGGATGAACCTTTGGAGCTCCCTTCTGTCTCAGATTATTTTATGATTCTACTTCTGTCCACAGCTAAGGACTTTGAGTATACACACACATATATATATATATATATATAAATCTTCTTTAAAGGATGTCTTTCAAAATGAGACAGTCACCTCTTAAAGAGAGGTATATGAAAATACTCGTTCTGACATGATAGTGTCAGCTCACTAGAGGTCTGGCCACTAATAAAAGAGTGAGGAGAGACTGAGGGAGCTGGGGTTGCTTAGCCTGGAGAAGAGGAGGCTCAGGGGAGACCTTATTGCTCTCTACAACTCCCTGAAGGGAGGTTGTAGCCAGGTGGAGGTTGGTCTCTTCTCCCAGGCAACCAACACCAGAACAAGAGGACACAGGGGAGGTTTAGGCTGGAGGTGAGGAGAAAATTCTTCCCAGGAAGAGAGATCTGCCGTTGGAATGTGTTGCCCAGGGAGGTGGTGGAGTCACCATCCCTGGAGGTGTTTAGGAAGAGCCTGGATGAGGCACTTGGTGCCATGGTTTAGTTGATTAGGTGGTGTTGGGTGATAGGTTGGATTTGATGACCTCTGAGGTCTTTTCCAACCTGGTTAATTGTATTCTATTCTATTGGTGTTTAGTAGTCTAATCCCCAAGGCAGAAGGTTATTTCTACTCATACTGGAACCTATAAATCAGCATTAAGCAAACAAATTAAGTTGGACAGGCAGGAACTAAATTTTTCTCCTAATTTTCTGACAAGTGCCTGTGGTCTGTTGGTGATTTATTTATTTATTTGTTATTGGGGGGACTTTATTGAAATTGAAGGGGTAAAGCTTCAGTGTTCAGCACAACAGTTCTTCTAGCTGCAAGGTGGTAGTGCCTCCAGAACTCCCTGCTGTGCAAAGGACAGGCTCTTCAATGTTTTAGCAAATTTAGTTCCACTTTAATTATTTTAAAGAGCACGTGAGAAGTGTTACCTTTCATCACAGCAACAGCTGTGGCTCCTGCTGCATATCGGAGGTGGAAACATAATTGACACGGACAAGATTGACAATGCAACAAAACCATTTTGACATCGCAAATAAAAAATTACATGGGTCAAATCTTTCCAGTTAGCACCGGATTCCTCTGAACCGGCACGGGGGGAGAGTGACTGCTGACCTGAGGACTGCAATTTGAAAGTCAGAAGAAAGGTGGAGCAAAAGCTCTGGGCGTGGGCTTTGCCGAACAAACGCAAACAAGCTGCGAGTTTGCTGCCGCATGGTGTAAACACAGGTTCAAGGCTGCCCAGGGGGGTTGCGGAGTCTCCCTCTCTGGAAATATTCAAGACCTGCCTGGATGCATTCCTGTGTGATCTGCTCTAGGTGATCCTGCTCTGGCAGAGGGGTTGGACTGCATGACCTTTCGAGATCCCTTCCAGCCTCTAATATTTGGTGATAAACACAACAAATACAAATTGCCAGTCTTTGGCGGCATCAAAAATATGTGCTAGAAGCTGTGCTCTTGTACAGGTTGGAGATGACTGCCCAGTTGTAAATGTGTTTTGCAGGACTTCAAAACAGCTGTAAGGACAGAGCTTAAGTGGGGAAGGGAAGAGAAGGGGAAGGGAAGGGGGAAGGGGAAGGGAGAGAGAGGGGGAAGGGGAAGGGGAGAGAGGGGGAAGGGGAAGGGGAGAGAGGGGGAAGGGGAAGGGGAGAGAGGGGGAAGGGGAAGGGGAGAGAGGGGGAAGGGGAAGGGGAGAGGGGGAAGGGGAAGGGGAAGGGGAGAGAAGGGGAAGGGGAGAGAAGGGGAAGGGGAAGGGGAGAGAGGGGGAAGGGGAAGGGGAGAGAGGGGGAAGGGGAAGGGGAGAGAGGGGGAAGGGGAAGGGGAAGGGGAGAGAGGGGGAAGGGGAAGGGGAAGGGGAGAGAAGGGGAAGGGGAAGGGGAGAGAAGGGGAAGGGGAGAGAAGGGGAAGGGGAAGGGGAAGGGGAGAGAAGGGGAAGGGGAAGGGGAGAGAAGGGGAAGGGGAAGGGGAGAGAAGGGGAAGGGGAAGGGGAGAGAAGGGGAAGGGGAAGGGGAGAGAAGGGGAAGGGGAAGGGGAGAGAGGGGAAGGGGAAGGGGAGAGAGGGAAGGGGAAGGGGAAGGGGAGAGAGGGGGAAGGGGAAGGGGAAGGGAGAGAGGGGGAAGGGGAAGGGGAGAGAAGGGGAAGGGGAAGGGGAGAGAAGGGGAAGGGGAAGGGGAGAGAAGGGGAAGGGGAAGGGGAGAGAAGGGGAAGGGAAAGGGAGAGAAGGGGAAGGGGAAGGGGAAGGGGAGAGAAGGGGAAGGGGAAGGGAGAGAAGGGGAAGGGGAAGGGGAGAGAAGGGAAGGGGAAGGGGAAGAGAAGGGGAAGGGGAGAGAAGGGGAAGGGGAAGGGGAAGGGAGAGAAGGGGAAGGGGAAAGGGGAAGGGGAAGGGGAGAGAAGGGGAAGGGGAAGGGGAGAGAAGGGGAAGGGGAAGGGGAGAGAAGGGGAAGGGGAAGGGGAGAGAAGGGGAAGGGGAAGGGGAGAGAAGGGGAAGGGGAAGGGGAGAGAAGGGGAAGGGGAAGGGGAGAGAAGGGGAAGGGGAAGGGGAGAGAGGGGGAAGGGGAAGGGGAGAGAGGGGGAAGGGGAAGGGGAGAGAGGGGGAAGGGGAAGGGAAGGGAGAGAGGGGGAAGGGAAGGGGAGAGAAGGGGAAGGGGAAGGGGAGAGAAGGGGGAGGTTCGGGGAGGTTCGATTCGGAAAGGTTCAGGGAGGGGAGGGGAGGAGAGGTTCAGAGAGGAGAGGAATTCACTTACAGCATGAACTATCTTTGTCCTTTTTAGTCAACTCTTCTTGTTCTTTTTTTTTTCTCTCATTTTCCCCTCATCCTTAGGTGTCACTTCATACAATGTATTATTTCCTGTGTCCTCTCACATAGGTGAATGACAAGAAAATCCAAACCAGCCCCCCCCCCCAAATTTAAAAATGTTTCCTCAGTTAACCATTTCAGCAATTTCTGCACTGCCTCTCCCTGCATTCTCAGGGGGCTCTGGTTGCTGTGCAGACAGCCTTGAATCAGAACTGGGACAGAATACAACAGAACTTCTTTTGGAGTGGACAGCATTTGAAACCTGTACCTGATGCTTCCAGAGAGTTCCATCACCACCTCTACAAATAGTGATTAATATTTGCCTGACTACATACCAGAAGAAGTATGTGCAAAACCCAAGTGCTCTGTCAGCCAGGTAAAAGGTCAATTAAGAAACTGAAATGTAGTCATTGGGAGTTTGAGAAAGCTGAGCTGTGAAATCTGTTACATTAGCACAGCTGATCAAATGAAATTATTTTGTTCTTTTATAAAGATCTGTTAAATGTTATCAAAGTACACTTTAAAGGCTGAAAAATGGAATAGAATAGAACAGAATAGAATTAACCAGGTTGGAAAAGACCTCAGAGGTCATCAAGTCCAACCTATCACCCAACACCATCTAATCAACTAAACCATGGCACCGAGTGCCTCATCCAGACTCTTTTTAAACACCTCCAGTGATGGTGACTCCATCACCTCCCTGGGCAGCACATTCCAATAGCCCATTACTCTTTCTGTGAAGAGCTTCTTCCTAACATCCAGCATAAACCTCCCCTGGTGCAGCTTGAGACTGCATCCTCTTGTTCTGTTGGTGGTTGCCTGGGAGAAGAGACCAAGCCCCTCCTGGCTACAACCTCCCTTCAGGTAGTTGTAGACAGCAATAAGGTCTCCCCTGAGTCTCCTCTTCTCCTGGCTAAGCAACCCCAGCTCCCTCAGACTCTCCTCACAGGGCTGTGCTCCAAACCCCTCACCAGCTTTGTTGCCCTTCTCTGGACACATTCCAGCAACTCAACATCCTTCCTAAACTGAGGGGCCCAGAACTGGACACAGGACTCAAGGTGTGGCCTCACCAGTCTAGGACTGTGGTACCACATCATGTTTGAAAAGTTATATTCTCCCTTTAGTGCAAAAACTTCCACACTTTAGCCAGATGAAAGTGGGAACCATGGCACTGCCTTGCTGCAGGACAGATATCAGGCCTGTCTTGTTTCACGGCAACTTTTGTCTGTGAAAGTGCAAGCCCAGGGTGAGATGATTAATTTAGGAAAATGTTGTATTCTAAGAAGTATATTTGTTTCTTTTTCCTTATCAATTTCAAAACTATGTGGGAAATCCATTTACTTCTTCATTGTGCTGAAAGGTAACTTAGCAAGAAAGAGACTCAAATCTCACTGTGTCCAGTTCTGGGCCCCTCAGTTCAAGAAAGATGTTGAGTTGCTTGAATGTGTCCAGAGAATGGCAACTAAGCTGGGGAGGGGTTTGGAGCACAAACCCTATGAAGGGAGGCTGAGGGAGCTGGGATTGCTTAACCTGGAGAAGAGGAGGCTCAGGGGAGACCTCATTGCTCTCTACAACTACCTGAAGGGAGGTTGTAGCCAGGTGGGGGTTGGTCTCTTCTCCCGGGCAACCAGCACCAGAACAAGAGGACACAGTCTCAAGCTGCATCAGGGGAGGTTTAAGCTGGATTTTAGGAAGAAGTTCTTCACAGAAAGAGAGATTGGCCATTGGAGTGTGCTGCCCAGGGAGGTGGTGGAGTCACCAACCCTGGAGGTGTTCAAGAGTGGATTGGTCGTGGCACTTGGTGCCATGGTTTAGTTGTCAGGAGGTGTTAGGTATTAGGTAATAGGTTGGACTTGATGATCTCTGAGGTATTTTCCAACCTGGTTGATTCTATGATTCTATGCCTTGCAAATTCAACCATTCTGTGGTTGTGAGCAACAACAGTAAATACTTTGACAAAGCAGAATCTTGCCAAGAACATTACAGAAGCAGCAAAGTAAGTAAGTAAACAAAAGCTTCTTGTCCCGTTGCTGCCTCTACCCTGGAAGAATGAGAAAAGTTAGATAACTTAATTTTTAAATTATATATGTAATTATTATTATTTTATTTTTTTTAAAAGTATTTTTATTTTTTATATATATCATAGCATCATAGTATCAGTCAGGGTTGGAAGGGACCACAAGGATCATCCAGTTCCAACCCCCCTGCCATGGGCAGGGACACCCCACACTAGATCAGCCTGGCCAGAGCCTCATCCAGCCTGGGCTTAAACACCTCCAGGGACGGGGCCCCAACCACCTCCCTGGACAACCCATTCCAGGGCTTCACCACTCTCATGGGGAAGAACTTCTTCCTCACCTCCAGCCTGAATCTCCCCACCTCCAGCTTCATTCCATTCCCCCTAGTCCTATCACTACCTGATAGCCTGAAAAGTCCCTCCCCAGCCTTCTTGTAGCCCCCTTCAGATACTGGAAGGCCACAATTTGGTCACCTGGGAGCCTTCTCTTCTCCAGACTGAACAGCCCCAACTCCTACAGTCTGTCCTCATAGGAGAGGTGCTCCAGCCCTCTGATCATCCTCGTGGCCCTTCTCTGGACACCTTCCAGCACCTCCAGATCCCTCTTGTAATAGGGGCTCCAGAACTGGACGCAGTACTCCAGGTGGGGTCTCCCCAGAGCTGAGTAGAGGGGGAGAAGCACCTCCCTTGACCTGCTGGCCACACTTCTCCTGATGCAGCCCAGGATCTGATTGGCTTTCCGGGCTGCAAGTGCACATTGAGAGCTCCTGTTGAGCTTCTCATCCACCAGCACCCCCAAGTCTCTCTCCTCAGGGCTGCTCTCCAGCCAGTCCCTGCCCAGCCTGGATTTATGCTTGGGATTGCCTCGACCCAGATGCAGGACCCTGCACTTTGTCTTGTTGAACCTCATATATATATATATATAATTTTTTTTGGCCTCCCCAGGGAGATGGCTTTAAAACTGCTGATCCTCAAACCTTTGTGATAAGAGAGAATTATTTTGGCATGATTCATCTGCTCCTTCACCGCTCACGTGCTTTATTTTGGAGGTTTTGTTCAAACATATACAATTACCCAGGCTAAGCAGTTTCTCATCTGTTCTAAGGCTTTTTGTGTTATTGCACCTAGCTGAGGGTTTTGTAATTCAGGAGTAATTGAGTTGCAATTATTTTTCATGATGCATGGTCTGGTTTTATATCACGTTGTTGGCAGATATTCTTTATGATGTCGTTTGGGCTAAAGGGAAAATTAGAAGTAGCTCCATCATATAGAAAGATGGCTTTTTGGTGTCATGTTATAGTTTGTAGATGGCACTCAGGATATTTTCTTGTGACATATAGGTTTTTAGGTAGAGGGTGAAAATGAGATTCTAAAGCAGGGTTCAGAGCTGAGACAATATTACCTGTACAACCAAGATTATTTCAACTACTCTCCCACAGTGACAGTTCATTTATATTCAAGTCCATTTAGTAGACTGTGGTTAGTATTCTAAAATACAGATGTAAGTACCATGTGATGGCAGAGTTTCTACTCTAAATTCATCAGTGATCCAACAGAGGCTGGATGAGGCACTTAGTACCATGGTTTAGTTGATTAGATGGTGTTGGGTGATAGAATCATCGAATCAGTAAGGTTGGAAAAGACCTCAGAGATCATCAAGTCCAACCTACCACCCAACACCTCATGACTAACTAAACCATGGCTTCAAGTGCCATGTCCAATCCCTTTTTGAACACCTCCAGTGACAGTGACTCCACCACCTCCCTGGGCAGCACATTCCAATGGCCAATCACTCTTTCTATGAAGAACTTTCTCCTCACCTCCAGCCTAAACTTTCCCTGGCAGAGCTTGCGTCTGTGTCCTCTTGTTCTGGTGCTGATTGCCTGGGAGAAGAGACCAGCCCCCTCCTGTCTACAACCTCCCTTCAGGCAGTTGTAGACAGCAATAAGGTCTCCCCTGAGCCTCCTCTTCTCCAGGCTAAACCACCCCAGTTCCTTCAGCCTCCCTTCATAGTGCTGTGCTCCAGACCTCTCACCAGCCTTGTTGCCCTTCTCTGGACAGGCCCAGAACTGGACACAGTGCTCAAAGTGTGGCCTAGATAGGTTGGACTTGATGATCTCAAAGGTCTTTTCCAACCTGGTTAATTCTGTATTCTGTATAACTGGTTTCAGAGAAGCCAGGAAAAGACATCAGCATCTTTCTTTCAGAAGCAAATAGTCATCAGAATAGGCAACTGACAGTAGATCTCCAACCTCACTGAAGAGTTTTCCAACCACTGCAGTGCCCAGATAGTCTCTTAATCTCTCCTGCTGGAGCTGTAACATACTGTGTAAAGTTGTATGAGCTGTAGGGAAGCTGATGTTATAACGTAGAGATTAGGACTGCTCTCCTGGAATTTGGGGAGAGGCAAATTCAAGGATCTGTGTCAATGAACAGTTACTAATGTTTGCAGAATAGATAGTCCTCAACAGACAGGAGCAAGAAAGCACTATCAGAGTAAAGCACACTTTGACACACTGAAAGTAGGAGAATGGTAAGAAAGGAGAGCTGAATGCTAGAACCAGGAGAGCATCCTTTAACAAAGAGGAAAAAAAGCCTTAAATATTTCAGTTGTGGAATCTCAGAAGATTTCCTGGCATGAATCAATAATCAATATGAAACCCAAATTATCTGGCCCAATAAAATTCTCATAAACAGATGACTGCAGAAAAGTTTATTACAGAAAGTTTCAAGTAGCCATCTAGAAACCTTTCTTCCTTTTCTCATTTGTTCATACCCATCATTTCTGCCTTGGAAACTGGTCCAGGAAAGAGTGCAACACGGTTTTATTTATTCACCTGCAGAGTTGAAAGGCCACAAGCTGAAACTGTGTGAGTTACTACAGACCTTGTCTACAGTACTTTGGGCAGCTTGACTGAGGGAGAAACTGGCAGAACCGAAAATGTTTCTCCTTGTGATGGCAAATATTTTCTCATTAAAATACATTTTTAATGGAGTTTTCAGGCTTTAAGAAAGGTGTCAACATTTCTAGCAAGTAAAGGGAGGAGATCCTTCCATTCTGCTTGGCACCAAAGGGGGATGTCTGGAGTATTGGGTACAATGTTCTCTATTGCCAGCAGTTGGCCTAAAATGAGTGAAACTGAAGTTACACGCCTAATCTGGGGATAGGTACAGTAGAACTGTTTCAAAATTAGCTCTTATTCTTGCAGTAAAGCCAGGCAGGTTGACATTTTGTACCAAGCATGATCCATAGATATTTGTTGTTGAAGACTTCAGTATGTATCTTCTAGACATGGATCTGAAAACATGAGTTTGAACAGTTCTGGGCAGCACCTCACACTACATCAGGTTGCTCACAGCCACAGCCAGCATGGCCTTAAAAACCTCCAGGGATGAGGCTTCCTTCACCTCTCTGTGCAACCTGTTCCAGTGTCTCACCACCCTCATGGGGAAGAACTACTTCCTAACATCCAATCTGAATCTACCCACTTCTATTTTTTTTTCCATTCCCCCAGTCCTATCATTCCCTGACACCCTAAAAAGTCCCTCCCCAACTTTCTTGTAGCCCACTTCAGATACTGGAAGGCCACAATTAGGTCTCCTTGAAGCCTTCTCTTTTCCAGACTGAACAGCCTCAACTCCTTCAGTCTGTCTTCATAGGAGAGGAGCTCCAGCCCTCTGATCATCCTCGTGGCCCTTCTCTGGACATGTTCCATCATCTCCAGATCCTTCCTGTAATAGGGGCTCCAGAACTGGATGCAGTACTCCAGGTGGGGTATCACCAGAGTGGAGTAGAGGGGGAGAATCACCTCCCTTGACATGCTGGCTATGCTGTTCCTTCCTTCCTTATGAGGAGCGACTGTGGGAGCTAGGGCTCTTTAGCTTGGAGAAGAGGAGACTAATGGATGTCTATAAAGATGTAAAGGGAAAACATGGATTTGCCTTTTTGTTTCTTCTCTCCTGCCTCCCCCCTTTCCCCAACTTTCATTAGTTTGTTGGAATAAAATGCAACATTAAAGCACAGTACAGAATATAATATAGTACCCTGAGTTGTCTTTAAATGTCACAGGCAACATGTATGCTACTGATTTATTACTGGAGACAAGGCATACCAGTGGCTGTTATGTATTTTAAGTGATTTGGCTATCATTTCAAACAAAGCATGACAGTTCAACTCCTTGTTTTAAAACCACACAGGAAAAGGAGAGGGACACCAGATACCAGCTTAGTGGAGAGTGAAATGAGCACGTTGCTGTAAAAAACCCAGATTTCTGAGAACACAGCTAAGGAATCATCATTGCAGAGGCATGATTTTAAAGACCCCTGACAGTCTCAGTAGAGGATGCTTAGCTCTGTCAGGAAGGTGCTTTTGAAAATCAGTAGACATTATGAGACTCAGAGGGTGTTCAATAGTTTGCACTGATGACATGTGAAAGTAAGGAGATGTGTTTTGTTAATGTGTAAGTGTGGACAGCATCTACATTTAATTTCTCTGGATGTCTTGCAGTTGAACATAGCAAGTGAGAGAAAAAACCTGGGAATTAACTTTAACTTAAACATCATGAATTAACCTTTTTTTTTAAACTTCAGTTCCTGTTTGACCTCACTGATTTTGACTTAAACAGATCAAAGAAGACTTGTGGAATCTGATGAAACTGATGGGTGCTGAGATATCTGTCCCAGGGTAATGGTGTCTTCAGCTGCAAAGGTTTATGAAAGGAATATCTGCCCACACCTCAAATGCTGAGAATGTGATCACCTAACTTTATAGCCAGCTGTACTTCACAGGATTACAGGATCACAGGATGTTAGGGGCTAGAAGGGACCTCTGGAGATCATCGAGTCCAACTTCACTACCAGAGCAAGACCATAGCATCTAGCACAGGTCACACAGGAACACATCCAGACAGGGCTGGAAAGTCTTCACTGAAGGAGAATCCACAGCCTGGGCAGCCTGTTCCAGTGCTCTGGGACCCTCACAGTGAAGAAGTTCCTCATCGTGTTGAGGTGGAACCTCCTGTGCTGTAGTTTATATCCATTGCCCCTTGTTCTATCCCAGGGTGCAAGTGAGCAGAGCCTGTCCCTCCCTCTTGACCCCCAGCTCTCAGAGATATATAAACATTTATTAAATCCCTTCTCAGTCTTCTCTTCTCCAGACTAACCAGCCGCAGGGCTCTCAGCCTTTCCTCACAGGGCAGTGCTCCAGACCCTTCATCATCCTGGTAGCTCTCCCTTGGACTCTCTCCAGCAGATCCCTGTCCCTCCTGAAGTGGGGAGCCCCAAACTGGACACAACAGTCCAGGTGAGGTCTCCCAGGGCAGAGCAGAGGGGGAAGAGAACCTCCCTCGATCTTCTGGAGATACTCCTCCTAATGCTTCCCAGGATCCCATTGGCCTTCTTGGCCACAAGGGCACATTGCTGTCTCATGGATAATTTGGGTCCTTCTCCACTGGGCTGCTCTCCAGCAGATCACTTCCTAACCTGTACTGGTACAGTTTATTATTCCTGCCCAGATGCAGGACTCTGCATTTACCCTTGTTGAACCTCATTAGGTTCCTCTTGTCCCAGCTCTCTGTCTGTCCAGGTCTCAGTGAATGTGCCTTTGCTGTTTGCTAACTTGGATGCACTTTTTCCTGACTACAAAGTTGGTGAGGGGTTTGGAACACAAGCCCTATGAGGAGAGACTGAGGGAGCTGGGATGGCTTAGCCTGGAGAAGAGGAGGCTCAGGGCAGACCTTCTTGCTCTCTACAGCTACCTGAAAGGAGGTTGTAGACAGGTGGGGCCTGGTCTCTTCTCCCAGGCAACCAGCGCCAGAACAAGAGGACACAGTCTCAAGCTGCACCAGGGGAGGTTTAGGCTGGAGGTTAGGAAGAAGTTCTACACAGAGGGAGTGACTGCCCATCGGAATGTGCTGCCCAGGGAGATGGTGGAGTCACCATCATTGGAGGTGTTTAGGAGGAGACTTGATAGCATGCTTCGTTGCATGGTTTAGTTGATTAGGTGGTGTTGGGTGATGGGTTGGATGCAATGATCTCAAAGGTCTCTTCCAGCCTGGTCTGGTCTGGTCTGCTCTAGTCTAGTCTAGTCTGGTCTAGTCTATTCATGGCCATGCCATGACATTCTAATTTATAAGCACCTAAAGACATCACTGGATTTCCAAAAGTTACTCCCACCTAAATTCCAGTCCATGAGGTCTGAGTTTGTGTTTGGAAACACTGTTTTCAAGATCTTCTTTAAAAAAAGATGCTACAGCCCTCACAGGCTGACACACCTGCTCTTCAGTGCTCATGCAGGATGCCTGTCACGTTTGATACAAAACCCACCTGCAATATCTGTCCATGCAGCCTTCAAAGCACTGAAGCAATTTAAGAGACTGAAACCCAGGACAATTAGCATTATCTTTGTTTACATTTGGTACATCTTTGAGATCAGGAGTTGCTGGTTTTTAAATGCTGGGCTTTAAATTCCGCTGTTAATTGCCAGGGTGCGAATTTCAGGATAGTATCATAGTATCAGTCAGGGTTGGAAGGTTCCACAAGGACCATTCAGTTCCAACCCCCTGCCATGGACAGGGACACCCCACACTAGATCAGGCTGGCCAGAGCCTCATCCAGCCTGGTTTTAAACAACTCCAGGGATGGGGCCTCAACCACCTCCCTGGACAACCCATCCCAGGGCTTCACCACTCTCATGGTGAAGAACTTCTTCCTCACATCCAGCCTGAATCTCCCCACCTCCAGCTTCATTCCATTGCCCCTAATCCTATCACTACCTGATACCCTGAGAAGTCCCTCCCCAGCCTTCTTGTAGGCCACCTTCAGATATGAATGTGTTGTGAATATGCCCTCAGAAATGAGCGGCAGATATAGCAATGAATATATACGTGAAGTTTATTTTTATATATATATATATATACAAAACTCTGCAAAGGGGTTTGTACAGTCCCCTTCACAGGTATCGATACTCGGTTAGTGGAACTATCTTTACAGAATGTTTATGTAAGGGCACTTAAACCAAATGATTCACAGAACTCAGAATCGAAACTGATTCGGAAAGCAGCAGGGGAGGGGTTGGTCAGTGACCGGCGATCCTCCACCCGGAGCGGTTTGCACGGTACCCCAGCTGAAACTCTATGAAGAGAGGCTTGGCTTACTCACACGCTGAGAGCTTCCTGAAGTCTTCCCTTAATAGTGTTTATAGTCCGGGGAACGTGGCATGGATGTGCCGTAATAAGGACACAGGAAATGGTGCTGACCGCGTGGCTGCGCCACGTGGCTGCTGCCGCTCCCAGGATACAGAGGGTCCCCGCTCGGGGGCACTGTGGCAGTTCAGCAGCGCTGGTTCACACGGGCTACCAGGTTTTCTCCTGCGGCGATGGATCACGCAGCGGTTGATCCCAAGGGGTACTGTCCACGGCACTGCACGCAGCTGGGTGGCGGTGGCAAAGTACCACGAAGCCTCTTGGAGCACTGGCTTGAGTCCCGGGCAAGGTGGACCACAACAGCACTGGTACGCGCACAGATACAGGCTCAAACACGGATGTGGGGGGACTCATTTA
This sequence comes from Picus viridis, assembly GCA_033816785.1. Taxonomy (NCBI): domain Eukaryota; kingdom Metazoa; phylum Chordata; class Aves; order Piciformes; family Picidae; genus Picus; species Picus viridis. Next base: position 5,401,597 of record CM066568.1, read on the forward strand.
CCAAACAACCCCTATTTACCATTTGCCCCTGTGAATACTGGTCCAATGAGCATCTGTTGCTAACACAAAGGCTAAGCAATCAACTGGCATCTACCAAATATGGTGTAAGCATATGCTACAAACAGGGAAACAAACATATAGCCTGGCCCTGTGTGCCACAGGGGTGAGACCACGCACAGGTAGGCTGTTTACCTGGACTCAGTGTAGTGAATGATGCTTATGGCCAGGATTGTGCCCCAAATATTTCTAGGACATACTTCTCTGTGTGTTAACCCTCCTTTGTTTCCCCATCCATTCTGGAGGCGGCAGGGGGGATCCTGGCGCCACTGAGTTCCCCCCTGAGTGTTTGGTGATGAGTCCCCCCACATCCGTGTTTGAGCCTGTATCTGTGCGCGTACCAGTGCTGTTGTGGTTCACCTTGTCCGGGACTCAAACCAGTGCTCCAAGAGGCTTCGTGGTACTTTGCCACCGCCACCCAGCTGCGTGCAGTGCCGTGGTCAGTACCCCTTGGGATCAACCGCTGTGTGATCCATCGCCGCAGGAGAAAACCTGGTAGCCCGTGTGAACCAGCGCTGCTGAACTGCCACAGTGCCCCCCGAGCCGGGAACCTCAGTATCCTGGGAGCAGCAGCAGCCATGCGGCGCAGCCACGCGGCCGGCGCCATTTCCTGTGTCCTTATTACGGCACATCCGTGCCACGTTCCCCGGACTATAAACACTATTAAGGGAAGACTTCAGGAAGCTCTCAGCGTGTGAGTAAGCCAAGCCTCTCTTCATAGAGTTTCAGCTAGGGTACCATGCAAACCGCTCCGGGTGGAGGATCGCCGGTCACTGACCAACCCCTCCCCTGCTGCTTTCCGAATCAGTTTCGATTCTGAGTTCTGTGAATCATTTGGTTTAAGTGCCCTTACATAAATATTCTGTAAAGATAGTTCCACTAACCGAGTATTGATACCTGTGAAGGGGACTGTACAAACCCCATTGCAGAGTTTGTATATATATATATATATATATAAACTTAACATATATTTTTCATTGCTATATCTGCCACTCATTATTTCTGAGGGCATATTCATAACACTCAGTGGTGCCAGGATCCCCCCTGCCGCCTCCAGAAAGGAGGGGGAACAAAGAGAATGGAATAAATAGAAAGAATAGAATGGAATAGAATAGAATAGAATAGAATAGAATTGAGTAATAGAATAGAATAGAATAGAATAGAATAGAATAGAATAGAATTGAATAGAATAGAATAGAATAGAATAGAATAGAATAAACCAGGTTGGAAGAGACCTTCAAGATCATCAAGTCCAACCTATCACCCAGCACCATCTCATCAACCAAACCATGGCATCAAGTGCCCCATCCAGTCTCCTCCTAAACACCTCCAGGGAAGTATGTCTTAGAAACATTTGGGGCACAATCCTGGCCATAAGCATCATTCACTACAGAATGCCATAGCTTACATGGATTGCAAGGTATTAAAAAATAATCCTCTCCCATTTTGAGAGCTGCTGTATACTACATTTTGAAACATTCACTTCATTTTTTTTCCCCTAAAAGGTGTGCTTGAATGTGTGATTCCAAAACAATATAATCAGACCAAATGGCTTTATCAAAGATAGCAATTCAAAGCTTTTAGTACAAATGCATCGCAAATGCTTACACTTAGAAATTCTCTTTGTAGGATTGTGTTTACAGACTCTGCCACAATAGGCAAAAGAACAAAAATATCTTTGATGGTTTAGCAGAGCAAAAAAAGGTAGTGCTGGGGAAAAAAAAAAAAAAAGAGATGAGAAAGAATGGGATTCAAGATGCTATTAAAAATAATTGATACTGTTACAGGAAGAAAGGCTAAACTCAAAAAGGAGGACAGAGAGGGAATAATAATGAAATAAATTTGGCATTAAGTGTTCACATTTTGCACTTAGATGCATAAGTGTTTGTACATCAGTAAAGTTTTGCCCCATTCATACTACACACTGACCTAAAACCACATCTGAGTTTCTCAGCTTGCCTCCCTATTGTTTCCTCCTTGACAGGCTTTTTGAAGATCTTAGATATGAAACCTCTCAGCGAGATGTACATCAGATAATTATATTTGTGGCAGAGAAATGAAGGTGGAGGGATGCAAAGACAGGAAAAGAAAATCAAAAGAACACCCTCATTTCCTCATTCAGCTCCTCTGGCAGAGTTTGCATGGTGAAGGAGAAGCCTGAGAAGGGATTTAATAAAGGTTTATAAATATCTGAAGGCTGGGGGTCAAGAGGGAGGGGACAGGCTCTGCTCACTTGCACCCTGGGATCGGACAAGGGGCAATGGATATAAACTACAGCACAGGAGGTTCCACCTCAACATGCTATCCAGAGGGACCTTGACAGGCTGGAGAGGTGGGCACAAGCCAACCTCATGAGTTTCAACAAGACCAGGGGCGGAGTCCTGCATCTGGGTCGAAGCAATCCCAGGCACAAATCCAGGCTGGCCAGAGACTGGCTGGAAAGAGGCCCTGAGGAGAGAGACTTGGGGGTGCTGGTGGATGAGAAGCTCAACAGGAGCTCTCAGTGTGCACTTGCAGCCCAGAAAGCCAATCAGATCCTGGGCTGCATCAAGAGAAGTGTGGCCAGCAGGTCAAGGGAGAGGATTCTCCTCCTCTGCTCAGCCCTGGTGAGACCCCAACTGGACCTCCAGTTCTGGAGCCCCTATTACAATAAGTATATGGAGGTGCTGGAAGGAGTCCAGAGAAGGGCCACGAGGATGATCAGAGGGCTGGAGCACCTCTCCTATGAGGACAGACTGAAAGAGTTGGGGCTGTTCAGTCTGGAGAAGAGAAGGCTCCAAGGTGACCTCATTGTGGCCTTCCAATATCTGAAGGGGGCCTACAGGAAGGCTGGGGAGGGACTTTTCAGGCTATCAGGTAGTGATAGGACTAGGGGGAATGGAATGAAGCTGGAGATGGGGAGATTCAGGGTGGACATGAGGAGGAAGTTCTTCCCCATGAGAGTGGTGAAGCCCTGGAATGGGTTGTCCAGGAAGGTGGTTGAGGCCCCGTCCCTGGAGGTTTTTAAGCCCAGGCTGGATGAGGCTCTGGCCAGGCTGATGTAGTGTGGGGTGTCCCTGCCCATGGCAGGGGGGTTGGAACTATATGATCCTTGTGGTCCCTTCCAACCCTGACTGATACTATGATGCTAAGATGAGAAACTTCTTCACTGTGAGGGTCCCAGAGCACTGGAACAGGCTGCCCAGAGAGGTTGTGGAGTCTCCTTCTCTGGAGACTTTCAAGACCCCTCTGGATGCATTCCTGTGTGACCTGCACTAGATTCCATGGTCTTGCTCTGGGAGGGGTTTGGACTTGGAGATTTCTGGAGGTCCCTTCCAACCCCTAACATCCTGTGAGCCTGTGAACGCAACAAGGGGAACACACAGGCTGCACTAAAAATGATACAACCTTATCACCCAAATGCTATCCTTTCTCTACGTGTAACAGCATGCACGGATTTGGGAGGGCAGACTTCATGTTGCAGGATCAAAAAACCCCCAATAAACCTGGAAGTGGCCCGAGAAATCTGTCTGCACATTGTAAAAGGAACTGATACCTCAGAGCCTTGCAGAGTTTTAGTAAAGGTTATGTTTATTTTTTACTGCCATGGTATCTCTCTGTCTTCTGTACAAAATTCCCTGCAGTCCCCTTCCACAAACAGAACACCACAAACAGACTTGAGAGAACAGTAAGACTTTAAGACAAGGACATTCAAAACTATGTGCTAAACTTCAGATGACCTGTGCAAACCTATTCAGTTTGTTTGGTCTGGGCTGGGTCATGTTTATTTGTTTGTTTTCCTCCTGGATTGTGAATAGACTTGAATTAAAATAGTAACGTTAGTTAATAATCCTCCCAGCACAAAATGCATTTACTTTGGGGATAGTTGTTAGGAAATGAGATTATTTCCTCCCCTGTAAAACTTAGCTTCACTTTTTGCCAAGCATGAAAATTGTGGAGTGCATGAATCACAGAATCACCAAGGTTGGAAGAGACCTCAAAGATCATCAAGTCCAACCTGTCACCACAGACCTCATGAGTAAACCATGGCACCAAGTGCCACGTCCAATTCCCTCTTGAACACCTCCAGGGATGGGGACTCCACCACCTCCCTGGGCAGCCCATTCCAATGGCAAATGACTCTCTCATTGAAGAACTTTCTCCTCACCTCCAGCCTAAACTTCCCCTGGCACAGCTTGAGACTGTGTCCTCTTGTTCTGGTGCTGGTTGCCTGAGAGAAAAGACCAACTCCCTCCTGGCTACAATCCCTCCTTCAGGTAGTTGTAGAGAGCAATGAGATCTCCCCTGAGCCTCCTCTTCTCCAGGCTAAACAATCCCAGCTCCCTCAGCCTCTTCTTGTAGGGCTTGTGCTCAAGGCCTCTCCCCAGCCTTGTTGCCCTTCTCTGGACACGTTCAAGTGTCTCAATGTCCTTCTTAAACTGAAGTAGAGGTACAGACTACTACTAACCCCAGATACTAAGTAACTCGAGTTGCTTTCTACCCTTTCAGCTCACTCCCCGTCTTCTGTGCTATAATTTCTGCTCCATTCTCTCCATTTCTTGCCCTGCTGCTGTTTTTAGTTATCTCCAGTTTAACCTGGCTTTTATTTACTTATTCCTCTGCAGTGAGCAGCAGGAACTGTGATTTCTGTATCATTATTCCTCTTCAGCCTATTCCTAGCTTTCTGTTTGCTATCACTACCTTTCCTTCATTCTCCCCTTCTGAAGTTTTACTGCATTTTCTTTAACAGGGATGGAGAGGTAAAGAAAGACCTAAAGCCCAAGAAGCTGGTGAGAATTAGTTTCTCTTAGAATATGCCCACTCTTTAAAAAAATCGAAGGATTACATGATATCACAGAATCATAGAATCACCAAGGTTGGAAGAGACCTCAAAGTTCATCAAGTCCAACCTGTCACCACAGACCTCATGACTAAACCATGGCACCAAGTGCCACATCCAATCCCCTCTTGAACACCTCCAGGGACAGTGACTCCACCACCTCCCTGGGCAGCACATTCCAATGGCTAACAACTCTCTCTGGGAAGAACTTTCTCCTCACCTCCAGCCTAAACTTCTCCTGGCGCAGCTTGAGACTGTGTCCTCTTGTTCTGGAACAGCTTCCCTGGTCTCTTACTAGGGGGTTTCATGTTTGCTAACTGTAAATACCTGTATAATATTGTAAATCCTGTATATTTTGTACTTAGTCATTGTATCCATCATAGAGTGTAGTTGTTGCTTGTAAATACAGCTTCATTTGCTTCTAACTGAGTTGGTCTGGCAAAGTTAATGCTGGGGGAAACTTCAACCCACCACAGGATCTCCAATGCGCTGCTTGCAGCTCATGTTTGTTCACGCACTTCAGAGGAATGTTTTCTAACCATCCCAAAAAGTTTACAGCGTTGTGTTGAGTTGACACCAGTTGAAATTGGGTCAGCAGCAAGAGATCCATCATGAAAGCAGCTGCATAGCTTTTGTGAGTGCTGTGCAAGTGGCTGCTGCTCCCAGCTTCGTGATGAAATCATGATAGATATTTTTCACAGTGAAATATTTTGGCAGTCACACAAGCATGCTTTCACGGAGTTGTGAAATCTAGAACAGATCTAAACTTGCATTTAAAGTTTTACAACTTTCCTCTCATAATCTGTAGTGTGTTTCACCCTTGGCTTTGCAGATAAACCTCAGCAGGTCTGGCAGACTTCACCCTTCTTTGTGAGAGAAAATGGAACAGTCACCTAAGAGTAATTAGGGTAGGCACTGAATAAGGGAAGGCTTTGGCACTGAAAAAGGGAAAGAGTTAGGTCTCAGAATGTGTGTATGAAAATAGCCATTAATATATTTGCTATGGTATATAGTAGTGTGTTTAAGATGCTTCTTCTCAGAGCACCAACCGCTTTTCAACAACTTACTTGTGAAATTTTAAGTGTGAATGCATATCCAGAGGCTCAATCTGATAGCCTTCAAGAGCCTCACTTTTCACAGTCTCTTACTAGTCACTTTTGAAAACGCTGTCTGTTGCTAATTAAGTCTGGCACATTTCTGTCAGCTAGGCAGGCAATGCTGCTTGCCACACGAGAGATGGGGCACTTACGACACAGAGAACTGGCAAAATCAACAGGAAGGACAAATTTATATCATGGAGAATCCCAAGTAAGACCAGAGGAGAAAGTAAGATCCTAAATAATGACTCTACTTACACAAGGATTACATCAAAGGCATTCCAGATTTAACATGGCAAGGAAAAACAGGAAGCCTTTTCAAAATATCCAGCAGTGAGACAATCAGCTGTGGGGCACACTGTTTAAAGCCCTTCTGTCACTGGTACTGAGCATAATGTTACAATACAATACAATACAATACAATACAATACAATACAATACAATACAATACACCAGGTTGAAAGAGACCTTCAAGATCATCATGTCCAACCCATCAACCAATCCAACTCACCTAAACAACTAAACCATGGCACCAAGCACCCCATCAAGCCTCTTCCTGAACACCTCCAATGATGGTGACTCCACCATCTCCCCAGGCAGCCCATTCCAATGGGCAATCACTCTCTCTGTATAGAACTTCTTCCTAACATCCAGCCTAAACCTCCCCTGGCACAGCCTGAGACTGTGTCCTCTTGTTCTTGTACTGGCTGCCTGGGAGAAGAGACCAACCTCTGCCTGGCTACAACCTCCCTTCAGGTAGTTGTAGAGAGCAATAAGGTCACCCCTCAGTCTCCTCTTCTCCAGGCTAAGCAACCCCAGCTCCCTCAGCCTTTCCTCGTAGGGCTTGTGTTCCAAACCCCCTCACCAACTTTGTTGCCCTTCTTTGCCTGTCTTGTTGGGAGAATAACTTCTGTCCTGAACCCACAGAATTTTCCCAGAGAGATGTTTTCTAAATTGGTCTGCCTTGCAAAAAAACCTGACACCAAACACCCCCACCCCCCAAAAAACAAACAAACAAACAAACAACCCCCCAAAAAAACCACCAAAAATGAAGTGAATTAAGTGAATCAGATTTCTCCTAAATTAGGCATTAAAATAAGCCTCATCCAGCTTATCAGAAACCTTTGGCAAGAACTGTTTTTCACTGCCCATTTGAAATCAGAAAGCAAATGCTACACACCCCAAGTACTGCAAGATGTTTAGCAATTTTTTACAATGGCACAGACTTCTATTCAATCCTCTGGGGAGGCTTTGTGCCATGGTGACTCTGTGGCTTCTAATAGTCAGCAAACATAAAATGTTCTTATTCTGTTGTGATGGGTTAGGCAGCCCCCCTCCAAACCCTCCCCACCACGGGCAGAATAAAACAACTCAAAACAAAACGGATTGCAAAAGTGATGGAAAGTTTAAAGGAAAAGCGGTGAATCTTTACAGAAAGCCAAAAGCAGAGTGACAAAAGAAATCCCAAACAGTCCCAAGATAATCCCATCCCCACCTGGGGGTACATCCAAGACCCCCAGGGCTCCTTCTTCCCCCCTCCCCACTGCTAGGCTAGTCTCAGCTGGCCAGATCTGAGACTGCCCATCCCCCGTGGCCTTGGGCCTAGCCAGGCCCATGGCCGGGAGACAACAACTCCCCCATTACCGGGCGACGGCGAGGAAGAAAGAGGAGGTGCTTAGACCTCGCACTAGATCTTATACTGGTGCAGAGAATTATGGTAGAAATACCCAATTTCCTGTGTCCACCCACTGGGCTGGACCTCTGGCCACAGGAAGCAGGGGGCACCCAGCCCAAACTGCAACATGCCACCCTTATTTCATACCATAATCTCTGCACCCCAAACATATCATCAAATCAGAACTCTTCCGATGACATGTCCGGCGAAGTCCTTATCTTCATCTGGGCGTCCACCCAAACAGTCTCTCTCAGTCAGGGTCAAGTGTCAGTCCATTCCAGTTCTTCTTCTCTCATCTAATGGAACCACCCAGCGATGCAGAGTTCACTCTTCTGCAGTGCAAGTTCTTCATGGATCCGGTGGACATCCTGGCCACCTGGAAAAGAGCCTCACAACTTCTCAACTAACTTCTATTTCCATCTCCATTTACTCAGTGGCATATTTCCACCCCTGGGGCAAGCCAGTCAGAGCAATCAAGCTCTAACTCCTTCTCCACCCCTCCAGGAAAATAGCACACTGAGCCTTCCTCAACCCTGCACGGACCTATCCCAAGCCCAGTGCTGACCGCTTCCAGCCGCGGCCCGAGGCTACACAAATGCATGTCACAGTACACCGCCCCCCACTGGGCGTTCGCGTACCAAGCCGTGACAAGCATTCAGCTACACAACTCCCCCCGAAGGGGGAGGGTCTGCACCACAACCTACTGAGAAGAAGGAGGTGGAGCCAGGTGCTCGGCACCATTTTCAGAACTGGTCCGAAAAGTAATCAGGGAAGAGACTAGGACCGGCCCCACTACAGCCCGAGCACGGCTGGGGCCGGGGCCGGCGCTCCGAGGGCACGGCCAGGCCCGCCGCCACCGCAGCCCGAGTAGCCGGCCGGGGGCCGCCGTCGCCGCTCCAAGCGCACGGCCGGGCCCACCGCCACCGCAGCCCGTGTGGCCGGCCGGGCGCCGCCGTCGCTACTCCGAGCACACGGCCGAGGCCACCGCCGCCGCAGCCCGAGCATACAGCAGAGGTCCGGCCGCCTCTATCGCCGCGGTACAGAATCTAAATCGCCTCCACCCCTCGGGCATTCAAACGGCTCCTCCAGCGAAAGCCATAAACGCGTTCCCAGAGCCCTTGAGAACGGCTTTGCAGCTGGGGTCCCCGTTCGCCCTCCTGAGTTTCGGGAGCTGGGCTCGCCCGCTCGCCACGGCTGGCTCTTTCCCGCAGCGAAAACGGGCCCGATCCTGATCTGCTCGCCGCTGCCCCTCCCCGCTTCACTCCCCGCCGCTTCTACCGCCCGCAGAGAGCAAAGGGTGGAGGAAGGGCAGGTCCTGCGTTCTTAAGCGGTACCCCAATTCCGATGGTCAGGAACCACCCCTGCATGGAAGAGCAGGAGAGGGCTCCGTGCCATCGGCCACGCACCAGGTGTCCCCCTGCAATCCACAAGAATTCACACAATCGCCCCAAGAACAAAACTTGACCCCCCAACTTCCAAAACCCAAACCGACGCCCAGAACTGAATTTAAACTCTCCGTCTTTTGCAATCCGATCTGCAAAGTGGTCACAATAACAAACTCCTACTCCTGCCTGGCTCGCCAGGAATGCAAAGGGGTTGAGGGCAGACCCCCTCCCCACCACAACCATCCTCTGCTACCAATAATGTGATGGGTTAGGCAGCCCCCTCCAAACCCTCCCCACCACGGGCAGAATAAAACAACTCAAAACAAAACGGATTGCAAAAGTGATGGAAAGTTTAAAGGAAAAGCGGTGAATCTTTACAGAAAGCCAGAAGCAGAGTGACAAAGAAATCCCAAACAGTCCCAAGATAATCCCATCCCCACCTGGGGGTACATCCAAGACCCCCAGGGCTCCTTCTTCCCCCTCCCCACTGCTAGGCTAGTCTCAGCTGGCCAGATCTGAGACTGCCCATCCCCCGTGGCCTTGGGCCTAGCCAGGCCCATGGCCGGGAGACAACAACTCCCCCATTACCGGGCGGCGGCGAGGAAGAAAGAGGAGGTGCTTAGACCTCACACTAGATCTTATAGTGGTGCAGAGAATTATGGTAGAAATACCCAATTTCCTGTGTCCACCCACTGGGCTGGACCTCTGGACACAGGAAGCAGGGAGCACCCAGCCCAAACTGCAACATCTGTGTAAGAGTTGGATTCTGAGAAATTCTTCCATGCTGAAGCTACTGCCAGAAGCCTTATCTGGTCCCACCTCAGTGAAATGCCTTTGCTACACTCTCGTCATCATCAGTGATACTGAATCATAGAATTGTCAGGGTTGGAATGGACCTCAAGGATCATCCAGCTCCAAACACCCAGCCATGGCCAGGGACAGTTCACACTACAGCAGGTTGCTCACTGTGGTGGAGTAGGAAGGTTCCCCCCCACACAAAAAGAATTCCACAGCTAACTCAGCCGGAGAAGCAGATGAAAGCTGTATTTTACAAGCAGATATGGAATGCAGTGAATATGTACAAAAATATACAATATTTACAATATATACAGAAGTATACAGCAATGTATGTAATACAGGAAACCTTTCCCCAATCCCCCTGCGGCCAGGGGGTTCGGCCTGCCCCTCCCTTCTCCCTCCCTACCTCCCCTTTTTCCCAAAAAGGGTGAGAGAGAGAGAGAAAGGAAGGTAATTAAAAGGGGAAAACTTTGTTAAAGCTCAAAGCGGATGCAAAGAGTTAGTTTTCTTATCTGGTTAGCAAGAATCGTAGAGAGAAACGAGCCAGCTCACAGCACAGGGGGAAGAAGAAGACGACTACTGACTGACTCCCCCCGACTGAAAGACTAAACAAAAATTTACAGCCGGGTTCCACCAATGAAATTGGATTAGCATATCATTGTTTTCATTTATATATCAAAATATTCACCCAGAGTGTTCAGAAAGTGTCTCTTTCTTAAAGGCACAGCCTAAACCGGTCACACTCACAGCCACATCCAACCTGGCCTTAAAAACCTCCAGGGGTGAGGATTCTACCACCTCCCTGGGCAACCTGTGCCAGTGTCTCACCACCTCATGGGGAAGAACTTCTTCCTAACACCCAACCTGAACCTACCTTTTTTTAGGTTTGTTCCATTCCCCCCAGTCCTATCACTCCCTGACACCCTAAAAGTCCCTCCCAAGCTTTCTTTTAGCCCCTTTCAGATACTGGAAGGCCACAATTAGGTGACCTCGGAGCCTTCTCTTCTTCAGACGGAACAGCCCCAACTCCCTCAATCTGTCCTCATAGGAGAGGTGCTCCAGCCCTCTAAAACACAGCTCATACTGTGCTACCATTACCCTTGGCCACAGGAAAAAGTGGTTTGCACCTGAGCTGCACAGAGTCTTCTGATTTGGCCTTGTATGCACTCAAGACCTTTCCCAGCATAACATTTTGTTTGCCCTTTTTTCCCCCCTTCCTTTCAGCTATTACTGTAACACTAATAAAAACTTCAGAGTGCAATGCAGTAGAAAATCACCGCAGATAGCTCCCCTTGTTATACAGGGACGATTACATGACTGAATGATGTTTTACAGGGCTGTAACAACAACCAATGGGTTGTATTACTTTAACTACAGTGGTATATTTAAAGTGGCACAATTCTGGAGCACAGACACAGCCTTATTTACCGCTTGAGGTGTAACAGCTGCATAAAAAATTATATTCCATAGATAAATCACCCCATGATGGTGGTAAAATACTGCATTTAGCATCAGTGTGTGCCAGTAAGAGACCCAATAAGGCTTCAGACACATGTTGTTGGAAAACAGAGAGGCTTGCTTATTTTTATTATCTCCAAAGCTTTTTTGATAATAAGCTTGGTATTTATCAGGAATAAATGACTTTATTTCTCTTGTGGAAAGTCAGACTTTGCTAAAAAACAAAGAAAAAGAATTTTCAGTGTTCCTCTGATTTTTCAGCAGTCTGTCATACTGAGATTTTGTATTCCCTAATCCAAACATTGCTCTGGTGAGATCTCACCTGCAGTACTGTGTCCAGGTCTGGAGCCTTCAATATAGGAAGGACATGGACCTGATGGAGAGGGTATGAAGGAGGACAACAAAAATGATCAGGGGGTTAGAGGCTCCAGGGAGACCTAATAGCAGCCTTCCAGTACCTTAAGGGGGCTGCTGTTGCTTAGCCCGGAGAAGAGGAGACTCAGGGGTGACCCTATTGCTCTCTACAACTACCTTAAGGGAGGTTGTAGCCAGAGGGAGGCTGGTCTTTTCTCCCAGGCAACCAGCAACAGAACAAGAGGACACAGTCTCAAGCTGCAACAGGGGAGGTTTAGGCTGGAGGTTAGGAAGAAGTTCATAGTAGTATCATAGTATCATAGTATCAGTCAGGGTTGGAAGGGACCACAAGGATCATCTAGTTCCAACCCCCTGCCATGGGCAGGGACACCCCACACTAGATCAGGCTGGCCACAGCTTCATCCAGCCTGGGCTTAAACACTTCCAAGGACGGGGTCTCCACCACCTCCCTGGACAACCCATTCCAGGGCTTCACCACTCTCATGGGGAAGAACTTCCTCCTCATGTCCAGCCTGAATCTCCCCACCTCCAGCTTCATTCCATTCCCCCTAGTCCTATCACTCCCTGACATCCTGAGAAGTCCCTCCCCAGCCTTCCTGTAGGCCCCCTTCAGATACTGGAAGGCCACAATTAGGTCACCTCGGAGTCTTCTCTTCTCCAGACTGAACAGCCCCAACTCCTTCAGTGTGTTCTCATAGGAGAGGTGCTCCAGCCCTCTGCTCATCCTGGTGGCCCTTCTCTGGACACGTTCCAGTTCTACACAGAGAGAGTGATTGCCCATTGGAATGTGCTGCCCGGGGAGGTGGTGGAGTCACCATCATTGGAGGGGTTTAGGAGGAGACTTGATAGGGTGCTTGGTTTCATGGTTTGGTTGATCAGGTGGTGTTGTTGACCGACTGGACAGATGGGCGGAGTCCAACGGGATGGCATTCAACAAGTCCAAGTGCCAGGTGCTGCACTTCGGCCACAGCAACCCCATGCAGAGCTACCGGCTGGGGTCGGAGTGGCTGGAGAGCTGCCAAACAGAGAGGGACCTGGGGGTGCTGGTTGACAGCCGCCTAAACATGAGCCAGCAGTGTGCCCAGGTGGCCAAGAGGGCCAGTGGCATCCTGGCCTACATTAGGAATAGTGTGGCCAGCAGGAGCAGGGAGGTCATTGTGTCCCAGTACTCTGCATTGGTTAGGCCACACCTTGAGTCCTGTGTCCAGTTCTGGGCCCTTCAGTTTAAGAAGGACATCGAGACACTTGAACGCGTCCAGAGAAGGGCAACAAGGCTGGGGAGAGGCCTTGAGCACAAGCCCTGTGAGGAGAGGCTGAGGGAGCTGGGGTTGTTTAGCCTGGAGAAGAGGAGGCTCAGGGAGACCTCATTGCTCTCTACAACTACCTGAAGGGTGGTTGTAGCCAGGAAGAGGTTGGTCTCTTCTCCCAGGAAGTCAGCACCAGAACAAGGGGACACAGTCTCAAGCTGCACCAGGGGAAGTTTAGGCTGGAGGTAAGGAGAAAGTTCTTCACCGAGAGAGTCATTCGCCATTGGAATGTGCTGCCCGGGGAGGTGGTGGAGTCACCATCCCTGGAGGTGTTCAAGAGGGGATTGGACGTGGCACTTGGTGCCATGGTCTAGTCATGGGGTCTGTGGTCATAGGTTGGACTCAATGATCTTCGAGTTCTCTTCCAACCTTAGTGATACTGTGGATGATGGGTTGGATGTGATGGTCTTGAAGGTCTCTTCCAACCTGGTTCGGTTCTATTCTATTCTATTCTATTCTATTCTATTCTATTCTATTCTATTCTATTCTATTCTATTCTATTCTACAAGCAGGATGGAGAGAGACTGTTTACAAAGGTCTGCAGGGACAGGATGAGGGGCAATGTTTTGAAATTACAGAAGAGTAAACTTAGACTGGATATTAGGAACAAGTTCTTTACTATGAGGGTGGTGGAACACTGGAACAGATACGTTGAGGCTGAATAGGGCTCTGGGCAGCCTGATCTAGTTGAGGATGTCTCTGCTGACTGCAGCGGGGGTTGAACTGGATGACCTTCGGAGGTCCCTTCCAACCCAAACCATTCTGTGATTCTAAGATTATTGTGGAAAGAAACACTGAGCTACACTGACCCCACTCAGCATGCATTTTGTGCCACTGAGGGACAGGGTACCTGTCACCTGGCTGCTGCTACCTCAATCTCATATAGGTCCCATATGCAGCCAGGTTTCCTGTGTAAACCTCCTAATGCTGCCGTAGTGACCATCATTTGGGAACAGCTAAACTGTGACAGGATCTGTTGGTTGAGGTTTTCTGGAGAGGAAACCTTTAAAACCTACCCTCTGATCCACCAGTTAGTTGCTTCAGCAGGTAAGGCCTGAGAAAATACTGCCCAAGCATGGTTTGGGTTTTCTGAAAGTAGTTTATACTGTATTCTGTTTTTCACAGCACAGTAAAGTGAGTTGCAAACATATGCCACACTGGAAAACATAACTCAGCTCTACATTTCCTCTTTTTTAACTCTTTGTGTCTTTAGACTATTCAGTAGCCTTTTGTAAGCACACAGCTCTTGCATGAGAAGAAGAAAGGGGGAGGGAAAGTTGTATAAGGAAAGACTGAGGTAGCTGGGGTTGTTCAGTCTAGAGAAGAGGAGACTTAGAAGGGACTTTATCACTCTCTGCAACTGCCTGAAAGGAAGCTGTAGTCAGGTGGGGGTCAGGCTCTTCGCCAACACAACTTGTGACATGACCAGAGGACATGGCTTGAAGCTGTGCCAAGGGAGGTTTAGGTTAGATATTAGGAAGCACTTCCTCACAGAAGGGCTGATTAGGCACTGGAATGGACTGCCCAGGGAGGTGGTGGAGTTGCCATCACTGGAGAAAAGATTTCCATCTTTAAGAAAAGATCAGATGTGGCACTTGGTGGCATGGTTTAACTGATGTGGTGGTGTTAGGTCATAGGCTGGACATGATCTCAGAGGTCTTTTCCAGCCTCAATAATTCCATGATTCTGTGACAAATGTGTGGGATCAATTTAATATTGCTGCTATATAGAACTTCATCATGTCAGGGCTACACAGCAAACAAATGCACAGCAGTGGCACAAATTCCTGCTGGCTGTGAGCAATAATAAAATACAATACAATAAACCAGGTTGGAAGAGACCTTCAAGAACATTGCGTCCAACCTATCAGCCAATCCAACCCACCCAAACAACTAAACCATGGCACCCAGCACCCTATCAAGTCTCCTCCTGAACACCTCCAATGATGGCAACTCCACCACCTCCCCAGGCAGCCCATTCCAATGGGGAATCACTCTCTCTGTATAGAACTTCCTCCTAACATCCAGTCTAAACCTCCCCTGGTGCACCCTGAGACTGTGTCCTCTTGTTCTGGTGCTGGCTGCCTGGGAGAAGAGACCAACCTCTGCCTGGCTACAACCTCCCTTCAGGCAGTTGTAGAGAGCAATAAGGTCACCCCTCAGTCTCCTCTTCTCCAGGCTAAGCAACCCCAGCTCCCTCAGTCTCTCCTCACAGGGCTGTGTTCCATACCCCTCACCAACCTTGTTGCCCTTCTCTGGACACGTTCCAGCAAGTCAACATCCTTCCTAAACTGAGGGCCCCAAAACTGGACACCTTCTGTACAACTCACATAAACCTTACCAAACCAGCAGAAGGCTATCTGACACATTCAATATGTATCAGGACATTCCAGGTCATAAGCATTCCACTGACATCCCATTCAAAAGCTCCATGCTTCCACTGAGCAGTTTGGCACACGCGGATTGTCCCCTTCTGTGTCTGGATGAAGGTGGCTGTACCACTGAGAAAAAGACCAACACGGCATTCTTGAATCCCATGAGACACCACTACCACACCACTTCCAAACCAAGCAGTGCACCCAGAAGCTGGTGCAACATGTGGGTGAGCTTTCTTCTAACACAAGGCTTCAAAGTGAGAATTCCAGGGAGTGTTTTCAGAGCTTTGTTCAAGTTTTAGCTCACCATCCTTTTCTACTCAACTGACTAAGAAGGACATTGAGACTCTTGAGTGTCTCCAGAGATGGGCAATGAGGCTTGGGAGAGGCCTTGAGCACAAGCCCTATGAGGAGAGGCTGAGGGAGCTGGGGTTGTTTAGCCTGGAGAAGAGGAGGCTCAGGGGTGACCTTATTGATACATGAAGGGAGGTTGAAGCCAGGCGGGGATTGGTCTCTTCTCTCAGGCAACCAGCACCAGAACAAGAGGACACAGTCTCAAGCTGCACCAGGAAAAGTTTAGGCTTGAGGTGAGGAGAAAGGTCTTCACAGAAAGAGTAATTTGCCATTGGAATGTGCTGCCCAGGGAGGTGGTGGAGTCACCATCCCTGGAGGTGTTCAAAAAGGGACTGGATGTGGCACTTGAAGCCATGGTTTAGCAGTCATGAGGTGTAGGGTGACACGTTGAACTTGATGATCTTTGAGGTCTTTTCCAACCATATTGATTCTATGATTCTATGACTCTTTCTACTTCAGCTGATGCCAAGGAACTAGAGCAACTCTACCTTTGAGACAGACATTTTCTGATCAGACAGTGAAAAGCTATCAGCCTCAGCAAACCTGAGATACTATGGTTCACTGAGTAGCTCAATTGCATTCGAAGAGCTCTCATAGTAAGAATTATGCTGAGTAAGTTCAGGGGAGGTTAACCTGCCATTGAGCTATACATGTTTGAATGGTTTGGGAGTTTTGATTGTGGTTTGGTTTTAACAAGTTCTAGAGAAATGTCTGGTTTTATTTTTAAAGCAGTTCTGAAGTAAGCTAGATTTCATTGAAAGCTACCAGACACCCAGTCCTGGATTCTTTCTTCTTTTCTTTTTCTTTTGTTTATTTTTCTATTTTATTTTTTAAAAGAGAATGGCAAGAAGTAAATTCTCTTAGTTGTATTTTTCTAAATGCTGGTCAGGAAGAGCGTCCTCCAGGAGTTTAAATTCCTGCAGCCCATTCAGCCTTCATGCCTCTTAGGCTGCAGCTACCAACAAAGGTTTATTTACTGAGTGCCAGCTGTGACAGAACACTTTGCAATGCTGAAGGGCCAAAGAGCACACAACTTGTTCTGTGCCTTGCCTCAGTTGGGGAGAGTGTGAAGCAAAACACCCCCACCCCAAAAAAAAAAACCCAACCCAAAACCACACCAACCCAAAAATCCAACCAATTTTGAGGAACTTCTGCCTGATAAATACTGGAAAATATTCTAAACCTCATTAGAAAAAGAAAGTTTGCCTGCTTCTGCTGTTTCATGCACTGTGCAGCAATGAACACATATGCTGTCACATTCCTATTTTACAGCTCCTACTTCCACCCACCCCCACCCCCAAACCTTGGTAGCTCAGATCTGAACTTTAAACTTGTGACAGTGTTATGTTCATTAGAATAAGAATCACTTGCTATTTCCATTGCAAAGCTCCCCCCGAGAGGTTATCTTAGCTGTTCTATAAATCGTATCGGGAGGAAAGCTGGCATAAAGGTTGACAGCTCACTCTAGATAATCATTTCCCCTTTTCTTAAGTGACTTTAAGGAGAAAGGAGCATGTAGCTTGCCAGTTCAGTTTTTAGTGGCCAGGAATCCACATCTAACCACCACCACCACACTGACTAAATTGGCTTGTAAGTATTTTACTGAAATGCAGGCAAATCACAGTCCTGCTTAGAAGAAGAAAGAATCTCAAACATTCATCAGCTATCAAGCTGTATTCTCTCCATCCTCCCAGGGCAGAGCTCATTACACAAACGAACTCCAAAGTCCTTTGACATAGACTGGCACTTGAAGGGAGTCTGGGGTTTAGATTACTGTTGATTTATCAGCTTCCTCGAGAGTTGGACTGATTAGACTAACGGCTTATATGGGGTATGGTTTCAGGAGGAAAGTGCTGTGTCACAGGGGTGGACAAATGAAGCAAGTTAGTTCTTGTAGGAAACAGAAGCTGTAACTCAGAGCAACAGCTTATTAAGGTGAAACTTAGAGGGAATAAACAGGCACCAAAAGAATCTCAGGTTGAGGAGGCAAAGTTATATTGTGCATTGTACTTTTTCTACATAAACTGATAAAATTAATCCTGGGCAGAGAGACTGAAGCAGTCTGGAAACAGAGCCAAGTCTTCCCAGGCTGAGTTTAGAAAGGGGAACAAAAGAAAGAGGACTGTCCCTTTAACACTGCCCTTCACTATGACCTGATTACAGGCTTTTTGCAATCAACAGGAATCTTCCACTGTTTCTCTTAGACTTTGGAGCCAGTATGGTTGGAAGAGGATGGTTCACTATAGCAGGTAAAGTGAGGGAGTCACAGACAGCAGATGGAAAGCCATTTTTGTAAGTCAGCTCTGATAGTAAATATTAAGGAGGGAAAAAAAAACCCTGAGAATATTAACTGGAAATGTTAATGCTTCATCTACTAATCACTGAATCTATCCATGAAATTGTTATTTCTTATTTAAGTAAAGATAATAAGATTCTCCTTTGTAAAATGGATAATCCTGAAAGTGTGTATCAGTAGCTATGATATGAGGAGCTTGTTTTCTGTCTCATAACACAGAAGCAGAAGACAAATTCAATTCAGTGATATTAGGAAGAATAAAATCCAACCCTGAAAAAAAACCCCCACAAACTCACATCATTTTTACCCAGCATATAACTGAACATTGAAATTACCTTCTCTTGGAATGCAAAAACTTGCAAGATACAAAAAAATTACTAGATATTTACACAGACAATTACAATTATATAGATTATTATCAACTCTGAGGTACAAATGCTTGGAAATGGTGTTAAATTTTATACTTCAGATACTTAGCAACTGTAAAGTGACCAAGCCAAAATGACAAAACCAATCTGTAGTTCAATTTGATTAGCTGCAAGTAGATAGTTAACTTTAGTGGTGTGTGTTTGGTCTGTTCTCCGAGGCAACCAGCACCAGAATGAGAGGCCACAGTCTCAAGCTGCACCAGGGGAAGTTTAGGCTGGAGGTGAGGAGAAAGTTCTTCACTGAGAGAGTTGTTAGCCATTGGAATGTGCTGCCCAGGGAGCTGATGGAGTCACCATCCCTGGAGGAGTTCAGGAGGGGACTGGACGTGGCACTTGGTGCCATGATCTAATAGTCATGAGTTCTTGGGTGACAGGTTGGACTTGATGATCTTCAAAGGTCTTTTCCAACCTTGTCGATTCTATGAAATAAAAGAACTTCTAAAAGTAGAACAGAACCTGAATCTTGGGCACTAACTTGAACAAAATACTGCCAGTTAGAAAGATATTATGTTAAGCACTACCTATTGCACATATAGCCAATTCTCAGCCTGCCTGTGCTTTCATTAAGCAGACCTTAGCTTATACAACACCCTCAAGAACCAGATGAACCTTATACCTAGTACCCCTGGGTAGTTTCAGAACCTGGCAGCCTATTTACATTGATGGAAGAGATTATATATAAGTATTCCACAGTCATTTACAGCCATAAGTCTTCAAATGACAAAGAACTCCATGAGATGCCACCCAGCCAAGTAGGCCAGAGTTGAAGGCACATTTACAGATAGGCAAGAGGACACAAACAGCTCTCACGACCAACTCCTTGCTACAGGGTGTTGGGTCTTTATTTTCCAGGACTATCAGGCTCCCACAAGTACATATGACAAGAAAAAAAAACAATCAAAAAACCAACCCAAGGTTTAAAATGCAGATTCTTAATTTGGTGCAAAACCACTGAGTAATGTTTACTTGACTTTTTGACATGAGTTTTCATTAGCAGTAGCAGAGCTGGGCGTGTACCTGGTGTTGAGAAGGCATTATGCTTAGCTCTCACCTGTCACTAGGTTCAGTGCTAAGAATCAGGTCTGGGAGGCAAATATAAAACCAGTATTGTGTTTAAGGAAGCAAGGAGGTAAGAAATCCTGAGCCAAAGTCTCTGCATTGTGTCTTTGACCTAACTTGTTTTCAGTGTTGTTATATGTATTGCACTAACTGGCAAGCTACCCAAAAATTGCACTTAGTGAATGAGAATTCTTGGGAAGAAAACATGAGAACTATTAAGAAGACAAGAAATGATCCAGGGGAAGAAGACTATATCTAATTTCTAGTGAAACTACCTTAAGGTAAATAGTTAGAACTGGCTTCTAGCCATTCACTTTTTAAATGAGAATCTGCTGGAACAAAGATAGAGCTATTTCAGAGCCTGGGTAAGAGTTGTTACTGCAGTTAAGACCAAAGTATGATTTAAACTTTACAGCATGTGATAAAGGAAAGTTGTTGCATCAGTGGGGCTTCCTGGCAATACTGTCTTAGACTCCAAGATGAGCTTACCTTGGGTAATCTCACAGAAAACAGTGCAATGGGCTGGGTGCAGAGGTCAGTGACAATTGTAGGACACAAAATAAGAATCGGTTGTATCTATTGTCCCCAGGAGCACAAGTGACATAAACAATCTTTCAAGAAGACAGCAGTATCCTCCTACTGCAAAACCAGCTTCTTTCTGCTTCAATTCTTATTTTTAGCCCTGGTCAGAGCTGTGAAAAGATTAGGGTGGTACCCACTCCTTCCTTGCACCTCCCTGTAAGAGGATGACTTCATTTCATCATGTACACCGTCTGAAAGATCATTCACGGGTTCTAGTAATTGTTTGGCACAAAAAATGCCTGTGAAACAGTCATATGTGTTTAGGACTATTTCAACAACAGCTAAATATCAACACATCTAGAAGGCCATTTACATTCTGCTTTGATTTGCACATTGGAGATAACCTTATTCCTGTAAAGATGTAGTTTCTGCAGAATTCATAACAATGCCTGATACTTCAGTGCTTTCTGAAAGTGTCCAGGGTGTGCTCTGGGAAGAAAATACCACCTTGTTTACTCCAGATTCACCTTAACCTCCCCTCCTCCTTCCCCACCCAATTTTCCACAGACCTTTTCCATTTTGCTGTTCACAGGATTACAGGATCACAGGATGTTAGGGGTTGGAAGGGACCTATGAAAATCATCACATCCAACCCCCTGCCAGAGTAGGACCATAGAATCTAGCACAGGCCACACAGGAACACATCCAGATAGATCTTGAAAGGTCCAGATAGGTTAGAGAAGGACAGTCCACAACGCCTTTGGAGAGCCTGTTCTAGTGCTCTGTGCCCCTCACAGTGAAGATGTTCCTCCTCATGTTGAGTAGTTTATATCCATTGCCCCTTGTCCTATCACAGGGCTGAACTGAGCAGAGCCTGTCCCCTCTCTCTTGACCCTCAGCCCTCAGATATTTATACACATTAATCAAATCCCCTCTCAGTCTTCTCTTCTCTAGACTAACCAGCCCCAGGTCTCTCAGCCTCTCCTCACAAGGCAGTGCTCCAGTTGCTTAATCATCCTCATAGCCCTCCACTGGACTCTCTCCAGTAGATCCCTGTCCCTCTTGAACTGGGGAGCCCAAAACCGGATGCAATATTCCAGGTGAGGTCCCACCAGGGCAGAGTAGAGGGGGAGGAAAACCTCCCTGGATCTGCTGGACACACTCCTCTTAATGCACCCTGTTACAGACACCAAGCCATCAGTGCGCCTACTTTCTTGTACTAACCTGAAATGATTAACTTAAATGTTTCAGACTGTGGCTGCATGTCATTGTTTCTTGAACGTGGACAGTTCAAGCACACGCTTACCGCCGGGGGCTGTGAGTCATGTTTGTTTTAAAAGAGGCAGCGCTCACAGACTGTCACTTACCTGGGTTATTAGAAACTGAGCACTTTAAGAATTACTCTGCCACCTCCTTGCCTCTAAATATAGCTGGTGTGCGTGGGTCTTAAACGATTTAGCTACTCCGAGAAAAGGTCTCATTCCAAATAATCAATTAAAAATCCATCACTTTAAGAACTACGTGGGCCTCAGGCCAAATGCATCTTGGATGTAATACCTTTGACTGCTTAATGCTGATATTAATTATTTGTATTACAGCTCCAGATCCGAACTCGGAATGAGAATTCTTTGCTCGAGCAAGTAACAAGATCTGTTCCAAAGAGTGAACTATTTAAGCAGGCATGATGGACACAGAGCAGCAGCAGAAAACCATCGCTATTCCCCGCTTCACGGATGGGAAACCGGAAGACAGATTCAATGACCTGCCAAGGGTCACAGAGGAAAAAAAGTAATTCATAAATCCCAGCATAAGGTCTTAAGCCATGAGATTTCCTCTCATTTTTTAATCAATAATAATGCACCACAGATGTCTAAGAATCTAATACCTACGAAATTGCTCCAAGGTCTATAGACACGATACAATTAGTTTCTGTTAAGAGCAACATAGTGTGAGGGGCACTCTGTACTGACCAGAAAAGTAGGCCTTGCAGAATTTGCAGGGTTTTAATATGCTTTTAATGAAGAATATAAAAATCAGGCATAGCCTAATTGAAATAAACATGAGGGGAAACAGTGGCCAAGCCTTTGACCCAAGCTAAAACCAAAGTAACTTATTCAGCATGGAAACCAATTCGTACATGTTGTCTATGGAATAGAATAGAATGGAATAGAATAGAATGGAATAGAATAGAATAGAATAGAATAGACATAGAAATAGAAATAGAATAGAATAGAATAGAATAGAATAGAATAGAATAGAATAGAATAGAATAGAATAGAATAGAATTAACCACATTGGAAAAGACCTTTGAGATCATCAAGTCCAACCTATCACCTAACACCATCTAATCAACTAAACCATGGCACCAAGTGCCTCATACAGTCTCCTCTTAAACACCTCCAGTGATAGTGACTCCACCACCTCCCTGGGCAGCACAATCCAATGGCCAATCTCTCTGTGAAGAACTTCTTCCTAACATCCAGTCTAAACCTCCCCTGGCACAGCTTGAGACTGTATCCTCTTGTTCTGTTGGTGGTTGCCTGGGAGAAGAGACCAACTCCCAATTTTAAGAAAGAAAAAAAAAAAAAAGAGAAAAAAAAAAAGGAAAGAAAACCAACCCAACCCAACCAAACCAAAACACACACAAAAAAAAATCAAAAAACCCTACAAAAACCCCCAGCCCAAAAAAAAACCCCAACAAAACACCCAACAATAAAACAGCCTAGAAAAAAGCACAATCTGTAAGTCAAAAAAAAAAAAAAAGATAATGGATTTTCCATTTTAAAATGGGAAGATTGTTTCTCAATGTTATGTGTTCTGTTAGTTTGACCTTTAGGGCTGTACTCAGCCACAGTTTTTAACTCCCTCCTCCTGTATTAGCACAAAGGATTACCAAGACAAATTCTCACAGATCCACCTGCTTCAAGGATTTGGATTTCAGCAAAAACATCAAGCATCAAAGAACTGGAAACATGATCACAAGAATCAACAACCCTGAACTGCATTAAGGCAACAACTGCAGGTTGTACATGAGAAGTTAAGTGCTGTGGGAGAAGCTCAGCTCACCCACCCCCATTAGGCCAACAGCTTCCATAAACACCTGAACTCCTACCCAAATCACTCTGCAGTTTCTTTCGGGTATTTCCTTTTACAGCTGTAACAGGAATGATCACTAGGTTGCACAATACATAATCAAGTCTCAGCATGTGTAAACTTTGAATCTTCTCACCACCCCTTCTTATTGCTTGTTAAGCTAGTAGCAAAAGTAAAAAAAAAAAAGCAAATTACTGCTGCTCCAACCTAAGGCTGAACCTTGCAATGAGTTATGGTTAGGTCTAAATTTGTGCAAAATTATTGACAGTAATGCAATTGCTCAGTTCAACATATATATCCACTTTTAGGTGTTGTGACAGGTCTGACTTTTATTTTACACTTTTCAAGCACGGAACTAAACTGGGACATATAGCTGCTGCTCCTGTTAAAATACCAAATAACAGTACTCATGTTATTTTTAATAAAGCATGCCACATTTAGAGCACTGGTGCCATAACAGAAGTGGAGGAAATAAGCCATATTTTATTACAATCTGCCCTAATCTTCCACCATTGCTGATGCATAAATCAAGCTGATAAAAGACTCCATGAGAACCCCTGGCTAGTACATTTGAACCACTACTCATTTTTCAGAAAGACATTACGCAATACAAGATTATTTTACTTCCTCCCAGTGTTCTACAATGAACTTTGATTCTCTGAGACATTTCTGCAGGGAGCTGGCCTGCATTCTTGGTTAAACTGCTGCACAAACGTGCACAAGTGAAAAATTAAGTTCACTGCTTTGTAGGTTCTGTTGTCATCGGGTACAGTCCAGACTGGCACGGACTTACTCGAAGGAGACTTTGTTCCATCAGTGTTTATTCTGATAAGCTATCTCTAGGTATTGTAGGGTAAAGTTATTAGGCAATATCTAACTTTGCTATTACCCCCTGCGCTTGTGAGAGTTTAACTGCGGACAGGCCCTACTCATTCAGCATCCACTCGATGAATCTTCTTTACCACCACTGAAATTCCTGTTTAAAGGAGGTGCTGCTACTTGTGACCCAGCTTATTTTTCAAAAGCATAAAAATTCATGAAACCCCTTACGAGCCACTTCAGGTGAATGTGAGTCATTTCCCACAAGTCGGGAAAAAAATATAATCTATTGTCTTTGACAGGATTTGGATTAGGTCTATTGCAGTGGAAGAAACAAGTCAACTAACCGTGTTTTTGCAAGAAGGGTAGGCAAAGGACTTGACTTTGAGAAGTATCAGTCCATTAAGCAACAGTTATGTTTCATAT
The DNA here is from genome assembly GCA_033816785.1 of Picus viridis. NCBI lineage: Eukaryota > Metazoa > Chordata > Aves > Piciformes > Picidae > Picus > Picus viridis. The sequence goes on from CM066568.1 coordinate 5,425,939, forward strand.
GTTTCTGAACATATTGTGAAAGGTCATTGAACTTTCAAAGTGGCTTGTTTATGCAATAAAATTTAGTAAAGGAAGGAAACTTGCACTGATGCTCATGCAATTAATGGAATAGCCACAAAGTTTAACAAAAAGTCTGCATTCAGGCAAACTAGGTGCCCCTGAGCTCCCATGGAATGGAATGGAATGGAATGGAATGGAATGGAATGGAATGGGAATGGAATGGAATGGAATAGAATAGAATAGAATAGAATAGAATAGAATAGAATAGAATAGAATAGAATAGAATAGGGTAGGGTAGGGTAGGGTAGGGTAGGATAGGATAGGATAGGATAGGATAGGATAGGATAGGATAGGATAGGATAGGATAGGATAGGATAGGATAGGATAGAATTAACCAGGTTGGAAGACACGTTTCAGATCATTGAGTCCAACCTATCATCCAACACTATCTAATCAACTAAACCATGGCACCAAGCACCCCATCCAGTCTCTTCCTAAACACCTCCAGTGATGGTGACTCCACCACCTCCCTGGGCAGCACATTCCAATGGCCAATCACTCTTTTGGGAAGAACTTCATCCTAACATCCAGCCTAAACCTCTCCGGGCACAGCTTGAGACTGTGTCCCTTATAGAATCATAGAATCAATAAGGTTGTACAATACCTCAAAGATCATCAAGTCCAACCTGTCACCCAACACCTCATGACTACTAAACTATGGCACCAAGTGCCACGACCAATTCCCTCTTGAACGCCTCCAGGGATGGTGACTCCACCACCTCCCTGGGCAGCACATTCCAATGGCTAACAACTCTCTCTGTGAAGAACTTTCTCCTTACCTCCAGCCTAAACTTCCCCTGGTGCAGTTTGAGACTATGTAGGACTAATATCAATTTATCTACCTTGTCACAGGAAGAGGGGAGGGAATAATGACTGGTAAGAAGGAGTGATAAGTGTCACTGAAGTGGCTTCAAAAGTAGAGTGGGAACAATTTTAGAGAGGCTTTTCAGAGGCTAAAAAGGAAACTGCACCTGAAAATTCACAATTAAATGACTGAGGTAGCTTCAGGAAAGATTTAAAGAGCACATGAACAAAGAGTAATGGTAAACATACACATATTTTAAATATCTGTGGCTAGAATCTACCCTGGAGGTTACAAGGTGATGCAGGGCAGATAAAGAGGTTGGTTTCTGCTGCTGAAGAGCTGTTAGCTTTGGCTGCTGTAGACTAAGGCGGCAAAGAATTGATTGTGTGCATCGTGCAGTGCAGCACAGTGCTAACGGCTGAGAAAAATGAAAGAAGGTTGGGCAAAAACTACACTCCCAAACTAGGGATGGTCACTTAAGTGTTACAAGTTAATTATATAACTGTTATGAAGTCAAGGTGCAAATCCTGCAGTCTTCCCTAGGAAGAACAGTCAGTTTCACTGCAAGGGAGGGCAGGACTTATCTCCCATCCTAGCATAAGCACAGTATCTGAAGTTTCCTCTTCACAAGGCTGCCCGTTGATAAAGATAGATTAAGTGTTTTAACAAATGCTTGTGATACAAACCACTCTTTGAACACTTGGGCATGGACATTGTACTTCGCAATAGGTTACAACAGAGCTTCTGAGGTGCAACATTTCATAGTATCAGTCAGGGTTGGAAGGGACCACAAGGATCATCCAGTTCCAACCCCTGCCATGGGCAGGGACACCCCACACTACATCAGCCTGGCCAGAGCCTCATCCAGCCTGGGCTTAAACACCTCCAGGGACGGGGCCTCAACCACCTCCCTGGACAACCCATTCCAGGGCTTCACCACTCTCATGGGGAAGAACTTCCTCCTCATGTCCAGCCTGAATCTCCCCACCTCCAGCTTCATTCCATTCCCCCTAGTCCTATCACTACCTGACATCCTGAGAAGTCCCTCCCCAGCCTTCTTGTAGGCCCCCTTCAGATACTGGAAGGCCACAATGAGGTCACCTCAGAGCCTTCTCTTCTCCAGACTGAACAGCCCCAACTCCCTCAGTCTGTCCTCATAGGAGAGGTGCTCCAGCCCTCTGATCATCCTCGTGGCCCTTCTCTGGACACCTTCCAGCACCTCCAGATCCCTCTTGTAACAAGGGCTCCAAAACAGGAGGCAGTACTCCAGGTGGGGTCTCACCAGGGCTGAGTAGAGGGGGAGAATCACCTCCCTTGACCTGCTGGCCACACTTCTCTTGATGCAGCCCAGGATCTGATTGGGTTTCTGGGCTGCAAGTGCACACTGAGAGCTCCTGTTGAGCTTCTCATCCACCAGCACCCCCAAGTCTCTCTCCTCAGGGCTGCTCTCCAGCCAGTCCCTGCCCAGCCTGGATTTGTGCTTGGGATTGCTTCGACCCAGATGCAGGACCCTGCCCTTGGTCTTGTTGAACCTCATGAGGTTGGCTTGTGCCCACCTCTCCAGCCTGTCAAGGTCCCTCTGGATGGATCCCTTCCCTCCAGCTGTCTGCTGCACCACACAGCTTGGTGTCATCAGCAAAATTTGATGGTTTCTAGGTCACGGCAGACCAGAGAACATCAAGCTAGAAGGACCATGTATGATTCATGGACTTGAACTTCATTGACTTTGGATACAGAGGGTTTTTTGGAAAAGAGTATTTAATATCTACTGAACACAGGGTCTAAAGTAGCAGGTCTTTTCATTGACTCGAGTAGGCTTCAGATCAGTCTGAAAGATCAAAAGCTACTGTGCACAGAGAGATATATGGAGGCCACAAGGTAGAAGTGGAGCATCAAATCTTCAGCCCTGCTCTCATAATGTCAGGATCGCTAGCGGCCAAAAGTTATGATTATGACAATTCATTGTTTGGTTGGCTACTGAAACACTATGTGGCTGTCACAGCAACACATTTGTTCAGCATCACAGGAGGATCCAAGAACTGAGTGGTCATCATTGAACTAGTTAGTCTCTAACCTTCTCTTGGAGTTCATTCAGGACACTGTTGAGCTGAGTATAACAAGCTTTTCTATTCCTGTCCTTGCAATAAGGAGGACATTAGCAACATACTAAGTATTATCTGCCTCTTAAGTAGATTGTCATTTGCCTGCTACACCTCAGATTTAGTTACCTAATTAATCAGGTAACTCTTTACTCAGTACAAAGCATTACAGGTTGAACTTTGCCAACATAGACATGAAGTTATTATTACTGCTGTTGTTGTTATTGTTATTATTGTTGATGCTATTATTACTACTATTAGTATTATTACTGTTGTTGTTGTTACTATTGTTGTTGCTGCTGTTGTTGCTATTACTGAATCAGCTTTTATTTGTTTGCATGTCATGAACTATCTCACAGATGGCCTCAGCATGGCTGTATGTACAGTGCTCCATACTGTGCACAGCTGAGCAAGATCATTATTCTTCATGACCCCTTGCTGAGTCGGAACAGTACAGCACAAAACATTAAAATACATACACATAAAGACTTAAAGAAGGCTTTGAAAAACTTCTCTTGGAGATCTATTTCCTAGATGATTTCTCTGAGCTCAAATGGCCAATAAAGTTTCAGGAAGGAAATATGTAAAAGGCATGGATATGGCTGCTGTTCAGTAACATTTTGACAATTGCTGTAAGATTACCTGATGAAAAAGAAACAAATGTATTTCTCAGACAAGGCAGTGAATTATTGGATCTGCACACTTATGACTATTTTTTAGACTAGACTAGACTAGACTAGACTAGAATAGAATAGAATAAACCAGGTTGGAAGAGACCTTCAAGATCGAGTCCAACCCATCATCCAACACCATCTAATCAACTAAACCATGGCACCAAGCACCCCATCAAGTTCTCCTCCTGAACACCTCCAGTGACGGCGACTCCACCACCTCCACGGGCAGCACATTCCAATGAGCAATCACTCTCTCTGTGTAAAACCCTCCTAACCTCCAGCCTAAACCTCCCTGGCACAGCCTGAGACTGTGTCCTCTTGTTCTGGTGCTGGTTGCCTGGGAGAAGAGACCAACCTCTGCCTGTCTACAACCTCCCTTCAGGCAGTTGTAGAGGGCAATAAGGTCACCCCTCAGTCTCCTCTTCTCCAGGCTAAGCAACCCCAGCTCCCTCAGACTCTCCTCATAGGGCTTGTGTTCCAAACCCCTCACCAACTTCGTTGCCCTTCTCTGGACATGCTCCAGCAACTCAACATCCTTCCTAAACTGAGGGGCCCAGAACTGGACACAGGACTCGAGGTGTGGCCTAACCAGTGCAGCATACAGGGGGAGAATGACCTCCCTGCTCCTGCTGGCCACACTGTTCCTGATGCAGGCCAGGATGCCATTGGCCTTCTTGGCTGCCTGGGCACACTGCAGGCTCATGTTCAGCCTACCATCAACCAGTATCCCCAGGTCCCTCTCTGCCTGGCCGCTCTCCAGCCACTCTGACCCCAGCCTGTAGCACTGCCTGGGGTTGCTGTGGCCAATGTGCAGAACCCGGCACTTGGATGTGTTCAATCTCCTGCCCTTGGACTCTGCCCATCTGTCCAGCCTGTCGAGGTCCCTCTGCAGAGCCTCTCTGCCCTCCAGCAGATCAACTCCTGCCCCCAGCTTGGTGTCATCTGCAAATTTACTGATGATGGACTCAATGCCCTCATCCAGATCATCAATAAAGATGTTGAAGAGCATTGGGCCCAGCACTGATCCTTGGGGCACACCACTAGTGCCTGGCTGCCAGCTGGATGTGGCACCATTCACCACCACTCTCTGGGCTCGGCCCTCCAGCCAGTTCCTAACCAAACACAGCGTGCTCCCATCCAAGCCATGGGCTGCCAGTTTGGCCAGGAGTGTGCTGTGGGGGACAGTGTCAAAGGCCTTGCAGAGGTCCAGGTAGACCACATCCACAGCCTTCCCCACATCCACCAGGCAGGTCACCTTATCATAGAAGGAGATCAGGTTGGTGAGGCAGGACCTGCCCTTCCTAAATCCATGCTGGCTGGGCCTGATCCCTTGGCCATCCTGTAAGTGCTGTGTGATTGCACTCAAGATGACCTGTTCCATTGTGTTACTAAAAGCACTATTTCTTTGTTGCTAAAAGCACAGTCCCAGTAACACTAAGGGTGTGAGCACACACACATGCAGAATGTTAAGGCATTTAAATGAAATACAGCACAGACCTAACAATATTCTTAAAAGAAGTAGTGGGATTGATAGTAGTTACCCTGTTTACTTTCATTGCAAAATAACTGACCGGCAGTATGGCCACTAAGATGTGATGTGCCCAGGGCACTGTTTCATATCAGGGCTCCAGGTTTACAGTGAAGGAACAGGTAGAAGACATGGAGAAGCAACCCTGCATGACCCATACAATACAATGCAATACACCAGGTTGAAAGAGACCTTCAAGATCATTGCGTCCAACCCATCAACCAATCCAACCCACCTAAACAACTAAACCATGGCACCAAGCACCCCATCAAGTCTCCTCCTGAACACCTCCAGTGATGGTGACTCCACTACCTCCACAGGTAGCTGATTCCAATGGGCAATCACTCTCTCTGTATAGAACTTCTTCCTAACATCCAGCCTAAACCTGCCCTGGCACAGCCTGAGACATTGTTTCCACAACAGTCACTTCAATCTGCACTACCCATGGGTAGTGGCATGGATCATTCACATTTCCTACCATTCTTACCACAAGGGTATCTCCCAGAGTAACAAACACACTGTGGTAGTTTCAGGCTGTGACTAGAAAATTTTCCACACATCTTGAACAGAAAGTGGTAGAATGTAAATAAATCACTATAGGGTGTAAAAAGGAAACTAATGATAAGTTCTAAACAACCCCACTGGACAGATACCTGCCATAAAACATAGAGAGGTAAACTATCTTTCTTTCTTTTCAGCTTCCTCTCTCTGGGAGACACTAACTTGTACTTTCTGCTGGCTTTGCTGACCTTGGCTGTGTCCTTTCTTGTGCCTGAGTATCTTAACAAACAACTCTCTGCTCTTTCTCTCCTCTATCCTGTACAAGAGGCTTAGGGAGCAGGGAGGTGGAAACCATTGCTGGCTCCTCTGGTTTTGTCCAGGGGGTCCTTGTGCTGTTTATCAATTGTAAATATATGTAAGTATAGTGTATTTTGTATATTCATTGCATTTCATTTTAGATTGTAGTTTTGCTTGTAAATACAGCTTCATTTGCTTCCAATGGAGCCAGGCTGGCAATTTAATGCTGGGAGGAATTTTCAACCCACCACACACACCCATTTTCACATAAACACAAATAAAATTTAACATAACTGGTAAACAGCTCTACAGTAGAAATGTAAGATTTTGTTCTTTGCAAAGAAACAGAAAACAAGAGGTGAAAGTGAGAATAACTTGTGGATGCCTCCTCCCTGGAGGTGTCCAAGGCCAGACTGGATGAGGTCTTGAGCAGCTGAGTCTAGTTGAGAGGTGTCCCTGCCCATGATGGGGAGGTTGGAGTAGATGTTTCTGAAGCCCCTTCCAACTTAAACCATTCTATAATTCTATGGGTTCTATTTGACTCCAGTTCCTAAATACTAGTAATAATTCTATGAAGTCTATTGGACTGCAGTGCCTAAATATATATCCATTCAAACACGGTATATGCAATAACAGTCATACAATCTGATTAGAAGCAGAGTTGACTAGATAGTGTTGGGTGATAGGTTGGACATGATGATCTTGAAGGTCTTTTCCAACCTGGTTAATTCTATTCTACTCTATTCTCTATTCTCTATTCTCTATTCTCTATTCTCTATTCTCTATTCTATTCTATTCTATTCTATTCTATTCTATTCTATTCTATCCATTTCCCCTTCTCTTAACATATACCTCAGCTCTTGTCTGACTTCATTCTGATCCAGTTTTGGTAGGTAAATTGCATTTAAAGGACACCTCCCAATAGCATTAAACACATGAGTCACTATGATGCATTTCACTTGTTCTGTTCCATGTGCTGATCCTTAGCTTGTAGGTTTTTGTGTAGCTTCTTCACTTCACTAGAGCTAAACAGCTAACCCATGAACCCATGCATACTCTGGGATACTTTGAACAGGGCAATATGACATGGCCTAGGAGGAGGATGTATGTCAGGTACCTTCGCTTTGTTATGCTCTTAGGACACAATCCCTCACATTTCTCCAACTCTCTTCAACATGTAAGTCCATTAAAATCCTTTACTCAGCTTCCCAAAAAGCATTTTTTTCTTACACCAAGACAGTTCATGCTACCCTTACAGGCCAATATTGCATGTTTGGAAATTGGGATGGTGTGAATTGCATCAAGAGCTCAGTTCTCAACATTTTTGATACAGCTGGGAAGCCAGTCTTCCACAGAAAGAGACGAAGCTCTGCTGTCCTCACAGTGGGAAGCTGATTATCTTTCTCATCCTCTCTTGCTGCAGAGCTCCTACACTCATTTTATACATATACATATATTGATGATTCACTGTAGTTACTGTCAAGGATGTATTTTTCTCTTAACTTCAGCATACCCAAATATATAGTAAAATGCCTGAGCCAATAGGAGAGTGGCTCATTCCTGCTGAAAGAAGGCAATGACATTGCTTTGCAATCCTTCCCTTGCAAGGAGGCACATAACAAATTTTCATGGCTCAGAAAAGCAGTAGGAAGAAATGTGGGTTTGTTCCACGAGGAACTGACCTGCCCTAGAACTGTACCATCTCACGATATGATGCCTTCTCTCCTGCTCCGAGTTCAGCACTCTTGGTCAGAGTGCTGGAGATGGGAGAAGGAAAGGGGTGAATTCAAGGTCTTTCCCTGATGCAAGGCAGAAAGAGGCTCTGTTTCTCTTGCTTATCTCCACCCCAGGCAAGGCCTACGGATACCTTCTGTGCAGAAGGGCACAAGGGAGTATTTCAGAGCTCCCGTGTGCAGCGCACACAGGTAATAAAAATTTGCCCTAAATGTGAAAAGCCAGATTACAGCAGGAAAAAGTCCAAAGCCTCCACAGAACCTCACACAGCTACCAGGACTATGTCACTGAGGAAGCTATTCATCACCTGCTGTATAGCAGAGCATACATTTTGAAACAGGCTGGCAACTCCATTCTCTTCACTTCTCTTTCCTACTCCACAAGTGTCATTGGAAGTAAGCCACAAAGTCACCCTCTTCATGAATTTCTCAAGCTGAAATGCTCTCCTGAGGATTGCTATTCTGCTGCTCTGTGATCTAGTCTGGAAGTCTGCATGCACAAATTAGAGAGGACTCTATGAATCAAAGCTTTGAGACTCGATACTGAGGTTATATAATGAGCAAAAGAGCACGTAAGGCCCAGTCCTGCTCTCACAGAAATGAGCAACAAGGGTCTGATTCTGGTTTTGCTTATCCAGCTATAAATCAGGAGAAACTTCACTGAAGCACACATCAGTGAAAAAGCAAACAAGCAGTCTTTCAGCCACTAAATTTCCAACATATCATGCACTGTATTCAGTACAAAACATTGTCCCATCTTGACTTTGCCTGAAGGGTCATCCTGGGAGAAAATGCTGAGGAAATGTTCTAACTGTGTCTAAAGAGAAAAGTGGTTATTATAGATTGAAGCAGTGAGTTAGCAGAGCCTAACCCCACTAAAAAAAGACAGAGAAAAAAAGAAGCAGGGATCCTTTTCAGAGGCCAAATTAAAGAAGAGTACTTCTCTCCTTCTATTATACTGCCAGATCCTCCTGAGTCCAGGGCTGAAGGCAGGATTTGATGACCACATGGCTGTTAAGAGATTCCACAAAATTTTATGTGTTTATGAGCACTCTTTATTCAAGCTAAACAGACAGTGCTGCTGAATATCCCTTTGTATGATGAGACTTAAAACAACAAAGAGCATTAAGCTAAAGCACAATTTGTTATATCAGCCAAAAGATTTTCACCAAGGATTAGTTAGGATTGCAGTGGCAGGGACATTAATTAGTTGCAACAGAGTGTATCAGAGAAACGCTGGTTATTGTGTCTTGAGGGGAAAAAATGAAATGGTATTTCTGTTAAGGCATAGTCCTCACCAGAATGGCAAGGTTGCAGCTATGAGAAAGAAAATTGCCAGTTTCTACAAGAGGAATGTATGATTTTGTGATGTTCTTTGTTAATGGGATTGCACCAAAGAACATCATCACTACTGGAGAGAATAATTGCATCCCTATCTTATCACCTCTTTATCTTTTTAATGAGAATTGCCTGGCAAAGCACCATATACTGGGTCACAACTCTACCAAAAGAGGATTTGTGTTCAGGTAGTGATTGAATATGAATTTGTAGCCTATTGTTACTGGGTGTTATATGGACCACTAAACGAAAAATAGTCCCTGTCCCAATTAACTTCTAAATCTCTTGCACAACTTTGCCTTGCTGCTGTGGTTTGTTTTCCTTTTCTATACCAGGGCTTTAGGGAGTGTGTCTCTGCTAAGTATTTCTGCAGCTGTTCAACAGCAATCTTACTGCACAATACAGTATCTGAATAATTGTCTCAGGTGACTATTAAAGTATACTGCTGCACCATAAAACCACGAGGAGTAATCTTACACCACAGCAGAAAATACCCAACAGCCAACCCTGCAGAGTGTTGTTCCTGTTAGCAGAGAGCTATCACAACCAAGTGAAGATTCAGGAAGACAAAAAGAGCACAGGGAAAGGCATGAACCTTAAACTGTTCTTCTTCTTGCTGACTAAGCAAAAGTTGCTGATTGTTAAATATTGAATTGTCTGTATTCATCCCTAGCCAACTGGAGTCAATGGACTTACACTGGATGACTTTAACCCATTACATGTGAAATGTTTGCCTCCTTCTTTCCCTTTCTGTTGCTTCTTACAGCCTTTTATATGCTGCAGTACAGGAACCCCTTTAAAGCCTAATGTATGGTAATATAGTTTAATTGTGGTTGGTCGGTCTGCTGGGGATAAAATGTGCTGGTTCCAGGTAATTTTGCTGACTCTAAACTTGGCTCTGCACAGAGAGCTGGGGGAGGGGGATTGCTAATAAAAATAGCAGTGCTACCTGGGAAGGATCTGCACACTGCAAAGGTCCTACTGAAGTAAGCCCTGTAATTGCATATAATGGATTTTTAAAAACAATGGTGTGTGTCTCACGCTGGCTGCACACAGTTTGCCTCTTAATCCTTATGTAAGAACAAGTCATTCACAAACTCTCAGACAAGCACACTTTGGACACACTTTCCTCACGGAGCAAAGGGTACTCACTTTGTATTCATTATGCAACTTCTTTCAACCTGAAGGGTGCAGACAGATGAACTGCTGAAGGCAGGAATCTCCAGCCTTAATTTCCTGCAGGGTGTCAAGACACACTTAAAACTCAAAATCTGGGGGCCTGTTTCTCTGCTTGCTTCCTCTGATTTAGTTCTTTTACAGAATCCCACCTCCAGTCACACCACCAAATCAGTGATAAATGCTTGTTGTCAGCTCAGGTGATTACTGATTAATATCTTGCTTCCACAGAACATTCCAATTCTTTATTTCAGATAGTTGCTCCTCAAAAACAACTACCTGTGCAGAAGTGCACATCTCCTTGCCTGACTGCAGCTCTTTCAGGCATCTCCAAACGGCCAGGCAGAAGCTGGTCTATCAGGTAAACATGATTTACATCCTAACAGTGATATACATATATCAATAAAACTTTAAGAAATTTTCATTTTAGATGGTTAATAATTAGTGGCAGGGCCATTTAGCCTACTAACATTCAACAATGATATGAATCCAGTTACAATTAACAGTGACCAAAGGTTAAGACTATCATAGACTATCATAAGACTATCATATCTCCTTCTATGATCAGGTGACCTGCCTGGTGGATGTGGGGAGGCCTGTGGATGTGGTCTACCTGGACCTCAGCAAGGCCTTTGACACAGTCCCCCACAGCAAACTCCTGGCCAAGCTGGCAGCCCATGGCTTGGACAGGATCACACTGTGTTGGGTTAGGAACTGGCTGGAGGGCCGAGCCCAGAGAGTGGTGGTGAATGGTGCCACATCCAGCTGGCGGCCAGGCACTAGTGGTGTGCCCCAAGGATCAGTGCTGGGCCCCATGCTCTTCAACATCTTTATTGATGATCTGGATGAGGGCATTGAGTCCATCATCAGTAAATTTGCAGATGACACCAAGCTGGGGGCAGGAGTTGATCTGCTGGAGGGCAGAGAGGCTTTGCAGAGGGACCTCGACAGGCTGGACAGATGGGCAGAGTCCAAGGGCAGGAGATTGAACACATCCAAGTGCCGGGTTCTGCACATTGGCCACAGCAACCCCAGGCAGTGCTACAGGCTGGGGTCAGAGTGGCTGGAGAGTGGCCAGGCAGAGAGGGACCTGGGGATACTGGTTGATGGTAGGCTGAACATGAGCCTGCAGTGTGCCCAGGCAGCCAAGAGGGCCAATGGCATCCTGGCCTGCATCAGGAACAGTGTGGCCAGCAGAAGCAGGGAGGTCATTCTGCCCCTGTACACTGCAATGGTTAGGCCACACCTCGAGTCCTGTGTCCAGTTCTGGGCCCCTCAGTTTAGGAAGGATGTTGACTTGCTGGAACGTGTCCAGAGAAGGGCAACGAGGTTGGGGAGGGGTTTGGAACACAAGCCCTATGAGGAGAGTCTGAAGGGAGGTTGTAGCCAGGCAGAGGTTGCTCTCTTCTCCCAGGCAGCCAGCACCAGAACAAGAGGACACAGTCTCAAGCTGTGCCAGGGGAGGTTTAGGCTGGAGGTTAGGAAGAATTTCTATACAGAAACAGTGATTGCCCATTGGAATCGGCTGCCTGGGGAGGTGGTGGAGTCACCTTCATTGGAGGTGTTCAGGAGGAGACTTGATGGGGTGCTTGGTGCCATGGTTTAGTTGGATTGGTTGATGGGTTGGACACGATGATCTTGAAGGTCTCTTTCAACCTGGTGTATTGTATTGTATTGTATAGAGCTATTTAGTACCCTCATGGAAAAAATGAGTTTGCTACAATCCACAGGGCTTAGCTCTTTCCCTGCTTTACACAAATACCTGAACCTCCACAAGTATAAAACCCCCACAGTATATCTGGGAGCACTTTAAAAGTTAACTTTGTAATTTTAACTGTTTGCCTGTAGAGATACCAGGCCTGTATGTTTAGAGGTATCACCAATATCTGTAAAGCTTTCGCTTGTTTACTTCCAGGATTCTTGTCTGCAGGGAGACAGACTTCTGTCAGACAACCCTGGCAACCTCTTGCTAGATACTTCTTATCATTTCTGTCTTCTGAGTAGCTTGCTCAAGCTTACTGTAAGCCTTCTGTGTGCATCTGGAGTGGCACTGTGGCAAGAAATCTAGCTGTTTGGTCTCCAGCCTTAGAATTTTCTTGTGACTCTAGAGCAGTAGTACAGTAACAAGGAAAACCTGATGGAGTCTTCCACTAATGATAAAAATCTCAATGTCTTAAAAAAATCATTTTGCTCTCTATACTTTGTTCAATTTGTGAAGTGAAACTTGATAACCTTTCTGCTTTTATAATGAATATTTTTCTCTGTCTGCTACTTCAGTGTTATTTTAAAGGATCAGATGTGGTTCTGTAATCTGTATTTAATAATGTTTAACAAATTTTCTCTCTGGATTAGTTTAAAAGTAACTTACTGTGGTGTCTTCAAAGTCTGGTTTACTGGCATGTCTGAGCATTACAATTGTATCAATTATCTCATGGCCTTTAATGATATAAAATTTCTTGCTGCCCTAATAAGACCAATTGTACACATTAAGTAGCATCATAAAAGCTTAGATTAATACTCTTTCCCCTTCAGTACAGCATGGGACTTTAGATAACTCACCACATGTGCATGACTGCCACCTGCAAAGGTTGTTCTGTGCTGCAGACCTATTTTCATAAGGGAGACCATTGCTGCAGTATTCTTGTGCAGGGAAAGAAGAATCAAGGCAAAAAAATCATCCATGTTGTGCTTACATACAGACCTGCTGAAAAAGTTTGCCTATGTGCCCACCAATCCCTTTCTGATTTGTTCCTCAACTCTGCAGGGCAACATCTACAGACGATTTTCATGTGTTGGAGTATTTCTTACAATATGTCCACATGGTGACTTTTAATCCTTGTCTTCCACGATCCTTGTAGCAATGGTGCTACTTGATGGAAGACAATAAGCAGCTTTAGAAGATAACCTTATTCATTGTCTCTTTAAATGACCAGTAAACGAGGTTTGATGGGTTGGGGTGTTGAATGATATGTTAGTGATATATAGCTGAGCAGACAACCAGCAGATATGACCACTCTTGTGCTTTGTGGAGATAGTATCTTCTCACTTTCACTGCCTGGTCACCATCCACTGTGACTGGTCACTTAAAGCATGTACTATTGCTTCCCTCTTAGAATAGAATAGAATAGAATAGAATAGAATAGAATAGAATAGAATAGAATAGAATAGAATAGAATAGAATAGAATATCACAGTATCACAGTATCACCAAGGTTGGAAGAGACCTCAAAGATCATCAAGTCCAACCTGTCACCACAGACCTCATGACTAGACCATGGCACCAAGTCCCACGTCCAATCCCCTCTTGAAACCCTCCAGGGACAGTGACTCCACCACCTCCCCGTGCAGCACATCCCAATGGTGAATGACTCTCTCAGTGAAGAACTTTCTCCTCACCTTGAGCCTAAACCTCCTCTGGTGCAGCTTGACATTGTGTCCTCCCGTTCTGGTGCTGGTTGCCTGAGAGAAGAGACCAACTCCTCCTGGATACAATCCCCTTCAGGTAATTGTAGACAGCAATAGAATAGAATAGAATAGAATAGAATAGAATAGAATAGAATAGAATAGAATAGAATAGAATAGAATAGAATGGAATGGAATGGAATGGAATGGAATGGAATGGAATGGAATGGAATGGAATAGAATAGAATAGTAGTTGTAGACAGCAATAGAATAGAATAGAATAGAATAGAATAGAATAGAATAGAATAGAATAGAATAGAATAGAATAGAATAGAATAGACCAGGTTGGAAGAGACCTTCAGGATCATCATGTCCAACCCATCATCCAACACCACCTAATCAACTAAACCATGCAACCAAGCACCCTATCAAGTCTCCTCCTAAACATCTCCAGTGATGGTGACTCCATCACCTCCCCGGGCAGCCCATTCCAATGGGCAATCACTCTCTCTGTGAAGAATTTCTTCCTAACATCCAGTCTGAACCTCCCCTGGCGCAGCTTGAAACAGTGTCCTCTTGTTCCGGTGCTGGTTGCCTGGGAGAAGAGACCAGCCCCCACCTGTCTACAACCTCCCAACACTTGGAACACTTGGAATTCTAAAAACAATAAAAATAAATGCACTATTGAGAACTGATGTCCTCCCAAGAGTGCCATGAATAAAAGAGATGGACAGATGGACACAGCTGTTTTGGAAACAGAAGCTCAGTAAAAAAGAAGCTTACACCAGAGAAGCCTTCACTGAGCTATACTCAGCAGGAAGCACTCCTAACTGAAGCAAGATTCTTTTTTGCTGTTTTTGAAGCAGTTCCCCAGGGAAACTAGACAGCAGTTTGAGATCTTCTGAAGCAGAAGCATGTGAATCACAGTGAAATTACAGAGGTGTCAACGTTTGATATAGAAAAAGTGCTTTCTAACCAGAGGGTGTAGGTTTTAATGGAGTAGCACAAAAACTGACTAGTCTGATACACTAAACATTTTTGTAACACTTTTATTTGGGTATTTAAACAGTATTTCAGATTTTGAGTTAAAAGTAGACAGGATCTTGGTGTTCACTATTTGTTTTACTTTGTCAATCATTAGTTTAATGCAGGAGGCAAAATCTGTCAAGAGCTGTCTGAGGAAACAACTAATTTCTATTAGCAAGGAGGTTATGAAAGAAAAGCTTCAGGTGTGGTGAAAGTGTATTGTTGGTACCTTGTTTACTACTCTAATTATGGTGAATAAGGGGAAGCCAGAGAAGGAGAGAGGACAGAACAAGGCTGATCAATACATGCCTCTCCCTTGCCTTTCCTGCAGTCAAAAGAGAACGATTGTACTTATCTGGCCTTCTTGGAGAGTCTCTATCCCTTATTGAAGGTTAAATGAAAAACTCTTCTCTTCCTACTTTTATGCTGACCCTAAATTTGTGTCCTGACTCTACTGTCTCTGGCTATATGTACAGTTCTTCAAATCAATGGGAAAATTGTCATGAAAAAGGGCTGCTCACATGAATGAGGTCTGCAAGATCAAGCCCTTCATGATCAGTATAACCCTGGGCTCCAGGCTCATATGGCATCGCTGATTTAGAAGAGTAATCCTATTAGCATCAAAGGGACAATTCACATGAGTAAGGACTGTCAGAATGGGCCCCTCAGGAGCAACTATCACCACAGTTATGTATCTAACCTCACTTAGATCACAGCAGTTTTCAAATGTTCTACAGGCACTTTATGCTGCTACTAAACTTTGAGGAGAAAACAGACCTTGGGCACAAGTTCATTCTGCTTTACTGACTGTGGTTCTAGTTTTGCTCTCTGCTTAGAGTCCTCCCCACATTTAAGTGTTTCACAGCTTCTCTTCTCTTTTTTTCTTTCTCTGATTTCTTTCTTTTTTTCATTTAAAATATATTTTTCTGTTCTCTTTTCTAATTTTTTTTCTTTATCTTTTTATTCTTCTCCCTTATTTTCTTCCTTCCCCTCTATTTTAAAAATTCTTTTTAATTTTTCTCCTTTCCTGTCTTGTCCATTTCCCTTTCTATCCCTTTCCCTTCCTCTTCTTTCTAATTAAAAAAAATAAAATTCTATTTTTCTAATTTTTACCCCTATTTTCCTCTTTCTTTACTCCATCCTCCCTCTTTTCCCTCCTTTCTAGTTCTTCTCCCTTCCTCATATCTTCTTTTTGTAGCTTTCCTAGAATTAGGAGGATTCAGTGATGGTAGGAAAAAATCAACAAGGTGTTAACCTCAAAATTCAAAGGCTGGGAACATATATATATATATATATATACATATATATACATATATACATACATATATAGGGATCAGGCCCAGCCAGCATGGATTTAGGAAGGGCAGGTCCTGCCTGACCAACCTGATCTCCTTCTATGATCAGGTGACTGCCTGGTGGATGTGGGGAGGCCTGTGGATGTGGTCTACCTGGACCTCTGCAAGGCCTTTGACACTGTCCCCCACAGCAAACTCCTGGCCAAGCTGGCAGCCCATGGCTTGGACAGGATCACACTGCATTGGGTCAGGAACTGGCTGGAGGGCCAAGCCCAGAGAGTGGTGGTGAATGGTGCCACATCCAGCTGGCGGCCAGGCACTAGTGGTGTGCCCCAGGGATCGGTGCTGGGCCCAATGCTCTTCAACATCTTTACTGATAGTCTGGCTGAGGGCATTGAGTCCATCATCAGTAAATTTGCAGACGACACCAAGCTGGGGGCAGGAGTTGATCTGCTGGAGGGCAGAGAGGCTTTGCAGAGGGACCTCGACAGGCTGGACAGATGGGCAGAGTCCAAGGGCAGGAGATTGAACACATCCAAGTGCCGGGTTCTGCACATTGGCCACAGCAACCCCAGGCAGTGCTACAGGCTGGGGTCAGAGTGGCTGGAGAGCAGCCAGGCAGAGAGGGACCTGGGGGTGCTGGTTGATGGTAGGCTGAACATGAGCCTGCAGTGTGCCCAGGCAGCCAAGAGGGCCAATGGCATCCTGGCCTGCATCAGGAACAGTGTGGCCAGCAGGAGCAGGGAGGTCATTCTGCCCCTGTACACTGCACTGGTTAGGCCACACCTCGAGTCCTGTGTCCAGTTCTGGGCCCCTCAGTTTAGGAAGGATGTTGACTTGCTGGAACGTGTCCAGAGAAGGGCGATAAAGTTGGTGAGGGGTTTGGAACACAAGCCCTATGAGGAGAGACTGAGGGAGCTGGGGTTGCTTAGCCTGGAGAAGAGGAGACTCAGGGGTGACCTTATTGCTCTCTACAACTGCCTGAAGGGAGGTTGTGGACAGGCAGAGGTTGGTCTCTTCTCCCAGGCAACCAGCACCAGAACAAGAGGACACAGTCTCAGGCTGTGCCAGGGGAGGTTTAGGCTGGATGTTAGGAAGAAGTTCTATGCAGAGAGAGTGATTGCCCATTGGAATGGGCTGCCTGGGGAGGTGGTGGAGTCACCTTCATTGGAGGTGTTCAGGAGGAGACTTGATGGGGTGCTTGGTGCCAAGGTTTCGTTGTTTAGGTGGCTTGGAATGTTTGATGGGTTGGATGCGATGATCTTGAAGGTCTCTTTCAACCTGGTGTATTGTATTGTATTGTATTGTATTGTATATAAGCTCTCCCAATTTCAGAAGCATTATTAGCATCACATATCTAAATTTCCAGAATCTGTAAAATAGGAAAATTAAATCCAAAGGAAAAGTTGATTTTTACAGAATTTCTAGCTGCATTTCTACTTCTCTTTGGATCCTACCTACAAGTAATTAAAATGGCCTTTCTCCTGTCTTTCTAGTATTTCTAGGTCTAGTTCAAGAACTGCATATAAATCAATTGCCAGCTTTTCTTCTCATGTATAATAATGTCAGTTTAATTTAACTCTGTTAACTTATGAGGTTTACCTTTTATTAGTTTTTTTTTTTTGTTTTCTCACTGGCTTCAGGTAAGGATTGGAAGGCCAAACCAACTAACCAAGCTGGTAAAATGATTACAGTTTTATTTCAATGGCACTAATTATGGGTTATTTGTTAGGTGGTGTACAAAAATGGATGAAGATACAAGTCCTGCCTTGAAGTAAGATATAAGCTGCAGAAATACTTCCATTTTTATTTATTTACTTTCTTACTAAACCATTCCCTAGGATGGATCCATGCTCATGTGTGTTGCTTTGTTGACTTCAGTGGAAATAGCATTTGCTGTCTCCTTAGTGAGAACAAAGGTTGTGGAACCCACCTTCTACCATCATTTAAAAGTAGTTCTGAAACTACAGTCCTTGCTCAAGTGAGTTTTGCTGTGTTTGATGGTTAACAAGAAGAGTCCCAAAGGTCCACACACAGAGGCATTTGACAGAAGTAGCACAATGAACATGGAATATATACATATGACTTGCTTTTCCATAATGATACAGCTTTAAAATTTGTATCCCTTTCTGACTTTGTAGATATCTTCAGGATTATTTCTGAACTATTTCTTAGGCACCCGAGTACATTTTCCTCTATTTTCTTCAGTCTTGATCACAAGCACTGCTTTGGTTATGATGAGGAGTGCTATGGGACTTGCATACTTTTCTGTGAAGCAGTGGGAAACTGCCATCAGGTTTTCTCCTTTCATCACACCCTTGTGCACCAGTAAGTCTGTGGCCAGCCCTGAAGTTCCTTTATTTTCTGTTATGCTTTGCAAAGCAACTGGGATTGCTTAGCCTGGAGATGAGGAGGCTCAGGGAGACCTTATTGCTGTCTACAAATACCTGAAGGGAGGTTGGTCTCATCTCCCAGGCAAGCAGCACCAGAACAAGAGGACACAGTCTCAAGCTGCACCAGGGGAGGTTTAGGCTGGATGTTAGGAAGAAGTTCTTCACAGAGAGAGTGATTTGCCATTGGAATGTGCTGCCCAGGGAAGTGGTGGAGTCACCATCACTGGAAGTGTTTAAGAATGGACTGGATGAGGCACTTGGTGCCATGGTTTACTAGATAAAATGGCATTGGCTGATAGGTTGGACTTGATCTCAAAGGTCTTTTTCAATCTGATTAATTCTATTCTGTTCTATTCTATTCTATTCTATTCTGCATTGACTGGCACAGCATGGATGGCCTGGCCTAGGATTTTTATTTTTTTCCTTTGGTGAAAGCTCAGATTCACCAAAACAACACAGAGGCCCAAAGTCCTGAGGCTCGATGTGCTGTACCTAGGTTTTCAGATACGCTCAGCCCATTTTGGAGCTTGTGCAATTGCTGGACACGGCAAGTTTCTAACAAAGCCTGGCTGAGTCACCGTCTTTGGTCTCCCTCTGTCTCAAAGTTCAAGGGTGTTCAGAGAGGAGGACTCTTGCTTGCTTGTTTGTTTGCTTTTACAAATTTTCCTGCTTTTCCTCCCACATAAGGTTTGTTGGGCCCTGGGCCTGAACGCAGCCTTTCCTTAGTGAACCACATTGGACGAACCGGCCGTCTCCCCGCTGCGACGCCAGCGACAGACGCCGCAGCGACCCGCGCGAAACGGCGGCTCCACGGCCAGCCGTGGCGGTGACCCGGACCACGACACAAGGGGGCGAGGCGAGGCAAAGCGAGGCGGGGCCGGGCCGGGCCTGGCCTCGGGGCGGGCAGAGGCCGTGTCCGGTGGGGAGCAGCCGGGTTCGGTGTGCACACTCGCCGAGGGGACGCTGTGAGGTGGGTGGGCGCTGCGCGATGGCGTCTCCCGCCGCCAGGCTGCAGGGGAAAGTCCTCCTGCTGCCTTTTCCCCACCGCCGCCTTCTGGGCGCGAAACTCTCCGAGGGCGGCCCGGCAAGCCGGAGGCGTTAAAATTCAGGGGCGCTATTGCCTTTCGCAGGTGGCTGCTGAGTGTGGTGGGGGGCGGCGGTTCGGTGCCCGCGTCGGTCGACGGGGGCAGCTTCCCGGGGCTCCCCTCAGGGCCGGGGCTTCCGCGTCCTCCCGCCCGCCTGCGGAGGCTGAAGTGAAATCGGCGTGCGCGGAGGCCGGGCTGCGCGGCTGAGCAGCGCTGGGGGCAGGCGGCAGCGCCCTGCTGCTTCGAAACGGGGTTCGCTGTGCTGCCCATGGCGTCGCCGGGCGCTTCACGGCGCTCGGAGTGTGCTTGGAAGGCGCTTTGAAACGCCTCGTTCTACGAAACAAACCTCAGAATGCCGCCCCATGGCTAGCACCGCTGGTTACAGCTGCACCGTCAGCCAGCGGCGGGACAGAGTGGAGCGGCAGCGGTTGTGCCCTTGCCGAGGCCCCAGTAGCAGACCTTGTCTTTAGCCGTTGGTTTTTAAGACCCTTTACGTGGGGTCTGGACTCGTGCCGGGGCTTTGCATTCACAGCACAGGGCATCAGGCTGCACGTCAGGCTGTTGGTAGTTTTACTGAGCACAGCCCTTTAAGCCTTGTGTTGTTTTACCTTGTGGGGTTTGTTTTTGCATTTCTGCTGGTGTTAGAACTATGAATTCTTCAGTAAACTTCGTTTTTGCAGTGAAGGCAAGGCCTGGGCCTTAGGAGAGCTTGGAGAGGCCAGCCCTTCAAGTAGGAAACATGGATACATGAGGTGTGTTCCCTGTGGAAGGGACCCAGAGATGCTGATGAACAGTTTCTCGTGACTTTGTAGAGTTCTTGGACGTATTTTCAGCATAACTTAAAAATGCAGTGGGGAAAAACACTCTGCTGCCATCGATTTACTGTATTTTTGTTATGTGAAACTACAAGCTTTCTGCTGTGATACAAAGTTTAAAAGTCGCAGTTTCTGTTAATTGCTGAGAAAAATCTTGACTGAATTGCACATCCGGCACTGAGAGAACACTGAATTTGTTGTAATCCCTGAATTCGGTGCTTGGCCTGGTGACCCAAGCACTGTCTTGGAAAGAACCAAAGAGGGAGCAAAATCCCATTGCTACAGCCAGATGGGTCCAGGCAAGGCTAGGTTTGTTTCACTGAGCAAAAAGCTGCTTACTTGCATCCTGCCCCACTCCTCACCAAGGATGTGCCTTCAGAGCAAGAGTCTTCTACTGCTCTCAGCTCACCCAGTTTCCCTTTTTGGCCATAACTGGCAGTGCCTCCATGCTTGAAAGCAAGATGAGAGATTATTAGAGCTGTAATAAAGCTGACAATAACTTTTTTATTACTGTTAGTGTTAAAATTATAGGAAATAAGTTAACTGTATCAAAAAGTACATTTATTTTGGTCTTGGGTGAAGCTGAGACATGCTACTTCTATTGTTTCCAGCTCTACATGGACCAAGTGCATGACTGAAGCACTTGGTGAGGTAAACACTTTGCTCTGGGCAGAGCACAAACTGAATGTGCAAGGGGACATCATTTTCATTTTACATGCATTCACTTCTCATGACATTCTTAACTTTGGGATGCTGATAAAAGGTACCACCTCCATAGCAATGTGGGTTTGGTATTGTTTCACTGGAAAGAGAGTTCATTAGCTTAAACCTCCCATGATAAAAGCATAAATAGTTCTCTGCTCTTTGTCAGTACAGCTTAATCTTTGCCCATGAATCACGTTAAAAGACATTTTAAAGAATAAGGTCTCAAAGGAGAGAAATGCATGTTTTAGCTCAGTTTGATCACAAGTTATTGCTGGGTGGGAAGGTAGTGGTTAGTTTGAAAGCTGAAGTGCAGTTCTAATCATGTAGTTTTGCCAAAAAGAAAAGTAGGCAATCCTAATTTTCCTCTACACACTACAGTATGTGTAGTATGTCAGCACACTCTCTCTATCCTGGTAACTGCACAGGGAGAGTCGATAGATCAAATTAATTGGTCTGAAACTGGTCTGTCTCTTTCTGTTACTTCAAAAGTGTACTAAGTTCTGTGACTAAATTGTGTTTCTGCAGTTACATTAAATATTTTGGTAACTTATATCACCAAATCACAGAATGTTAGAGTTTGGAAGGGACCTCAAGAGATCATCGAGTCCAACCCGCCCTGGCAAAAGCAGGGTCATCCACGTAGGAATGCATCCAGGAGGGTTTTGAAAGTCTCCAGAGACTTTGACAGTTTAATAAGGATATAAAAGAGAAGTGAAATATTAAATGATAATATAATATCTCATCTTAAAGTATTATGCCATTGTGAAAATAAACTGAGGAAAACCAAATTTGTTTGAAAATAGACTTTTTCACGGTGGCAAAATTGTGCTGTCACTGCAGTGATGCCTAAAAAAACAAAAACCCAAAAGGCTGTTCTGACAATCTTCTTGTCAGAACTTTGGATTGCTGTGATGTTAGCCTAACTTTAATGTTTTTAAAGGTCACCAGTGAGAAGCTGAGAAATGGCTAAATTGTCCCAGTTACTTGACAATGAAGTCTTGCGGGCTTATGCTACTTATGCAACTATTGTTCTTCTAAAGATGATGCTAATGAGTCTTACAACGGCATACTTCAGATTCACAAGAAAGGTAAGACATTTTGAATACTGTCTGGTAGAACAGATTGAAATTTGTATTGAAATACAGAGCTATCACAGCTATTTCTTTTCAGCTTTCAAATACTGGTGCTGTTCATTTTCTTCTGTCTCCCTCCTCTAACGATATTCTGAGTATGGTCTGCTGGTCCCACATGGATGACATCTTTAACCTAATTATGAGATGATTATGAGACTTGTCTTACAGTTGGATTTGACTTACATTTCCTTTCTAAAACATTTATGTATTTTTAAACAAGAGTTTTTCATGACTGTAATTTCTGGTGTCCAGGGTACCCCATTTCTAAAGCAAAAATGTGTGATATGGAGCCATGTTATATGAATAACCAACTAGTAGGGTCAGAAGAGGGGGTCTGAAGGGGTTTTATGCATCTATAACCCTTACATCCAACAGTTCTAAAGCTCTTTACTTTCCCTAATTACAGAATCACAAAATTGTCAGAGTTGGGAGGGACCTCAAAGATCATCTAGTTCCAACCCCGCTGCCATGGGCCGGCACACCTCACACTAGATCAGGTTGATCAGAGCCACATTGTTTCATTGTTTGAGCCTTTCCATTGCAAGTAGGTCATTATCCCAACACCCCTCCCCACAACAACAAAAACCACAACAAAATAACCTGTTTTCCTAGAATGAGAGAAGGACTGAAAATGTATGTGAGTTGATGTATATGAAAGATCAACTCAGGTTTATAAATAATGCAGAAGCTGCATCTAGCTTAGGAGAGAGTGCTCATGGGAATCATTGTGTTGTGTGTGCCCTGTTCTTGGGTCTTCTCTAGGCATCTGCTCATGGGCAGTGTTGGAAACATGATCCTGGGCTCAAAGAGACCTCTGTTTGCTCCATGTGGCTGTTCTTATGAGGTCAGCTTCTGCAGGACAGTGTATGTTCTTCAAGGATTTTATAGCAGTCATTTTGTTTGAATGCTGCTTTTTGTTCCTGTTGGGACAGGAACCCAGCTGAACTGTTCTGTTGTTCTGTACAGCATTTGAGCTGCTGCTGGTTTCTAATAACTCTCTAGGTCTTTGGCACAGCTGAAGATTGTGTATAGTAGAACACATAGCCTTTCCTGTATTGCCAAAACAGGACCTAGATGTCTTACTTCCCTTTGCTCTTGCAGAAGCACATCAGCTGTACTGGTCATAATATGTAGTTCCAGTGGAGTACTTAATGCTTTTGGCATCATGGTCCATATGTATGCAGGTGACAGCTGGACCTTCATTAATATGGAGTATTTGGTTTCCTTATAGCACAGCAATATTAATAAGAGGCAAATTAAATAGTGTCACTTTTATTTCCTATTTAATGTATCAAAGTCTGTAAAATGTTCTAAAAAATGGAGGGAAGCAGGTAGTGGAGGGAGAGAAGGTAAAATGTTGCTGATTCTGAGACAATACCCTTGTGAGGCCAAGGGTATTTCACAGGAAGGGATCAGGTCTACCTAAGCAAGCAATCTGTAGCTCTCCTAAAATCAAAAGGTTTTCTTTCTTGACTTAGTCCTGCATAGCCTGAATGCTCCTCAGAATGCATAGAATTGTAGAATGTTAGTGGTTGGAAGGGACTTGTAGAGATCATCTAGTCCAACCCCTCTGCCAAAGCAGGATCGCCTGGGGCATGCCACACAGGAGTGCATTCAGATGGGTTTTGAAAACCTCCACAAACTCTCTGGGCAGCCTGTTCCAGTGCTCTGTCACCCTCACAGTAAAGAAGTTTCTGCTCATGTTCAGATGGAACTTATGTGTCAGCAAGGAGAGATCTACTGCTGTCTGCCCTGACTAAATTAAATGTTGTTTTCAAGCAGTGTCTTCAGTATTTGGAGGTAATAAAGGAACATAGAAGTGGAAAATTTTGTACCTAAGTAGAAAAGGAGAAGCATTTGGTGTAAATGAAGCCAGGAGTAAGTCTTTTGGATTCTCTTGCTTCCATCTGAAGAAGTAAGTGCTCCAAAAGGGCTTTCAGATAATTTGTCAAGAACAGTACGAAGGAGACTTATGCAGACAGTAGGTCTACCTTTCGGGTCCCTATGTTCCTTCAGCCCACTGCCATTACTTCAGGCTGAGACTCAGCCATCTGCCATGCTTGCATATCTTACAGGAAGGCTTTATCTACATGCATAAATTATATTACATTAACTTGTCAACACATAAGCTACATACAGGCTAGGCTCAAGGAAATAGTCATGCAGCAAACGTTTCCCCTGCATTTAACTTCAGGTAAGTTATGGGAGATTACAGAGGCATTTGTAAGAAGAGTGACCTATACAGCGAACTGCTTTGACTGGGACAAGCATTCTGGCTTCTGATGTCTCTTCTGTGCTTATGTTTGAACTAGGCATTTGCCAACCCAGAAGACGTAGCAGCAGCATTTGGAAAAGGTGAAGGTGCTAAAAAATACCTGCGGACTGATCAGGACGTCGAACGTGTGCGCAGGTAGTGCATGGGAGTCTTTTGACAGTACTACTGTTCTGCTATTTAAAATCAATCACTTAGTTAATTTTACCCCCTTCTCTTTGGCAAACCCATGTGTGTTTTGTGTTGTTCTGTGTAGTAATCTAATACATTAATTTGTTGAAATGAACAAACTGTGCCACATTCAAGTGGTCAGCATGCGTACTAAAAAGTCATTGTCTCATTAGCATAGCTAGCTCTTGGGTAATATCCTCTATGCATAGGGGAGGTGATAAAAAGATTGTAAAATTGGACTGTAAATTGATCTAGTATGAAGCAGTGTCCATTAAGTGTAAATCAGCTTTCTATATGACTTGAACACTGCTTGCAATAGTCGCATCTTTTCCTAAAGCATAAGGGAAATAGCTAGGGAAGGAGGGGTAAAACTGAGTTAAAGTCATGGAACTCCAGAGCTGTAATTAGAGCCTTAATCTAGCAAATTGTACAGACCAGGAGGCAAAGCCTTTGCTGTTTTTGCTGGATTGGATTGAGGTTACTCACTAATGTGTCAAGTGTACAGGAAAGCTGACCATTCCCCTGAAAGAATGCTGTGAGTAGTATGGCAGTGTGCAGCCTGTGGTGTGTGTATTTATTTTGCAAGATTTTCAGCAGAATTTCAGCTGTACTTCGGTGGGCTGAATAGTGTAGCTTACGCAGCTAGCTGATGGCAAATTTTTTCTTAACAAAATCATAACTCTCAAGATTCTGTTTGATACACCTGTGCTAACAAGGAAAGCTTGAGTGGAATGCATTTTGTGGCATTGTTCCTTAATGAAGCTAACAGATTATTTGCTACATATTTTTATACCAAAAACTTGATTGTGAATGAACTGTTCTCATTTAAACCACCATTAGGCAAGATCTTGGAAATAGGTAGCAGCTCAGATTTCAGAGCAGTGCATCCTGGGAAGTGTATATGACTGCGATTCCATGAAGGCTATTATATTTATGTATGTCTGGACTGGATTAAGATCCTGAAAAGTAAAATCTCATCTCAGTGGGCTGTAAAGATGTTCTGAACTTCCCTTTTCTCCCCCCTTAAGTGGGTTCAAAGAGTTTTTAGTTCTTTGCTGTAAAGTGGGCATTTTTTGGTGAGGAGTAATTCCTTTCTAAATTTGAAGAGGACAGCTCTGTCAGTACTAACTTCACTACCAGATGCCCTTTTAACTCAGATTGTTACGTAAGAGAAATCACAACCAGCTTACATAGTGAAATCCTGTGCTGCTGTTCTGCAAAAGTTGTTCAGACAGCCCCCAGACCTAGTAAGTCAACTTGGTCCTAGTTAGTCCATTGGTGTTGTGACATCCATCTGTTCTTTCCAACAATGATTCTTAAGGGAAGTTCACTATATTTTCTTCTGCAAGCTTCCTGGCAACAGGTAATGGTATATAGATTTAGCATGGCTTCTCATGTGTATGTGATTGGAATTAGTTCTGTTTATGGGTTTAGAAAAGACATTATTTCAGTGTACTTTTTTACTTGGAAGGGGTGGTGGAAAGCTGAAGGGTAGTGATAAATGAGTTCAGAAAGCCTCTGCAAAACAGCACCATGTTCTGATTCTAGCTGGCTGTGTAATTTGACATAATTAGTAAGGCTTAGAAGTTGTTTCAGTCAGTAAATTTGGCTGGAATTGCAGTTTTTCTAAAGAGGTAAAAGGAGCAGGGAAGATTTAGGAAGATGTGTGAAAGAATACTTCATGATCCGGAGTTCAGCCTCAACACATTTTTAGTAAATCATATTATAGTTTCAAAATCTCAATCATTTTTCAGCTATTTTAGTGCTTTGTAGCGAAGAAAATTAACCAAAAGCGTAACTGTCACACCTGCTAGATGCTCAAAAATAACATTCTTTAAGATGATTGCACTTCATGAAGCTTTGATAGAATGTTTCCTGTATAGGATATTTCATCTTTTCTTTGTGGAGAATGCAGAGTTTATGGGATCAGAACAGACCACCTGGGCCATGAAGTCTAGCGGTTTTGGTCACAGTCATCTAGTTAGTTGACGGTCATTGGAGAGAAACTAC
Source organism: Picus viridis (assembly GCA_033816785.1). NCBI lineage: Eukaryota > Metazoa > Chordata > Aves > Piciformes > Picidae > Picus > Picus viridis. Next base: position 5,452,456 of record CM066568.1, read on the forward strand.
AAGAAAATTCCATCTATCTGTTTTCTTCCCTGCCTTGCATTCTTGCACACCCAAGTGCTCTCGTATACCTCCTGTAAGTCCCTAATATTACCAAGGTCTAGGAGAAAAATGAAGACCTTTCATGCAGAAGACCAGAAGCTTAAAAGTGTGAGGTGCAGCAGGAGAGACCAGAGAGGTGTCAGGTGAAGATGCCAAAGCCATTTCAGTAGTTGTATCAAGTTCCTGCTGCAGAGGAAACCCAACAGCTGTGTTAGGGCCTTAACAGTAGCATGTTTGGAAGATGCTGAAAAAAAAATAAGGCTTGAAGTGGTTTATTTAACAAAATATAACACTCTAAACCAATTTTGCTTCTTTCCCCAGAGGCCACCTGAATGACCTTGAAAATATTGTCCCATTTTTTGGCATTGGACTGCTGTATGCTCTTAGTGGCCCTGAGCTGTCCACAGCTGTGATGCATTTCAGGATCTTTGCTGGATCTAGGATTCTCCACACTTTTGCATACTTGATCCCTCTTCCTCAGCCTGGCAGAGGTTTGTCTTGGGGAGTCGGGTACGCAGTGACCATCTCTATGGCGTACAAAGTGCTGAACACGGTGCTGTACCTGTAGCAGAGCTGTAGCTTCTGTCTGCCATTCGACATTCCATGCAAAGTTTCCAGCAGTGTGTATTGATGTCTTGAACAAACCAGCATGAGTATTCCATGGCGACTGGAATTAATTTTGTAACAGAGGCTTTTTATTCCTGTTCAGAAATACTGCTTTTGGGAGAAAAAAAAATTAAATCAAATCCTTCCTCCTGTGTTCCCTGTCCATGGGTTGCACTGCCAAAATATTAGATTGAATGTTGCCTTTGCAATTTGTCAAGTGCTTACAATTCTAAACATGTGATGATGCTGTATTGATAGCATGTGTGGTAATTTTCTAGAGATGCTCTATTTTTGGCTGTAGCTCTGAAGTCTAAATCAATAAAGACAAGAAGAAAAAAAAAGCCTATTTGTATTTTTGTTTTCATTTTGACTCTTCTCACTGCAGCCAGCAAATAGCATGTCACTGTGGATCAGGAAGAGATTCCAATCATACAGTTCTTTGAAGAATGCTTACCTTAATAATAAGATATAACCAGTAATGCTAGGCTTGTTGTAAAAAATCTTTGATGAAATTGTTGTTTGGATAATGTACTTTGGGATTAAAAAAACCCCAATCCGTTGCAGCTCTGTTTCTGTCAGTTGAATAGATTAAAAAAGAAACAAAATAGTTGGGCTGAACTCTCTTTCGTGATACTGGTGAAAATTTGAAGCAATTCTTTTTGTGGAGGCTGCTCCAAACATAGGTTTTGTGACTGTAAATAAAGTATAAAACCTTGTTAAAGATTTTCTAATTTTTATTACTTTTTTTTTTTTTAAATAAATTCAGCAAAAAATGAGTAACATAAAATCTATATCTCACATAAGTCCAATAGAATATACAGAATCACAGAATTAACCAGGTTGGAAAAGACCTTCAAGATCGAGTCCAACCTATCATCCAACACCATCTAATCAACTAAACCATGGCACCAAGCGTCTCATACAGTCTTATTTTAAACACTTCCAGTGATGGTGACTCCACCACCTCCCTGGGCAGCACATTCCAATGGCCAATCTCAGTTTCTGTGAAAAATTTCTTCCTAACATCGAGCCTAAACCTCCCCTGGTACAGCTTGTTCTGGGCCCCTCAGTTTAAGAAGGACATTGAGACACTTGAACATGTCCAGAGAAGGGTAACGAGGCTGGGGAGAGGCCTCGAGCACAAGCCCTGTGAGGAGAAGCTGAGGGAGCTGGGGTTAAGCCTGGAGAAGAGGAGGCTCAGGGAGACCTCATTGCTCTCTACAGCTACCTGAAGGGTGGTTGTAGCCAGGAGGGGGTTGGTCTCTTCTCCCAGGCAACCAGCACCAGAACAAGAGGACACAGTCTCAAACTGCGCCACGGGAAGTTTAGGCTGGAGGTGAGGAGAAAGTTCTTTACAGAGAGAGCACATTGGAATGTGCTGCCTGGCGAGGTGGTGGTGTCACCATCCCTGGAGGTGTTCACAAGGGTATTGGATGTGGCACTTGGTGCCATGGTTCAGTAGTCATGAGGTCTTGGGTGACAGGTTGGACTTGATCTTTGAGGTTTCTTCCAACCTTATTGATTCTGTGATTGAGTCTGTGTCCTCTTGTTCTGGTGCTGGTTGGGAGAAGAGACCAACCCCCACATGGCTACAACCTCCCTTTAGTTTGCATGTCATAAATATGTTGCTGATAGAAATTTTTTTCTCTTTGCTTAGGTCTTTCTGTGATGTGTTAGTTTGAAATATTTTCTTCAAAGACTCTTCTTGGGCTTTCTTGTTCTTTTTGTCTGGTTTTGTTGCTATGTCTTTAAAAATAGCAGATTTCAAGAGACTTAAAAAAAAAATTTACCCAGAAGAGTCTTTCTATCCTGTGTGTTGGTCATTGGCATGTTTTAAATGACAGAAGTCATAGCACAATGGTTTAATTTCCTACCCCAGCAGCTGTGCTGCTAAGGGACATACCAGAGGGGATCTGGGGAGTTCTTTCTGATGCCTGCATATGCCAAAGGGTTTGCCTTTCAGTAGCTGTAGTATCACAAGACATATACAATACAATACAATACATCAGGTTGAAATAGACCTTCAAGATCATCGTGTCCAACCCATCAACCAATCCAACCCACCTAAACAACTAAACCATGGCACCAAGCACCCCATCAAGCCTCTTCCTGAACACCTCCAATGAAGGTGACTCCACCACCTCCACGGGCAGCAGATTCCAATGGGCAATCACTCTCTCAATCACAGAGGGCCTAACCTATCTACCCATGGTTGTGAGATGAATGTTCATGCAGTGTTTTGTCAGGCTGTAACTGAGCAGGGTAGCAAGAGGAGTCAAGCAGGGTGCAGACAGACTGGTTTAATCTGAAGAAGGGAGATGAAATAATGGAAGAGCTGGATCCTCTAGAAGGAAGATGCTAGTGAGGTGAAGATTAAATGTAGAATGTTGTGGAACTTCAGTTCCTCCCATAGCAGAGTAAGCACCTGTCAATACCCCTGGGCAACCAGGGACTCCAATGGGATACATGGGCTTTCATGTTTCTTCTCTTTCCTTAACACTTCCTACCTCTGCTGTTTTCCTTGTATTCCTTCTTTCTCTGCTAGATCATGGGATCTTGAGACCAGCATCCTTGGACGGTGTTATTGTAACAAGATAAGACTGGCCATCAGTTCTTCCTAGCTTGAGAAGGACTAGAGATGGAGGGAGAAGAGGTGAGGCTTGAGCTGAGGTCCAAACCAGCCATTGTCACAGTCAACCTCCTGACCAAACTGAGCAGTCTGTGGCTTCAGTTGCCTCTTTATATAGTTGCCTCTTTATATTCCTGCATCTAAAGCTGTATTTCCTTCACTTCTTTGTAGCTTGTCTCTTCCCAGCTCTGTGTCTTTCTATCAATATAAAACAAGGAGGGAAAGTAGCTGCCGTGCAGAGGGACCCATCTGAAATTCAGCTGCAGAGTTCTTTCCTTTAGCATCGAAAAGGGTTCTTCTAACAAGCCCAGTTGTCATTGCTGGACATATGTAGGAACCCTATGTTTAACTCCTTTTGCATCAAACCTCCATACAGAGATCTCAATCTGCAGATGAACACCTGGACCCCCTGTGATCTTACTTTTGAAACAAAACTAGTTTTAAAATCCCTTCCATTTGCTTAGTCGTTTCAACCCCTGAACATACACTTGCTATGTGCTGAGAAGAAGCTAAATGGATACCCTTAGAAATGCCTAGAGTGATTCAATGTTATTCTGTGTTTCTCTTGCATTTATTTTAGAAGTATATTTTATTTTACTTTGCTCCCACAAATGCCATCTGTGTAGCTGGGTGGGTTACATGCTCAATCTGGGAAGTCTGTCTTACCAGCTTCAGTCAAACTCTGATTACCAGTTCCATGGAATAGCGTTGGAGTGGTCCTTGTGAAATGACTCTTGCATTCCTCCAGGCAGTGCCTTAAGAGAGGTATTTTGTACCTGCTATACAGCTGTAAATTGTAAAAGGTTAACTTACTATAGAATCCTAGAATCGTTAGGGTTGGAAGAGACCTCAAGGATCATCCAGTTCCAACCACCCTGCCGTGGGCAGGGACACCACACTACAGCAGTTTGCTCACAGCTACAGCCATCCTGGCCTTAAAAACCTCCAGGGATGAAGCTTTTACCATCTTCTTGGGCAACCTGTTCCAGTGTCTCACCACCCTCATGGGGAAGAATTTCTTCCTAACAGCCAATCTGTATCTACACATTTCTAGTTTTGCTTCATTTCCCCTAATCCTATCACTCCCTGACACCCTAAAATGTCCCTCTCCAGCTTTCTTGTAGGCCGCCTTCAGATACTGGAAGGCCACAGTAAGGTCTCCTCAGAGCTTTCTCTTCTCCAGACGGAATAGCCCCAACTCTCTCACTCTGTCCTCATAGGAGAGGTGCTCCAGCCCTCTGATCATCCTTGTGGCCCTTCTCTGGACATTTGGAGGAGAGCTAGCAAAGGAAAGAGCGTGTTAGCTGAATGCATTGTTGAGAGAACTGAATTTTCACCTTTTGAAACATACATGTGGATTTTGAACTGCTACTATCAGGTTCTGTTGCGAAATCATTAAAGAAAATGAACATTAGCTCTGATGAAACAACCGCTTGTTACCACCAAGTATGCCCCTTGTGACCTGGTGAAGGTACAGGAAAGACTGGTCCATGTGAGACATAGAAAAAGAGCCAAACCAACATCAGGGCTTCATTTCTGTTCCTTATGCCTGTAATTCCTACCACCAAACTTAAGTGACTGGGCAAACTACATGTTTTATTATTATTGTTCCTGGCATTTTATATTCTTACTTTTCCAAGGTCCTTTGTGTATCTTTGGAGTGGCTCTAATTATTAACCATGGAGGTACTTAAAAATGCTGGCTGACATAACTTGACCTAGTTGGCTGATCTCATCTCTGAGTGACTTTCATGGGCTGCTTTGTTTTCAGAAGTGCAAACATATAAGCAATTCCTCAATGTAGTTTTTGACTCTGTATTTAAATGCTTATGTGGCTTTGGGCAAATACACTTCGTCCTGGCTTTCATGA
>CM066568.1:5460098-5620098 GCA_033816785.1 Picus viridis
TAGAATATTGTCTTTTATTGTTCAGAATAACATGGTTTTCATGTCAAAACTGTAGTTCAGGAAGAACTCTCCCAAACCTTGTCCTGACAACTGAGGTGGAACATCAAGCGCTCTGTGAGAGTTTTACTGATGTATGCTAAAATACTGTCATGATCAAATAACTCCAAGCTGTTGAATTCTTAGAAAAATGCATCTTTGTGATTCACTTTAAGTGAAGGTAAGCAGTATTAATTAAATACTGGTCTTCAAACTTCCAAATCTTGAGTAGTGGCTCCCACTCATAGATTTTGCTGGCTGAACCAGAAGATTAGCTCCTTCAGCCTGACCTCTAGTGGGAAATACACCACGGGATAGCTGCCCTTCTGCTGAGGTTAATCAAAGCATGACTTACAGAAAGATATGTGATCTTTTTCAAAGCCTTTGGGAGACAGGCATTGATATACTCTTTTCTATGACATTGTTCCACTCTGAAATACATCCACACTCAACTTAGTGCTTAAAAATGCCATAGGTTCTTAGATTCATAGATTCATAGATTTAGATTGGAAGGGACCTTAAAGATCTAGTTCCAACCCTGCTGCCTTGGGCAGGGTCCAGTTATAGTACAATACAATACAATAAACCAGGTTGGAAGAGACCTTCAAGATCATCGCGTCCAACCCATAAACCAGTCCAACCCACCTAAACAACTAAACCGTGGCACCAAGCACCCCATCAAGTCTCCTCCTGAACACCTCCAATGATGGTGACTCCACCACCTCCCCAGGCAGCCCATTCCAATGGGCAATCACTCTCTCTGTATAGAACTTCTTCCTAACATCCAGTCTAAACCTTCCCTGGCGCAGCCTGCGACTGTGTCCTCTTGTTCTGGTACTGGCTGCCTGGGAGAAGAGACCAACCTCTGCTGTCTACAACCTCCCTTCAGGTAGTTGTAGAGAGCAATAAGGTCACCCCTGAATCTCCTCCAGGCTAAGCAACCCCAGCTCCCTCAGTCTCTCTTCATAGGGCTTGTGTTCCAAACCCCTCACCAACTTCGTTGCCCTTCTCTGGACATATTCCAGCAAGTCAACATCCTTCCTAAATGGATGGTTTATGTTCTGTAACTGAAACAGAGTTCTTTATGTTGGCTTTGCTTTCCTTTTAATGGAGGCAGTTGTTATTAAATTATTGGCATGCAAGGAGGTACATGGCATATTTTTAACAGGTGAGTTCCTCCTACAAAGCACTCCATTCTTTACTCCTATCTAGTCTTGGCAAACAAAAAATGTAGAGGCCCTTTCCATGTGTAAAGAGATGCTATGTTTCTGTTTTCCAAGTAGGGGTGAGAAATGTGAGATAAAATGCCTGAAGTTATTTTGGTTTTCCTAACAGTGCTAATTAGGCATTCTTAGGAGTACATATTAATGGTGAAGATGCACACAGGGGTCCGTGTTCTGCACGAATTCTTGCAGTGTATGAAGCTGTAACCATGATCCCATGTCATAAATTCTATAAGCAGTACTACCGTGGTGTAGGGTATCTCTCGCTGCCCTGGAGTGAAGCATCTTGAAGTGGATGTTTATAACAAGAATGGAAAATGACATCTCCAGCACACTTTCTTCAAAGGCTCCTGAGTTGTAACATGGGCAGGAGAATGATGGCTGACTTACGTTAACTAATCAGCCTCCATTCCTTGACACAGCATTTCCAAGTACTGACCTACATTCCAGGTGGCTGCTTTTGCCATGGAAACACATTATAAAATGATTTATTTTATGCATTAAAATGCATTATTTTTGCAGTGGTCACATAATCTGCACAATGAAATCCTTTTATATCTAGTTCTTTGCTGGTTGATCTCAGTGTGCATCACCACTGACAGTATCTTTCTTTTTATTCTCTGTCTCTCATGTGCTGGTGGACTTTTGAGAGAGCTTGAGAAGAGGGAGTTCCAAGAAACCTGAGTTGGTTGTTTAAAGAAAAAAAGAGTGTTTGTCCCTTGGCTACTGCTTATCCAGTGGTGAGGAATGAATTTAGAATAGAATAGAATTTAGAATAGAGTAGAAATTAGAATAGAATAGAATAGAATAGAATAGAATAGAATAGAATAGAATTTAATTTAATTTAATTTAATTTAATTTAATTTAATTTAATTTAATTTAATTTAATTAACCAGGTTGGAAGACACCTTTCAGATCATTGAGTCCAACCTATCACCCAACACCATCTAATCAACTAAACCATGGTACCAAGCACCCCATCCAGTTTCTTCCTAAGCACCTCCAGTGACGATGGCTCCACCACCTCCCTGGGCAGCACATTCCAATGGCCAATCTCTCTTGCTGGGAAGAATTTCTTCCTAACATCCAGCCTAAACCTCCCCTGGCACAGCTTGAGACTGTGTCCTCTTGTTCTGTTGCTGGTTGCCTGGGAGAAGAGACCAGCCCCCACCTGGCTACAACCTCCCTTCAGGTAGTTGTAGACAGCAAGAAGGTCTCCCCTGAGCCTCCTCTTCTCCAGGCTAAGCAACCCCAGCTCCAGAAGGTAGTGTCAAGCCTACAGAAACAAGAAGGAGTAGTAAAACAAAACAAAGGGAGGACTGGAGGAGGGAAGTAATATAATAGCACAGCATCAAGCAGAAAACTGGATGCAGACTAGCAGAGGAAGAGTTGTAAGAGTGGCAGGTAGCTTTATTCTGTAGTGTTTTTTTATAAACCCGTTTTCCTGTCTTTCTAAACAATAAATTGATTTTTAAGAATGTTTTTCCTTTTGCACCCAGTCATTCAATATCTGCAAAGAAGATTATAAATACTCCAAATCAGAAGGGAGTTGACCTGTGGACTGGGTCATCTTGATAGCTAATTCTGTTTAATCAATTGCCTCTTAAGGAACTTGTGGCACATAGACCACCGCTGTAGGAAGTAGGAGTTGGGTTTGTGTGGCTACAAAGAACAAACTAACAACACTGCCCCCAAAATGATACTGCACCTACAGCATTGGAGAGGATGATTGATTTATTGTTTTGTATGGAGTGTCATATATGACACTTGTTTCCAAATGTATGGAAAACTATCCCTTTTCACTTCCATGCAGTCCTGGAACTCAGAAAGGACCCTCAGAGCAAATTTGCCCGAGAGCTGGGCAGGAAGGGTTCAGCTCTGTAGGTTGTCCCACATTTCTTGGAATAGTTTCTGAGCTTCATCTCTTTAACTATCGGTTTAGAGAGGAGCTGTAGAAATTGGTGTTCCTGGAGCTGCCAGAGAAGTGCTCAAGGTAGATTACAATCCTTAATATCCAGGTGTTGGGGACCTCTAAGTCATTACCATAAAGGTAGAACTTGATCTGCTTCCTCTTTTGATAGGAAGTAACATTAAAGCTCAGTTTTCGTAGCAAGCCTGCAGGTACGATCCAGTGTGAATGACTGCCTTGTTTTTTTAATACTGGGTATCTCTACACCACAAAGCTGTTTTCAATCAAACCTGTGGGCATGTGTGATCCATCTTACAGGCTGTATTTCTTAGCGAGCAGGGCTGGCAACTTCATACTCTTCATGTGGTTGTCCCTTCTCTGCTCTTAAACAGATGTTTTCACAAGACCCAGTTTGTTACAGATACTTGTTGGTACTAAAGTAAGCTGACACAGTGCAGCTTGTGCTCCTGAGTTCTTTTGACTCTCCACTATTTTGGAGCTTGTGTTGATCTCTCTGTGTTCAGTTGGAAGCAGGGTGCAGTGCTAACGATCTGCTTTGTTAGCTGGCAGATGGCTTTTTCCACTGGTATTTTGTGAGTGTTTCATGATGCTTATGATGAAATGTTCACTGCTAATAGAAGTGATAAGCCCTAAATCTTATTGTTTGCACATTGGATGAGGTTTTGGAAGTTTTGTCAAACTGGAATTTAGTTTCTCTTGATGCTCAGCCCTCGGCTGGAGTTTCATATACCTGTGTACCTTCAAGGTAAATGAAATGAGTTCTCTTGATTTTCCTTGGGACTGTTCTGCAAGGGAAGGCCAGGGTGCAGTTTCCTTCGTTGTGTCTGGAACTCTGCAGCAGCATGGTTTGTTTATGACTCTTTCATTTAGCTTCGTTTCATTTTCATTGTCTTTCTTTGAACAAATCAGTCATAAAAGAATGACTGCTAGCTCTCCTTTTGTTTCCTTCATCTTTTTGCTTTGCCCAAATGGGGTTTAGTGTTAAATATATTACCAGTGTAGGTGTCACACACAGAATCATGCACAGAGAATTAACCAGGCTGGAAAAGACGTCAGAGACCAAGTCTAACCTATTACCTAATACCTAACACCTCCTGACAACTAAACCATGGCCCCAAGTGCCACATCCAATCCTTTTTGACTCCACCACCTCCCTGGGCAGCACATTCCAGTGGCCAACAACTCTCCCAGTGAAGAACTTTCTCCTCACGGCAAGCCTAAACTTCCCCTGGCACAGCTTGAGACTGTGTCCTCTTGTTCTGGTGCTGGTTGCCTGGGAGAAGAGACCAACCCCCACCTGTCTACAACCTCCTTTCAGGTAATCATAGAAAGCAATAAGGTCTCCCCTGAGCCTCCTCTTCTCCAGGCTAAACAACCCCAGCTCCCTCAGCCTCTCCTCACAGGCCTTGTGCTCCAGACCTCTCACCAGCTTTGCTGCCCTTCTCTAGACACGTTCAAGTATGTCAATGTGTGGCTGTGTGCTACAAAATCATAAAATGGGCAGACTTTTTCCTGCCTTTAATTTTGGCCTACTGTTCGAGATTTCTTCATTCTTGATTCTCATCAAGAATGAAGAAATCTCAAACAGAAGACCAAAATAAGACAGATTCTCTCGGATCCACCGGCATGGCAGTAGGTTGTTCCTCCCTCTTAATTTCGTGTACGGTACCACTAGATGTCCCTCTTTGGCTTTTTTATTAGGTTTTAGGGCTGGCCCTACGAAGAATAAAGTAGCTGTGCTCTGCATCTCTAGCAGGCAGAGTTGTAGGGGGAAAACGGTTTACTAGCTTGAAAGAAAATATGTGTACTGGATATTAAGGCAAAGCAGTGTCTCTGTACAGTCAACTTGTACTGAAATAAACCTTATGGAAAAGTGACCTTTGTGAAAAAAAAAAAAAAGAACATTTAGCCTGTGGCACGAGCATTAGGATGGTCTGGGTTGTTTTACTTTGCTTTTTTTAAAATGAATAAGGCACCAGGTAATTGCAACATCTGAATTCTTCTACTAGGGCTTCTAGAGAACTCTGCAGTCTGTATTTTAATTGTCTGCTGTTGTTTTTGATAAATAAATGGACTATATGATTTGTATTTAACAGTAGGGTAGTCTGAGGCTGTTCAAACACTTGAAGTGAGCGAAGCAGCGGAAATAAAACTTGCAAGCTGTGTCTGTCAGCCACAATATCCAGAGGAGAGACTCAGTGCAAACAGTTTACTTGAAAGCATCTCGATAGTTACAGAATTCAACTGGGGAATTTAAAGGTGCTGTAGAAAAATATTGCTTGTATTTATACAAAACTGAGATGCCCTATAAAGCAATGTGTGCACAGCAGATTTACTTGTCAGACAAAATGCCAGGAAAGTAGTGGGGGGCATCTTTGAGTGATCCACTTGGCACAGAGGTGGAGTACAGTGTCAGCATAATGAATAGGACCTTGCTTGGTGGATGGAAAATATTTTAAATTGAGTTTTTATTTAATGGATTTGAACTTTTCATGCCCAATTACCTTTTTGCTGAAAGAGAACAATAATAATAATAATAATAAAGTGCAAAGGTTCAGTTTCATTCTAGAAATGGGGAAATGTGCTTGGAGACCTGTCAAAAGGCACAGTCAGATCTCAAGGTAGCTAATGCTGGGGAGCGGGTGTCCATCAGCTTCTTTGTGGCTTTGTGTCCTTGTCAGGGGTAATGTGACAGAATGGGATGAGCCATGTACAGGGACAAAGGGCAACAAAGAATTGGTTAAGGTCAGGGAAAGTATGTCCTTGCAAGGGGGTTGTATGGTTTTCTTCATGTGTTCACTTAAGTCTTACAGGTGCATGAATTATGGGGAAACCCACCCTGCAAAATGAAGCTTACAGAATTTAGGGAAACTATTCCAGGATATATAGAAATAAATCCATCCCACTGAAAGCTTAATCCTTCCTGTAGTAGGAATATAAGAAGGAGGAAAAAAAAAGCATCAATCTCTACTAAATTCTATGGGGGTTTTTGGTTGTTTTTTTTTGTCCCCACAGCACTTACAGGATGGCCAAGGGATCAGGCCCAGCCAGCTTGGATTAAGGAAGGGCAGGTCCTGCCTCACCAACTTGATCTCCATCTATGATCAGGTGAGCCGCCTGGTGGATGTGGGGAGGCCTGTGGATATGGTCTACCTGGACCTCAGCAAGGCCTTTGACACTGTCCCCCACAGCAAACTCCTGGCCAAGCTGGCAGCCCATGGCTTGGACAGGAGCACATTGCATTGGGTTAGGAACTGGCTGGAGGGCCGAGCCCAGAGAGTAATGGTGAATGGTGCCACATCCAGCTGGCAGCCTGTCACTAGTGGTGTGCCCCAAGGATCAGTGCTGGGCCCCATGCTCTTCAACATCTTTATTGATGATCTGGCTGAGGGCATTGAATCCATCATCAGTAAATTTGAGGACGACACCAAGCTGGGGGCAGGAGTTGATCTGCTGGAGGGCAGAGAGGCTTTGCAGAGGGACCTCGACAGGCTGGACAGATGGGCAGAGTCCAAGGGCAGGAGATTGAACACATCCAAGTGCCGGGTTCTGCACATTGGCCACAGCAACCCCATGCAGTGCTACAGGCTGGGGTCAGAGTGGCTGGAGAGCAGCCAGGCAGAGAGGGACCTGAGGGGACTGGTTGATGGCAGGCTGAACATGGGCCTGCTCTGTGCCCAGGCAGCCAAGAGGGCCAATGGCATCCTGGCCTGCATCAGGAACAGTGTGGCCAGCAGGAGCAGGGAGGTCATTCTGCCCCTGTACGCTGCAATGGTTAGGCCACACCTTGAGTCCTGTGTCCAGTTCTGGGCCCCTCAGTTAGGAAGGATGTTGTCTTGCTGGAATGTGTCCAGAGAACGGCAACGAGGAGAGTCTGAGGGAGCTGGGGTTGCTGAGCCTGGAGAAGAGGAGACTGAGGGGTGACCTTATTGCTCTCTACAACTACCTGAAGGGAGGTTGTAGACAGGCAGAGGTTGGTCTCTTCTCCCAGGCAGCCAGTACCAGAACAAGAGGACACAATCTGAGGCTGTGCCAGGGCAGGTTTAGGCTGGGTGTTAGGAAGTTCTATACAGAGAGAGTGATTGCCCATTGGAATGGGCTGCCCATGGATGTGGTGGAGTCACCGTCATTGCAGGTGTTCAGGAGGAGACTTGATGGGGTGCTTGGTGCCATGGTTTAGTTGTTTAGGTGGGTTGGATTGGTTGATGGGTTGGACTCGATGATCTTGAAGGTCTCTTCCAACCTGGTGTATTGTATTGTATAAAATGCAATTTCTAAGCATGTATTTTTACTTTTTTTTTTTTTTTTTAACAGGTTTATATGAAATAATAACCTGTTCTCAGGAACCTCCACTGTAGGAATTTTTAACTCCAGGACCATGTGGATCTACAAAGAAAAGCTTAGCCCAGATATGTGCTTTTAAGAGTATATATAATATATATAAAGAGTATATATAATATATATAAAAGTGCTTTTAAGAGTATATATAATGAAAGAGGACACATCTGTATGTTATTAATTTAGTTCTCCTTGCTATGATATCTGGGTTACAGCATGTTGACTATGGACCGAATTCAGAGACCAGTGACTTGAGTGGAAAAGTTTCCACTGACTTTCACAGGTTATGTGTTTGAAGAAGTAGACTCTGACATATTCCATTAATTTAATTACATGCAGAACACAGCCTGCACTAAAATATTTACTGCAGGCCACAATGTCCAGATAAAATATGATGTTTATAAAATTTCAGAGGAGAAAACTGTCAAGTAGGTGCCACCCTGCTTCAGCTTAACTCTACTGTATCTACCACTAGAAGTGGCTGGTCCATTGTTTACATATTCTTGATCGCAGCAAGAGCTTTATTGATGGTTGGCCTTTGACTTGACGTTACTGATGGCTCATATGGTGCTGTCCTCAGCAGGGGACATAAGAGAGCACCACTTTAAAATGGATCCTGCTGGCCATGTGGTGCTGTTTTGTTCTCTACACTGCTAAAAGGGCCACTGTCATCTTGAAATGTAGTCAATTAAAAACAAACAGGCTAATAGGAACTTCATGTTCCCCAAGACCTTTTGCTAGTTTCTGTGGGATTGCAATCAAGAGTATCCCTTTTTTTTTTTTTAAAGGCATGTTTTTCTCATTCTTTCTGATGGCTTTTGTGTGTGTGAAAGCATAAACCATGCTAAAGGAGTGTCCTGGTTTAAGACTGACATGGAAATGAATGACTGAATATGCCTAAACCCAAAGCAAATAACCCACGTTTGCTGTGTGTGTTTCACAAATAAAGAATAAAAGTTATTCTCTCATTTGCTAAGGATTTTACCTGAAAATTGACATGGAATGAGCTTCACACTGGACTGGGGTTTTTTTTATAACAACCTCTGAAAACAGATATTTTTTTAAAAACTCATAAAGTTTGTTAGCTCTGAACAAACATTTTTAGAATATTTTTTGAAGCAAACAGGACAAAAAAAATCATTAAAAATGCTTTGATTGGAGAAGTCACAGTATTGTTAACAATTAATTTTATGATGGGTGCAATGGATTTTCTATGTCCTTACAGATAACAAGTGACTCTGCATATAGAAACTTATCTTTTGTCTAGAACCAACCCCTCTGAATTAATATTCCAACAATGCTTAGAAGTCTGGAACTGCTCATACAGTGGTCTTTGTACTGTGGAATGCCATCATCTGCTGGGGCAGCAGACAGGCTGGAGGGAAGGGATGCCATCCAGAGGGACCTTGACAGGCTGGAGTGGTGGGCCCATGACAGCCTCATGAGGTCCTACAAGACCAAATGCAAGGTCCTGCATCTGCGTTGGGGCAATCCCAAGCACCAATGTAGTCTGGGCAGTGACTGGCTTGAGAACTGCCCTGAGTAAAAGGACCTGGGGGTGCTGGTGGATGAGAAGCTCAACAGGACCCAGCAGAGTGCACTTGCAGCCCAGAAAGCCAATCACATCCTGGGCTGTATCAAGAGAAGCATAGCCAGCAGGTCGAGGGAGAAAAATCTCCCCCTCTACTCTGCTCTGCTGAGACCCCACTTGGAGTACTGCATCCAGTTCTGGAGCCTCTCTTACAGGAAGGATCTGGAGGTGCTGGAACATGTTCAGAGAAGGGCCAGGAGGATGATCAGAGGGCTGGAGCTCCTCTCCTATGAGGACAGAATGAGGGAGTTGGGGCTATTCTGTCTGGAGAAGAGAAGGCTCTCAGGAGACCTTACTGTGGCCTTCCAGCATCTTAAGGGGGCCTACAAGAAAGCTGGGGAGGGACATTTTAGGGTGTAAAGTAGTGATAGGACTAGGGGAAATGGAACAAAACTAGAAATGGGTAGATTTAGATTGGATGTTAGCAAGAAATTCTTCCCCGTGAGGGTGGTGAGAGACTGGCACAGGCTGCCCAAGGAGGTGGTAGAAGCCTCATCCCTGGAGGTTTTTAAGGCCAGGCTGGATGTGTCTCTGAGCAGCCTCATGTAGTATGGGGTGACCCTGCCCAAGGCAGGGGTTGGAACTGGCTGATCCTTGTGGTCCCTTCCAACCCTGACAATTCTAGGATTCTATGATTAAGGGACTGATTCTTAAAGTGTTTGATGATCTTTAGCTTCTGTGGATTTCAGGGTAAATTGGCGACATTCAGTGCTTTAGTTTCAGTGTATGGGTTCAGGTCAGAACTATTGATTTGGGATACTGAAGGATTCTTGGGATGTTTTCTTTTCAAAGCACTAGATGACTTCTAGAGAGTTACCCCAGCACCAGCAACAAATGCAATGCAGCTTGTGGGCAACATGTCAGTCATCCACAGAAAACAAGGGCCTAAATGACCATTGAGATACCAATACAGAAGATATTGATCACAGCCAGATATTCAGAGGCCTATCACCACTGAAATTATCTTTCAGCTGCTAATAGAGCTCCTGTGTCTCTTTAACTTGGGTCATGAATTTTATCCACTCTCTGTTTTAAAGTATTAAAGTAAGACTAGCAAACAGGCCAGAGAGTGGTCTGAGATCTTCATATTCTCCAAGGTCTCTGTGCTGTCAGTGGACTTGGTGTTGGCAACACAAAGTCCACTGCAGCCCTGGCAGAGGCATTTGATGGAGTGGTTAATGATGCAACACTTTTTTAAGTAATGTGTCTCATTTGGACACCACAGCACATCCTGTTTGTATTTCATCTCTTCCCAGGTACTTTATCTTTGTCCACTACTCTTGCTTTTTGACCCAAGGGACTTTGATTTTAATCGGTTGCTCTTCCTACCTGAACTTTCTTGTACATACTTAATATTACTCTACTTGGGACTTGAACATATGGAACAGATATTTTTAATTCTCACAGTTAATGCTTGATTGCTTAAAGAATATGTTTTTCTACTTTCAAAGAAAGCATTCAAAATCCCCTATATTCTCACTTGTGACTCAGGAGGCTGTTTAGTGCTGACGAGGAATGCATACAAAGTGAAAATATTTTTATTTCTTTTTTTGTTGTTTTTTTTTTTTGGGGGGGGGTGGGTTTTTTTTTTTGTTTTCCCCCTAGCAGGGAAGTAACTGAATGAGGAAGCCTTATCCAGTGGGGATTTAACACTTCTTTGCAGACATTTGGGCTCACTCATAGGTCTGTCTTAGGTAGTCGTGTTAGGGAGGCACCAACTGCTGACATCTAGGTTTTATTAGTGGGGCCTTGATATCGTGAGAGTGTGGTTACAGGTAGCTCTGACCAAAACTAGCATTTAGTTAGAATCATAGAATCACCAAGGCTGGAAAAGACCTCAAAGATCACCAAGTCCAACCTGTCACCCAAGACCTCATGACTACTAGACCATGGCACCAAGCGCCACATCCAGTCCCATCTTGAACACCTCCAGGGACGGTGACTCCACCAACCCTCTGGGCATTTGCAATAACTGGAGCACCAAAGGGCCTGTATTCTATCTCAATCTTATTTTGGACCAAGTCAGAAAATGCCTCTGTACTTCTATTTCCAGCCTGCAAACTTGTATTAATGAAAGAATTTTCTGTTCTACTTAAACAGCTTTAACTAACTACTGAGACTGCCTGTCTACAGTTGGCCAATCATACTCGCACACACACACACTCTTTCAGGCATAAATATTCATCTGTAAGGTAAGAGAAGAAATGCAGAGGCAAAAGGCAAAGTGCCAAAGCAAAAAAGTAAAGCAATGTGGTATCTTGGATGTGGAATTGGGAAATCTGTTCTGCTGTTCACATGTGACATGAACTGGGCCACCTCTTTTTGCTTTGATTTTTATTTCTGTCATCTGCATTTTCAGCCCTTCAAGAAAGGGACTGTATCTTATTACCAGTGAGATACAGCACCTAGCCTCACAGGATCGTGTTTCTGATGGAAGTTGCAGTTTTAATTTGCTGCTATAGGTGGTACTGTAATATTAATGCATAACATTAAAGAAAGGAGGGGAAATAATAAAAAATACAAAAAAGAAGGGTAGCAAACAAATGCCTCAAGTTTCATGCTGTCTAAGTAGAGTTCCAGTTGATGTGATTTTGAAGGTTGAAGGGTATATGGTGACCTTCATGTAGTGGGTTTTGAGCTGAGCGGTGCAAGTCTGTTAGATGCAGTGTTCTCAGATCTTTTCCACCAAACCTCCCAGAGCCATGGCTAGTCTGCTCCTTTCTTCTTACCTGATAGTTGTATGTGACAGAAACCTGAGCACTTTACAAAAACCTTGTTCCAAGGTGATCAGGAAGCCTTGAGATAAGACATGAGATTTAAAAGATGCTTTTCAAAATGAAGAAGGTTCTTGATTATATGCAGCCAAGAAAAGTTTGAATGGTGTCTCATCTGTAAGACAAGACTTAATCTCTGCAGTCCTCTGCAGCCATGTCTTGAACAGGTTTCCCTCTCAGCTAGCACTTCAAGGCTGTGTTTTTGGTTTTCCACTTAGAAGTTAGTTTTCTTTCAGTTTATAGTATTACTGTGTTAAATTCTATTTAGTGGTTAAATAGTCCAGAGAGGAACTGAACATGGTGAGACTTGTGCAGAAGTCCCTTCAGAGAGAGTTCTGTAGTTCTCCCACTTCAAATTATTCTTTCTGATACGTGTTACTTTGGCCAGAAGTGTGATTTCAGTATCAAGCTCCCTACCTTTTCCTTGGTTACTAAATTTGGGAATGCAGTAACATCAATCAGTATTCAAGGCAGCTGGATTTTCTCAAAGCTGCTATTCTGACAGGATAATGCTTACTGATCTTCTATAGTGGCATCTGTAATAACACATTCTCAAAGAACAGTTGCTGTACAATAAAGGTGATTCTTTAGGTTGTTGCGGTCAGCATGGGTCTCCTGGCTTGTCCTACAACCTTAGTACTTAGAGTTCTCATGTACTGTCTGAGCTTTGAGTTGGAAGAGAATATGGGATAAATCCATGCCTTTCTCTTTTTGACTTTAGAAAGACTTAGAAGGGGTACAGGACCTAGATGTTATCATCAGACATGCTTTTTAGATATGCCTAGTTCATTGTTACAGTACTCCTCCATCAAGGGTTAGATCTCAGCCACTGCACAGCTGATGGACACTTTCTATTAGCCTGTCTCCCTTCTCAAAGGGATGAGAAAGGGAATAAGGAAGAGCAATTTATAGACAGGAAATGAAGACTCAAACTACTGAAAATAATATCAATAACATGAAATATATATATATACACACATATACAAATAAACACAAAGCCATTGTCAAATCTAACCTCCTTGATGTCAGTCATGTCACCATCACCACTGATGCTGTGGCAGAAGTCCCAGGCTGGATTCAGCAGCAGATGGGAACTGGATTCAGGGACTCATGGATCCAAAACCAGACAGTGTCTTTCTTGGACACTGGCCATTGAAGGAGAGTACTTGACCCTTGTGATCCTTCAGCTTTATACTGAATGTGACATAAATGGAGTGGAGCAAATCGTTGGTCAGTTTAGGGTCACCTGAGCTGTCCACTCATCCCTGCATATGAATCCTTGAATCCTTTTACTTTGCACCTTCAGTGTAGCGCACAAGATCTAGCAGTTTCCTTGGCCTCCATAACAATCCTTGATGCTAAGTAGAAGCATTGAGTGTCATTGCTAGCAGAATCAGGCACTGTCAAAACATGCTGCTAGTTTCAAAAAGTGCAGTTACTTAGAACAAGCTGAAAAGTAAAATCACTGAACAGGATTAGTTCTGTTCTAGCGCAGATGAGGACATCCTCTGTACGTTGGAGGCCACTTGGACTCTTTTCTGTGAGAGAAGAAATGTAGAGTAGGAGTTTGAAAGATTATTTTTTTTATATCAAGGAAGATCCTTCAAGTAAAAATACATAAAATAGAATCATAAAGTGATTTAAGCTGGAAGGGAACTCTGAAGATCTTCTCATGCAATCCTCTTTCTTAAAGTAGGCCCAGTTAGGTCAGCTAGCACAGAGCCTTTTACAGCCAAACCTTAATACCACTGAGAGTGGAGATTCCACAACTTTTCTAGGCAACCATAATGATTTAGTACTGGTTACTCACTACTGAACTGGAGTGAGCCTTTTCCCTGCACCTCATTCTTAGTTGGTAAAACACAGATGGTGAAACCTTTACCTGTTTTACTCATGTACATCACAGGACCTTTGGGACAGACACCATTGCTCATTGTACTGTAGTTCCCCTGCATGCTCCCATAACAGTAAGCCTCTTTCAATATGTGATTATGCCTCTCAGTGTAGACAAAATGTTGTAGAGAAGGTATTCCACGATGTAAAATGTTTATTGTGCAATCTGAAAGGTCTTTGTGTAGCACGTGTGGGTTTTCAGATACAGTTATGTTTACTCAGTACTGCCTATAAAATATATTTTAACCTTCCCCCTCAAAATCTATTCTCCTGCATCACTGTAATATCCTTGTGAAACAAACATTTGGATTCTTTTCCTTTTTTTTTTTTTTTTTTAACAGCCAAACCTATCATTTCACAAGCCCTTTATACAAATGGAAACCGTGGTTGAGATGTATTTATTATGTAAAATGTCAGGGATTATTATGTTTATTACTTTTAAATTGCACAATGCTTTTACATTAGGATCAATTTTAGAACACAGGATTAGCTACTCTTAACTGCTGGCAGTTTTGGTGCCTTATTACCTTTTATTATATTCTGAAGTAATTTTCATTTATTTAATTTAAACTTCTGTCATTCTGCTTTTTGTCAAGCCGTAAAAGTCTCGGTTTCTAAAAATCCAGTTGGTGTTTTCTATCTCTGCTGCTAAAGAAGTGCAGTTATTAAGTGATTCCATGGCTTGTTTAGTCCCTTGACTATTCCAAGCCTCACTTTGCTTAATTTAACTACTGTACTGCCTGCTCCCTCTCTCCTCCCTGCCCCCCGCCCCTTTTTTGTTCTTAATTGTTTTCAGAGTACTCAATTTCCTGTGGGGAATCAGTCAGCATGCCAGACTTCAAAGCACTAGTTACAGTAGACCAATTTGGCAATATGCTAATTTAAGCCTATTTTTATAGTTTTCTATGTTGTTTCTATGCAAACCACGACCATTTTGGACATTAGCGAAAGAGTGAGGTCTTTGGAGGCTTTTTACTGCCTCACATCTTATTGGGGGAACAAAAGAGAGTGACACTTAGCTGTTGGAGATGGAAAATACCTGTAGGGTCTCATCTGATGATGCATCCTTCTTTTAATTTCTCATTCCATTTTATTTGCTTTGCCAAATCTGGCGTGTATCCACATTCACTGGATGTGGACTTGCTTTAAATCAAAGTAACCTGGGTACAGCTCTTACTGTATGACTGTGAGATCACAGAATCACAAAATCATCCAGGTTGGAAGAGACCTCCAAGATCATCAAGTCCAACTGATCACACAACCCTAACTAATCAACTAGACCATGGCACTAAGTGCCTCATCCAGGCTTTTCTTAAACACCTCTCGGGATGTCGACCCTACCACCTCCCTGGGCAGCCCATTCCAATGGGCAATCTCTCTTTCTGTGAAGAACTTCTTTCTAAGATCAAGCCTAAACTTCCCCCTGCACAGCTTGTGACTGTGTCCTCTTGTTTTGTTGCTGGTTGCCTGAGAGAAGAGACCAACTCCCATCTGGCTACAACCTCTCTTCAAGTAGTTGCAGACAGCAATAAGGTCTCCCTCAACCTCCTCTTCTCCAGGCTAAACAGCCCCAACTCCCTCAGCTGCTCCTCACAGATCCCTCAACAGCTTTGTTGCCCTCATTCCAGCATCTCAACATCTTTCTTGAGCTGAGTGGTTCAGAACTGGACACGATACTGAAGGTGTGCCCTAACCAGTTCTGAGTACTGGGGCAGAATGACTTCCCTGCTCCTGCTGGCCACACTATTCCTGATGCAGATGTGGAGAGACATTTCCAGGAAGAGTGAAACAAGTTGAATCTGTGAAGTTTTTAAATGTCCTGGGCAAAATCATTGCATCTATAATTACATGCACATTTACTGACACTGTACAATTGAAGCTGTCAGGCACCTGACAGGTGAATCTAGGAGATGCATGTGAAAATAAAGCACAAATTTATCCACACAGGCAATTGCATGACTGAACTGCTTAGAAGGATCATTGATTCATGTTCCTTCATGGATGAGGTTACAGAGTGGTTTGGGCATAATCCAAGTAAGATTTTATGTGTTTTATTTAACGTCACACATCATCTCAGTGGAGTCAATGAGGTCATAGTTCCAGCTTCATCCATACCGGCTGTGCACATCTTTGAATCATCGATCTTTAGAGATTTGGTCTAGATCCATCACAAAGCTATGATTAGTGCTATTCCTGTTAAAATAATGAGAGCTGCCAGGTTTGAGCTTCATGCTGGTTGTAAGGTAGAGGATAGATGATCTGGCATGAACTGTACTTGGATGTTTTCTTTTAATGAATCTGAACTGGCAAGATGAGTTCATTTTAGGTCTGGAGACCAGAGCGTTTTGGTTATGTTATTAGGGGCCAGTGCCTTGTAGAAACGTGACCTTAGATTTATCACCTGCTTAATAGGTAGAGATAACTTAGCTTTTCAGTGGGATTATTTGATGATAGAGAAAGAAATCCTGGACAGATGCTGTAAGTCTTCAGTGGCATCAGAATCTCGTTCCAGGCTGTTATTAGCTTTGTGTTTAGTAATCGATGCCTTTGCAGTTCTTGATTATGGTAATTTCATTAGTGATACTGTTCCAAAATGGCACAAATTGATTTTTGCAAGCAGAGTCATGTATATAAGGAAATGACAGGAATTCTTTTATTCTCCTGGTCATTTTTCATCATCACACTGAGGAATGCATTTTCAAAATGCTCTCTCCGTTTAAGAAGGCACTTCTGTGCTGGAGGACTTCAGACATGAATGAAGAGGCTATTGTGTCAGCAGAGGCTGACAGCAGAGGCAGCGTGCTTATGAAGGGCACAGACAGGTCATATTATGAAGAGCTGTCAGGAATCTCTTACATGTAACATGTAATTTTTATTCAAGAAGATGGTGAGCATGAACTCAGTGCAGAGTGCTGGCACAAGGACCCTTATGTGAAGGCTACAAAGTGCATTCCTGCATCACCTTCTTTACGCAGAGGGGCACTGTGCAATTCTTGAAAAGGCCATGTGAAGCCTGAAGATTGTCCAGCTACCAGCTGAATAATTGTCTTGATCTTGTTGCCTGAGATCATATTAATTTCTTAGGGACTTCCATAAACTAAGTCTGAGGTCTGGCCTTTTGGAGAGTGTGATCTATTGCTCCTAATAGTAATGCATCTTTTTTGGATCAGTGTGATCTAAAGGCGGTCTTATGGTTCACAGTCTCAGTTGAAAATGGGAATAAATGTTGGTTACTCACCAGAGGCAATTTTATTTGAGATTCTTTGAGATTTCCTACTATAAATTAAAAAGGAGAGAGACATCTATTCTATTCTATTCTATTCTATTCTATTCTATTCTATTCTATTCTATTCTATTCTATTCTATTCTATCCTATCCTATCCGATTCTATTCTATTCTATTCTATTCTATTCTATTCTATTCTATTCTATTCTATTCTATTCTATTCTATTCTATCCTATCCTATCCTATCCGATTCTATTCTATTCTATTCTATTCTATTCTATTCTATTCTATTCTATTCTATTCTATTCTATTCTATTCTATTCTATTCTTCCATTCTATTCTATTATTCTATTCTATTCTATTCTATTCTAATCTATTCTATTCTATTATTTTATTATATTCTATTATAATCTATTATTCTATTCTATTCTATTCTATTCTATTCTATTCTATTCTATTCTATTCTATTCTATGTCACCTGGACCATTATATTTTCGAATGGAATTTAACTCCTTCAGTTATTTGAAGCAATAAGAAAATGGAGGTGGCCTTTAAAGTAAAAACATCACCTTGAAATGGTTGAAAGAAAAAATAAAATTCAGAGAGAAAATGTTTTAAAACTTTTCCAGACTAATTTTTTTAAATTATTTTCTTATAGCCAAAACTGCTGTCTGAATTCTGTCCATCTGGTGAAGCGTTTCAGACTCTCTGAAATGGTATTTCTTGGTAGTTATGCCATTTGATATTTATACACATTGCTCCAGCACGGGGTTTCTTTAAGAAATGCTCTCTTATACATTGAACCACATCTCTGAGGTGGAGTGATGCCTGCATATGCAAAAGATCAAACTATAATAATGTCTTTGGAAATGGAAGATAGCAGACTCTCCAGCAGCCCTCATTAGTGAAATTATATAGTCATAGCTAAGAAAAATTATTATCTGAATACTACAGATGGTTCAATGGCTTCTTAGTGCAGGGACAGAGTGGGGAAAAAAAAATTGGTAAGCAAAACATGCTGGGAATGACTAAATGGAAAATGAGGAAAAAATTTCCGACTCCTAGTAGAAACGGCTCCAAGTCAAAATGTCAGATTCAGATAGCTGCAGACCTTGAGGCTAATGAGATCTGGATCTGTATTTTGTAGCTTGCATCCATAGTTTAAAGTGAATTTGAGGTCTAAATTTGTATGTATGATGGAATTTAATAGCATTTGAGTTTCTGTTTCTGGTTCCAGAGTTCTTAGACAGTGATCAAAAGGAGCTTCTGAGGCAGGCGATGGAATGTGCTCCTCACACTTCGCTTTTAAAAGTTTTTAAAATCAGAAATATGTTACATTCTTTATGAATGGGGATGTACCAAAGAAGTGTCTGTCTTGTACAGGTGTAGCAAAGTAAAACAACTTCTCTCACAGTAAAAGTTTGGGCCTTGTCCGGTAGCTGTTTGTTGTTATTTATTGAATTTTGCTGTATTGATTTCTGTAACTCTGACTATTTATCTTTCCACTGCAACACACATTTCAGTAAAAACTCTTTTGAGGGCAAAAGGCCAGAATGAAGTCTTTGCATGGCTTATCTCTAAAGTAGGAAGTGAGAGACTTAGAAGTTGCACCTACAAAAACCAGTGGAGACTCTTTGATGTCTCTCTTAATGTGCTGGGCTTAGATTGCTTTGTGAGTACAAAAAGGGTGAAAGGTTTGAGGTTACTTTTAACTAAGTCTTAGGATCACGATTTGTCCATAGGGTAGTTTTTAATAGAGAAGATACAAGGGGATGGACTATCAGATTCAGTGTCTTGAGGCTGAAACCCAGCCTCTGTCCACAAAAAAAAACCTATGACCCAAAGATTCATGATATTTTCAGTATCATACTTCTTTAAAGGTAAGAGAAAAAAAGGCCACAGCATAGGATATTTTTTCTCCATTTTTTTCCCCATCCCTTTCAAGTTATATTCTGTAACTAAGAGCAGAAGATCCTCCCTTTTACATTTTTGTTAATTATGAAGATGACCCCAAGATGTCTTTATATGGAACACTAGGTATAATAAAAGGCAAGATAGTGTCATGGGATTAGGCTGTGTAATGGAGAGGATTTAGCAGGCACTGCTTAGTCCCGTGATACGGAGGCATGTTTAGAAGCATTCCCATTCTATGGCAGTCAGTTGGCAGTTCTTTGTTAACCATCTCCTGTATTATCCAGAAGTTTGTGCTGAAATGAAGGGCTTTGTAAAGAGGAGAACTTTAAGGTTAAACCATTCACTCCAGGTCTTGCATTCTTGAAAGGCTCCTGTTTTCAGCTAGAGGAAATTTGTCCTATAAGCAAATATTAAGTTCTGCTAAAAGATTTAAGTTTCAGTGAGGGAGTCTGAAGAGTTGATCTCCTGGAGGGAAGAGAGGCTTTGCAGAAGGACCTCGACAGGCTGGACAGATGGGCAGAGTCCAAGGGCAGGAGATTGAACACATCCAAGTGCCGGGTTCTGCACATTGGCCACAACAACCCCATGAAGTGCTACGGGCTGGGGTCAGAGTGGCTGGAGAGCAGCCAGGCAGAGAGGCACCTGGGGGTGCTGGTTGATGGTAAGCTGAACATGAGCCTGCAGTGTGCCCAGGCAGCCAAGAGGGCCAATGGCATCCTGGCCTGCATCAGGAACAGTGTGGCCAGCAGGAGCAGGGAGGTCATTCTGTCCCTGTACACTGCACTGGTTAGGCCACACCTCGAGTACTGTGTCCAGTTCTGGGCCCCTCAGTTTAGGAAGGATGTTGTCTTGCTGGAATGTGTCCAGAGAAGGGCAATGAAGTTGGTGAGGGGTTTGGAACACAAGCCCTATGAGGAGAGGCTGAGGGAGCCGGGGTTGCTTAGCCTGGAGAAGAGGAGATTCAGGGGTGACCTTATTGCTCTCTACAACTACCTGAAGGGAGGTTGTAGCCAGACAGGGGTTGGTCTCATCTCCCAGGCAGCCAGTACCAGAACAAGAGGACACAGTCTCAGGCAGCGCCAGGGGAGGTTTAGACTGGACGTTAGGAAGAAGTTCTATACAGAGAGAGTGATTGCCCATTGGAATAGGCTGCCTGGGGCGGTGGTGGAGGCACCGTCATTGGAGGTGTTCAGGAGGAGGCTTGATGGGGTGCTTGGTGACATGGTTTAGTTGTTTGATGGGTTGGACGCGATGATCTTGAAGGTCTCTTCCAACCTGGTTTATTGTATTGTATTGTATAAGTAACTCTTCCCTGAGTTATTCATTGGTTAGGAGCAGGCAAAGTGACAGATATTGTCAATGCATTTCTCTACAGAAAATCTGACATAACTGTTAAAATCAGATCTAAACCAAAACATCTTGGATCAGAACCTACCCTTGAGTATTCCGCTTGTGTCTCCACTCTACTCACACAGGGAATTGATAATTTCTATTTTTCCAAACTATTTTTTTTTCTTTTTCAAATAGAAATGTTACATTTTCACTCTGTGGATAAATGGATTAAGGATTTGTCAGGCCAATTTTGCAGCTTTCTTTCAAGAAACTCACAAACCTGTAAAATGCCATAAAGCTTTTATAGTTTCAAATGCCTTGAAGATCTGCCTAGGGAAAGGATGCATATTATTTATGACTTTCTTATATATCCTGACTTCAAACATTTAAATCTACTAATTACTGGATGAAAAAAAGACAGCTGTGATTTCTGAAGGACTTTAAAAGTCAAAGAAATTTTACAGGTTAGGAATTTGTTAGTGTGGTGACAATGAGGCCCAGATAATTATAGATGAGTTTATGAGTTAATTATATAGGCTGAAAATTCTGTCTTTTAAATCCATTTTGGACAGGCCTGTTTATATATGAATCTTCTATCACCTACTTGCATCTCTATTGTTTGTCACTGTGCTTTTCCCCACATTATGGAATGTCATAGAATCATAGAATTGTTAGGGTTGGAAGGGATCTCAAGGATCATCCAGTTCCAACCCCCAGCCATAGGCAGGGACACCTCACACTAGAGTAGGTTGCTCACAGCCACATCCAGCCTGGCCTTAAAACCTCCAGGGATGAGGCTTCTACCATCTCCCTGGGCAACCTCTTCCAGTGTCTCACCACCCCCATGCAGAAGAATTTCTTTCTAATGTCCAATCTGAATCTACCCATTTCTTGTTTTATTCCATTCCCCCTAGTCCTATCACTGCCTGACACCCTAAAATGTCCCTTCCCAGCTTTCTTGTAGGTCCCCTTAAGATACTGGAAGGCCCAGTAAGGTCTTCTCGGAGCCTTCTCTTCAGACTGAACATCTCCAACTCTCTCTGTCTGTCCTCTCAGGAGAGGAGCTCCAACCCTCTTCTCATCCTTGTCAATGTTTCCAGGACTGTGCTGGAACAAACAGGGCAGCGTTGGCCCAGTTCTTTTCCACAGAGGGATAAAACCTCCTCTCCCAGCAGAGGAACTGGAGAGGCCATAGACATCTGCCTGACCCAAATTACAAACGTGAGGGACACAGGATGGACTTTAGTCATTGGCAATGTCACTGCCCCTAAATGTGATGCTGTCATTATCTTTACGTTTCCATAATTCTCCTGCCGTGGCCACCATATTCAGCAGACAATTTGAATATGGATTGTTCCTTAATTGAAGCTGAGCTAGAACACTAATTAATCCCTTTTCTGCACTTCTGTAATGAGTTGGCTAGCTTACAAGTACCACTGACCTCCAATGGATGGGATCAGAACTGTTCAGTCATTTGTCATGTCTCGTAGGGCACAACTCATGGCACATCTGCTTTAAGTTGAATAGCAAGGATTTGTGCTTTTGGGCCAGGAGAATCTAATTTCAGGCTCAGTTACTGCCAGGAATTTCTGAGTGGCTGCAGTCTCTGGGCTCAAAAGTAGGGTGCCATTAGCTGAAATGAGTGAGGAGTTGCTTACAGGAATGAGTTAATGCTTTGCTCACCACTGTAAAGAAGGTTTGCAGTCTGCCCACAGTAATAAATGTGAAGCTGTAGGTGGTGAGAAATTTGTTATACTATATAAACAGAACATTTCAGAGCTATTACAAAATTTAAGATTTTTGGTGAACAGAGCTCTTTATTATGTCTTTGTTCTTTGTGGGCTAGCTAGCAGTGATTCATGGAATATTACTGTACATCTGATTCTAGTAGTTGACCATTACATCATGTTAACATATTTCAGCAAGTAATCCATTCAGGTTTTGTTATGCTGCTTTAATTCAGCTTTCATTCCTTGCTTAGTATTTATTTTGGGAGGTATGTTGTCTGTCTTTGTCCGGGATCATAGTTTGCTCTTTGCAGTAGCCATTTTAGGATAAAATGCTTAATAAGATTTGCATTTAAAAAATGAACTAAAAGAACTGGACCCCCTCCAGCGAGAAACAAGTAATTATATCATTTGTATTGCAAACCAGGAACGGCTATAAAACATCAGTATACTTTTAAAGTAGATTGATACTCTCAAGAAGCATTACATTACATCTAAAATGACAGGCCAGGCGAGGGGAGAAGCCCTCTCCAGTGTAAGTAACACACATAGGCTGAGCCATGGGTTTTATTCTGGATCCTGCTTCTTCAAGATCTCTGAATTTACCACTTGTAGTGTTTGCTTTTTATGGTACTGTGATTATGAAAACTAGTGAAGGGCATTATTAGATTTTGACTGTGATCAGAAGAATTTTTCACTGGATTTGTCTCAGAAAACCATCCAAGCATTGCATAACTGGTTAGCACTGCACTGGTTAGGCCACACCTTGAGTCCTGTGCACTGGTTAGGCCACACCTTGAGTCCTGTGTCCAGGACTGTGTCTGGGCCCCTCAGTTTAGGAAGGATGTTGACTTGCTGGAGCGTGTCCAGAGAAGGGCAACAAAGCTGGGGAGGGGTTTGGAACACAAGCCCTATGAGGAAAGGCTGAGGGAGCTGGGGTTGCTTAGCCTGGAGAGGAGGAGACTGAGGGGTGACCTTATTGCTCTCTACAACTACCTGAAGGGAGGTTGTAGCCAGGCAGAGGTTGGCCTCTTCTCCCAGGCAGCCAGCACCAGAACAAGAGGACACAGTCTCAGGCTGCGCCAGGGCAGGTTTAGGCTGGATGTTAGGAAGAAGTTCTACACGGGGAGAGTGATTGCCCATTGGAATTGGCTACCCATGGAGGTGGTGGAGTCACCTTCATTGGAGGTGTTCAGGAGAAGACTTGATGGGGTGCTTGGCTGTATGGTCTAGTTGTTGGGTGGGTTGGATTGGTTGATGGGTTGGACACGATGATCTTGAAGGTCTCTTCCAACCTGGTGTATTGTATTATTATTGTATTGTATTATTATAACACATTGAGAAGTCTTTTGTCCAGGTAGCTTGTCTCTGATTTCTTCTGCCCACTACTGCCAAAATTTGAGCCTCTGATTTTGTAATTTTATCTTTTCTGCCTATATGGCTGTGTAAAAGCTGCTATAACTAAGGTGCATTTTGCAGCTAAGGTGTGTTTTGTACTGTTGGGTAACATGGCAAGAGATATTTTATGTATCTGTGGCTGTTTTAGGCTGATGCCTAGGAAATTTTCCACGGGTTGAGCAGAAAGTGGTAAAAGGTAAATAAATTACCATTGGATGTAAAGGGAAAAATAATAAGGTCTAAATAATGCCTTTGGTCTGATAACTTACATAAAGTTAGTTGTATAAACTAACTCCTGCTCTTTTTGGCTTTTTCACTCTAGCTGATACTAGCTGGTAGCTTTTGCTTGGCTGTGGCTGACCTTGGCTGCATTCTTGTTGTGGCTAAGTACTAACAAGCTACGCTCTGCTTTTCTCTCTCTTTTCCCTTGTACAGGAGGGGGAAGGGAGGTGAGAGAGGGAAACTGTTGGTAAACCCGTGGTTTTGTCCAGGGGGGTACTTGTGTTGTGTATAAATTGTAACTGCATGTAAATATTGTATATTTTATACATATTCATTGCATTTCACATTTCTAGATTGTAGTTTTGCTTGTAAATGCAACTTCATTTGCTTCCATCTGAGCTGGTCTGGCAATTTTGTTTTGGTGGGGGTAATTTCAACCCACCACAGTATCTTGGAGCCAGGCTCTTCTCAGTGGTGCCCAGCGACAGGACAAGGGGCAGTGGGTGGAAGTTGAGGCATAGGAAGTTTCACATAAATATGAGGAAACATTTTTTCCCTGTGAGGGTGACAGAGCACTGGAACAGGCTGCCCAAGGGGGTTGTGGAGTCTCCCTCTCTGGAGATATTCAAAACTTGCCTGGATGCGTTCCTGTGTGGAGAGGGTTCTTCCCAGAAAGAGTTGTTCGCCATTGGAATGTGCTGGTGGAGTTACTGTCCCTGGAGGTGTTCAAAAAGGGATTGGGCGTGGCACTTGAAGCCATGGTTTAGTAGTCATGAGGTGTTGGGTGACAGGTTGGACTTGATGATCTTTGAGGTCTGTTCCAGCCTTACTGATTCTATGATTCTATGATTCAGCTATGATGTAGCTGATCCTGCTCTGGCAGGGTGGTTGGACTTATTACAAGTTTCAAGGCCCCTTCCAGTCCCTGCAATTCTGTGATTCTGCAACCTTGGATGCTCGTGGCCCTCAGACCTCTGGTTCTAAGTAAAAATAGGAGAATTGTTGTTCCTCTCTGGTTGGGTGACTGAACCAGTTTAAACAGTCTGTGGGCAAGGCACTGTTTGTGCTAAACCCCATGTAACATTTTGTGAATCCCAATACAATACAATACAAAACAATACAATACAATGCAATACAATACAATACACCAGGTTGAAAGAGACCTTCAAGATCATTGCGTCCAACCTGTCAACCAATCCAACCCACCTAAACAACTACACCATGCAACCAAGCACCCCATCAAGCCTCCTCCTGAACACCTCCAATGAAGGTGACTCCACCACTTCCATAGGTAGCTGATTCCAATGGGCAATCACTCTCTCTGTATAGAACTTCTTCCTAACATCCAGCCTAAACCTCCCCTGGTGCAGCCTGAGACTGTGTCCTCTTGTTCTGGTGCTGGCTGCCTGGGAGAAGAGACCAACCTCTGCCTGTCTACAACCTCCCTTAATGTAGTTGTAGAGAGCAATAAGGTCACCCCTCAGTCTCCTCTTCTCCAAGCTAAGCAACCCCAGCTCCCTCAGCCTTTCCTCATAGGGCTTGTGTTCCAAACCCCTCACCAACTTCGTTGCCCTTCTCTGGACATGTTCTAGCAAGTCAACATCCTTCCTAAACTGAGGGGCCCAGAACTGGACACATTACTCGAGGTGGGGCCTAACCAGTGCAGTGTACAGGGGCAGAACGACCTCCCTGCTCCTGCTGGCCACACTGTTCCTGATTCAGGCCAGGATGCCATTGGCCTTCTTGGCTGCCTGGGCAAGCAGCAATGCCCATGGGTTTTTCGAATGCTGTGAACATTATGTCATTTCACGAGCTAGAATGATGTGTTTGGCATTTTATTACTGAAAATATTGCCAAATCCGTGTCCCCTAGCTTGTTTAAATATTCAGTGTGTTCTACCCCAAATGGAGACCATTTGTAAAAAGCCGTTAGGTGACTATTAATAAATTAATATGCTAATTAAATCTGCCTCTGTGTGCAGGCTTTATAGCTGTTTGCTTGGCAACTTTGGAAAGCAAAGCTTTTTTTGAGCTCCTACTTTTGTGTGTGGCAAACTTTACATCAGAGTTGGTCAATCCATTATCATATTGGCAGAAGGGGATTTTCATTGATCGTTTTCTCTCTATTTGCCTTTTTTTCCCTCTCTCCCCTCCCCCCTTCTCTAAACCCTAGTGCTGTAATGCAGAAGATTTATTGTCAATGATTTATTAAAATGTAATTCTAAGGTGACTCCTTATCGTGAAAGTAATCTGCAGGCTATCTTTGTTTAAACTTGCAACTCGCTTTGTCAAAGAAAACAGCCTATGAAATTTTCATTATAATAGACAGGGTTTTATAATGAACTTGGGGGGGGGGGAAGCTATTATGACCCAACACCCCCCAGATTGTTAGAAAAATGATGCATCGAAACAATATGCTCATTAATAGTAATTTTTTTCTTCTTTTGGGGAGGGTGAACAATTCTGTTTAATGGTTGCATTTTTCAGTCTTATAAATTAATTTGAATTACCCAATATCACTTAATTTTTCCCTAGGAAAGCTTCTGCTTGCACGAGCAATATTATAACTGCTAATTCAATTACACTGAAATTGTTTAATAGAAAATATAATTGCTTATTCATACAGAATCCCCATTAAAGAAGTGCAAAGGCCTATCCCCCAGGGTTACTACATATTAGTGCTTTGGGAATTCAGATGGGAATGCTGGGTAGGGAAGGTGCTGACTGATCTTTAATTGTTCATCACCTGCCTCCAAAATAATATGAATGGACCCAAACTAAATGACCACTCATTACAAGTTTCAATTTAGGAGCTTGGCTGGGGTCAGCAGATTGCTTATGCTGATCGCAATGATTTGAAGTTGTGATTACCATAAGCAATTTAAATTTTATTGATCTACCCTTCTGAAAGTTGTAATTGAGCATAGATGTTGGACCCGTAGCTCTCCAAACTAAATTGTACTCTGAAGCCCTTGCTGGATTACTGCAAGAATCAATAAGCAGTCAGTCACATTAACAATGAAATAGCTCCATTAACATACAGTGCTACTGGTGAAACTTTATTTAGGAGGGGTGTTAGTTCACTTCATTGTTTTATCAATGAATTTCGGTTGTACAGGGAAAAGTATAGCTTGTGTACACCTAATGAGCTTGCATACTGATAATCTTCTATGTTTTAACTATGAGTATTTTCTCTTTTCTTTCTGTGGTATTTGCTTTATTACGAGCGAAAGAAGGATGTAACTGGAATTAGAATTTGTTCACTGGGACGCGCTCAAAGAACTTGGTCACCAAAGAGTTTTCTGCTGTGACATATGGTCATTATTAGGGGGTTTCAGACAAAAGGTCATGTCTCAGACAAGAGCACAGACACATAGTGGGTTTGTAATTTCTATCTATTTGTAAATTCCAAGTGGAATTTAGTCGCTAGCCTCCCAGATTTCCTCGCCTCCTCCAAGTTGCTTGCACCTCTGTTCCATTGCTGAAGAAATTAGGGGAGCAATCAGAGAAAGGCTAATTGTTCCTACATTATACAGACAACAGGGAAAGGGTTAGTAGGATGGAAAATAAAAGTGTCTGGATTGTGTGAAGCAGTTTTTTCCTGTGACTCAAAATTTTGGAAAGACAATACATAAACTGGACAGTTTGAAGAAGGGTATGGCTGGAAAGACAGAAAGACCTTTGACTAAATCCCACATGTATCTCTCTGCTTTATCTCTGCTTTTGCTTCGTCTGCTATCTTACTTAATTTCTGCCCTTGCTTTAACTGGAATAAAGTTAATTTTCTCCCCAGAAGCTGGTGCAGTGCTATGGTTTGGATTTAGAATGAGAATAATATTGGTAACACTCTGATGTTTTGGTTGTTGTTAAGCAGGGCTTATATTAAATCAAGGACTTTTGAGCTTCTCATACTGCCCTGTCAGTGGAGGCTGAGACTGCACAAGAAGCTGCAAGCTGACGCAGTAAGGACAGCTGACCTAAACAAGCCGAAGGGATATTCCGTACCATACGACATCATGCTCAGTGTATAACCTAGGAGGAGTTGGCTGTGGGGCGTGGAGGTCGGCTGGACATTGGTCAGTGGATGGTGAGCAATCTTGTTGTGCATTACTTGTTTTGTATATCCTGTTGTTATTATTTCCCCTTCCTTTTCTGTCCTATTAAACTGTCTTTATCTCAACCCACAGATTTTACTTTTTCTTTCCCTCTCCCTCTCCTCTTCCTCTCACTCTCCTCTCCTCTTTTTATCTTTCCCCATCCCTGTGTGAAGGGCAGGGAGTGAGCAAATGTCTGTGTGATGCTTAATTACCAACTGGGGTTAAACCACAACACTTGGTCATGACTTTTACTCGTTGCAGTTTTCTTTACTATAGTACCTTGAAGCCTCAGCTGCAGTACAACCTGTCTCCCTTCCTTCCATACTAAGTTTTAAATGAGCAGTGAATCAATATTCTTTGACTCGACTGGCAGTGGTATTGTGCTAATTGAGTAGTTTTAATTGAGGAAGCTTGGATTTGTGAAAGTGCCATCTTTGTATTCATCAAAGGGATTGCAGAAGAACTGTAATGATACCAATTTGCTTTCCTAAAATTCAGAGTCCGGACTGTACACCTTGCCTGCCCCATATGCTTTATGACTGCAAACTCCACTGGTGTGTGATCAATGCAGCCCAAGCTGCCTCCAATCTTGACATCACTGATGAGCTCACATTTGTGACCATCTAGTTCAGGGTTGCATCCACTTGGATAGGGCTGGCTGTTTCCTGTCTTAAGAAATTATTGTCAAGGCACTCCAGGATTCTCCTTGGTTGCCTACAGTTCCCTGTGATACTTTTCCAGCAGATACAGAGTGGTTGAAGTCCCCCAGCAGGACAAGAGCCTGCAAGTGTGAAGATGTCTTTAACTGGAGTAAGAAGACTTCATCAGTGGGATGCCATTAAGCAGGCAGCCTACAGTAGATGCCATCCACAAGGTTCCCTTTGTTGCCTCTCTCTCTAATTCTTATCCATAGGCTTTCCACCTTTTCATGGTTTTTCTTCAGGGATAGCTCTTCACACTCTATCCATTTCCTGGAATAGAGGGCAATGATGTCTGTCCCTTCTGAACAGCCTGTAGCCATCAATACCCACACTCCAATCATGAGATTCATTCCACCAAGTTTCAGTGCTGGTAAACCCTTTTCCCTAGATCTCAGTTTCTCAAGGCTTCAAAATGATGCATGTGTACTGTGATCCAGTTCTTGGAATTCCTCTCTCATTCAACAGTTCAGTTGGTACGGTGCATGTGAGGTTCCTACACATACACTTTGTAGAAACACATGCAGAGAGTGAAGAACACATAAATTGTTTCTCATTTGCTCAGTTGAGGCAGTGTTGTTATCCTGGAGAAGTCATGTGGAACAAAAATACGTGCTACTTAACAGATAATTTCTGTACCAGCTTCTGACACAGAGCAGACACAGAACCAATGTAAGATATGGCATTGATTCACAAAAGGCTTAATGTGAATGGTCACTTTCAAGTATAGCAACATGGTTACAATTGATAACACACCCTAAAAGAAGACATAGCTGATCTTTCAGTATGAAATGTCAGCAAGAGTAAAGTTGAGTGAAATCTGTCTTGTGGAAGTTGCAGTTCTTCAGATAAGAAATGATACCAACCGGAAGAGGACAAGAACTTTATAAACTGTAAGATCACTTGGAAGATTGATAATCAGATACATAAGTAAGTTTTCAAAAGGGATTTCTGTTCTATTGCTTATATATTTCACAGAATCACAGAGTCACCAAGGTTGGAAAAGACCTCAAAGATCACCAAGTCCAACCTGTCATCACCGACCTCATGACTACTAAACTATGGCACTTCGTGCCATGGGCAATCCCCTCTTGAACACCTCCAGGGATGGTGACTCCACCACCTCCCTGGGCAGCACATTCCAATGCCTAACAGCTCTCTCAGTGAAGAACTTTCTCCTCACCTCCAGCCTAAACTTCCCCTGGCACAGCTTGAGACTGTGTCCTCTTGTTCTGGTGATAGTTACTTGAGAGAAGAGACCAACTCCCTCCTGGCTACAACCTCCCTTCAGGTAGTCGTAGACAGCAATGAGGTCTCCCCTGAGCCTCCTCTTCTCCAGGCTAAACAACCCCAGCTCCCTCAGCCTCTCCTCACAGGGCTGTGCTCAAGGCCTCTCCCCAGCCTCATTGCCCTTCTCTGGACACGTTCAAGAGTCTCAATGTCCTTCTTAAACTGAGGGGCCCAAAACTGGACATAGGACTCAAGGTGTGGCCTAACCAGTGCAGAGTACAGGGGCACAATGACTTCCCTGCTCCTGCTGGCCACGGTATTCTTGATGCAAGCCAGGATGCCATTGGCCTTCTTGGCCACCTGGGCACACTCCTGGCTCATGTTCAGATGGCTGTCAATCAGCACCCCCAGGTCCCTTTCTGCCTGGCTGGTTTCCAGCCACTCCGACCCCTGCCTGTAGCGCTGCATGGGGTTGTTGTGGCCAATTCTTGCAGAAAATCTGAGAGGAATGTGTGTGATCTGTTTCCTATACAAAATCTCATGCATCAAGAAAATTCCACATCCTGTTTGGTTTTATATTGAAGGGATGAAGAATTCTCTGTCCTGATAGCCTGATTATGACATATCATAGATTAAGTTACATTGTGGAAGGAAGATTCTCTATTAGCGCTTGAGATTCTGATCTCTCTATACTCTCTTTTATGTGAAAGAGCTTTGGGTTTTCAGGTCATTTCTGATAGGATGTCTAACCAAAACATTAAAATAAAATTCCCTTTAATTGGGAGCCCTTTACACTGGAAAAATAATATAAAAAAATTGAGATCCATTTAATTTTTACTTGTTTTAAGCACCATCATAAACATCTGCCACCTGGCATAGAAATTGCTTCCCATGGCAGGTGGGGAGATGAGATTTATTTAAAAGTTCTTTGTCTTTGATACTTTTCCCTGCTGTATTTTCCAGCGGAGTAATTTGAAACTGATGGCATTTAAATAACCATTTATTGTCCTAATGGAAGAATACAGTTAAAAAATACATGGAGTAATTGCTGTCATTCCAAGATAAGAGAATATAGCAGGAGGCATAATGGAGCAAACCATCTTCAGTCTACTTTGGCCTCTGGCCATAACATTGGCCTACACTTTGATCAGTCAGAAGAAAATAAAATGCCTTCCACCTCTTTTCTGCACATTTATGTAATGCATAAATTGATTGATTTATTAACCTGAACAAAAAAAGAGTGTTCTTTTCCCCTTTGTAGATAGTGTTGGAAACCTCAGATCTGGCAACTGACTGTAGTCAGTTTTGAACTCCTCTACAAAATCAAAATGAATTTTGTGGTGTTCTCTGAAAAGCACAATGTACATATGGAACCTCCTTCCCAGGAGCTGCAACCCACCCTGTTCCATATGCTCCCTCCTGTGCAGACCTCTTGTGGATTTTTTTTAATGCCACTGGAATTCCAAAGCAATTTATGAAGAAACATGAAGCCTTTCCATTGGGGAACTGCAGCAGTGTTAGGTAGCAAGCATAAGAGGTAAGGTAGAAATGAAAGGGGAG
This sequence comes from Picus viridis, assembly GCA_033816785.1. Classification (NCBI taxonomy): domain Eukaryota; kingdom Metazoa; phylum Chordata; class Aves; order Piciformes; family Picidae; genus Picus; species Picus viridis. The sequence goes on from CM066568.1 coordinate 5,491,286, forward strand.
GACAAGTTCTTCAGCTTCTCTTTTCCCTGCCTTGGCTTTCTTCCCATTACTGCATCCTTTTCGGCATTGTAGGGACAAAGACAGAGATGTCTCTCCTGTTGGCCTTCTCATGAGACTTTTGACTTCTGTAATAGAATCGTCTCCTAAGATCATCTCTTCCTGCTAAAACTTGAAACATCTTGAGCAAACGACCTCGTCTGAATAGTTCAACCTGCAAAATTCTTACTGACTCTATTAGGTCCATATGAGCTTTATACAGAACTCAGACCACACACAAACTATGTACAGAGCCAAGAAAATTTACAGAAAGCTCTGACTGCGCTGTTAGCAACTATAAAGTCCTCAAACTGCCTTAAATTCAGCAGTAATACTTGGTTCTTATGCCACTAAGTTTCAACATCTGAATATGACTGCAAAACAGTATGCTATATCTGATTCATTTTGATTGCTTTTACATTCTGAGTGGCCCTAAAAGACCTTCTGAGTATTGAGGGGAGGAAGGAGAGTGAAGAGTCTTACTTATGCATTTTAATCCTGGGAATCTGGGGTACTTTATTCATCCTTCTCCAACTTTTTAATTAGGTTTTTTGAACTTCACCTTGCCTGTGCTAGCATGCAATAAATATTCCCATGAGTTTACTCAGCTGCTGTCCAGAAATTCCAAGAAAACAGGAAAACAGAAGTAAATAATAGAATACCTTCTTGAATAGCAAATTGTCAAGCGGGTGATGTGAAATTTTTCAGCCAGAATCTGGCCTCTGTGTCCTCTGACATAATGGTTAGTGTGCATAACATATTCACTGTGACTAATCTAGACATCAAGATTTGTCAGAATTATTGAGAAAATGATTTTGGGTAAGGTATGTATCTGAGACACAGAGAAATGATGTTTAAATGGAGGGTTTGTTTTATATGCAGCAGCCATAGTTTGTCCTATTTTAGTCTTTCTGTTTCCAGCTCACTAACTGACGAGAACAAAACTGAACATAAACCGTTGCCTTGTATTATTATTAAAGTTTCTTGCCTACTCTTTCTTCTAACTCTGTTTTTAACTGCTGAGGGAACTGGGCAGATACACTCATTATGGCATTCAAATCAATTTCCCAGTATCTTCCTCAGAGGTTTCAACAATATCTGTTGTCCATGGACCGTCGGTGTGTGAATGTGGATTCATTTTGGCCAGCAACTGTCAGCTTACCAAGCTTCATCTCCTCTTTCCTTTTCAGAGTCAGAACTGAAACTTTCCACAACCAGTAATCATTTTAAATTGAACCATTGTCAAATTTAACTAAGCTAACAAAGTTGTTTCAGTCATTAATAAATACTGGCAGCAGAGCAAGCAAAAGCCAACTGCCATTCTGGTTTTAGAGATAAGTAGGGTCCAGGTTTTTGTGCACAGGCTTTTTTAAATTCAGGTTTGGTTCTCTGCTCTACTACTACTTTTTCTACTGACATCAGTCAGTTAAGGTCGCATATTTGAATGTTCAAATTTAGCCACTGCAATGTCAATGGAAATACTTGGATGATTTTGAAAATGCATATAAACTCTTCTGTGCATCCATCTGGCCCATGTTTTCAGAGGCATTTCAGGGTTTGATTCCTGTTGATCTCAGTTACTCTTTGTGCCTCAGCCTCTTGATTGTGTTTTATTGTGAGGATGCTATAAATCTGAGATTTTTTTCTTTCCTTTTCGTAATAGGCAGAACAAAATTCTGGGTTTAAATATTCCAGAGCACTGTTATTACAAATATGGAGTGCTGAGGCCCAGGTATAGTGACTGTTGCATAGAAGACTCCCTTTAATTTTAGTATGACCCACAGTCTTTGTCTCAATTTGCTGAGCAAATCATTGTCTTGTAAATTCTTGAACTGTATTTGATGCCTCAGAATTGGAGAGTTTTAAATAACTTGAGAGCAGAGTGGCTTTGTCTCCCTATTAAAAAAGTAGAAATAATAATAATAATTATAATAATAATAATAATAATAATAATAATAATAATAATAATAATAACAACAACAACAACTACAATAATAATCCAAGTGCCGGGTGCTGCACTTTGACCACAACAACCCCATGAAGCACTACAGGCTGGAGTCAGAGTGGCTGGAGAGCTGCCAAACAGAAAGGGACCTGGGGGTGCTGATTGACAGCTGGCTGAACATGAGCCAGCAGTGTGCCCAGGTGGCCAAGAAGGCCAATGGCATCCTGGCCTGCATCAAGAATAGTGTGGCCAGCAGGAGCAGGGAGGTCATTGTGCCCCACTACTCAGCACTGGTTAGGCCACACCTTGAGTCCTGTGTCCAGCCCCTCAGTTTAAGAAGGACATTGAGACTCTTGAACGTGTCCAGAGAAGGGCAATGAGGCTGGGGAGAGGCCTCAAGCACAGCCTTGTGAGGAGAGGCTGAGGGAGCTGGGGTTGTTTAGCCTGGAGAGAGGAGACTCAGGGGAGACCTCATTGCTGTCTACAACCACCTGAAGGGAGGTTGTAGCCAGGAGGGGGTTAGTCTCTTCTTCCAGGCAACCAGCACCAGAACAAGAGGACACAGTCTCAAGCTGTGCCAGGGGAAGTTTAAGCTTGCGGTGAGGAGAAAGTTCTTCCCAGAGAGAGTTGTTAGGCATTGGAATGGGCTGCCCAGGGAGGTGGTGGAGTCACCATCCCTGGAGGTGTTCAAGAGGGGATTGCCCATGGCACTTGGTGCCATGGTTTAGTCATGAGGTCTGTGGTGACAGGTTGGACTCGATGATCTTTGAGGCCTCTTCCAACCTTGGTGATTCTGTGATTCTGTAATAATAACAACAGTAACAACAATAATAATAATAATAGTTTAAGACAATCACTTTTTGCTGCAGTGACTTAAATTTTATCAAGATAAATGTTTCTGGAAGCAGAAAAACCCTTTCTGTTTTGTTTTGTTTTGCTTTTGTTCTCTTTTTCCTGACAGGTAAAAGTTTCTGAATAGTTTTTGGAACCTTGTTGCATTATTTTCTGTTATACTGCCATGTAGTGCCTGGTTTATACATGGAAATATTAAGATACATCATTCCTAAAGTCCCGTGCCTTATGTGGCATGACATTCTTGTGTATGCATGTAACCTTATATACAAGCACCTAATGATTTATTGGATACATTATTAATAATTTATGAGGTATTAGATCATTAATAGGTATAATAAAATCAGAACTTGAAAGTCTGAGCCTGTTTATATAAGGCAAAAAGCTTTCAGCTGGTGTAGGTTGTCACAGGTGTTTTTGAGAAGCTTCTCTCTGTGGCTCAATGGCCACATTTGGGTGCTCTCTGTTCAGTAGCACAGGGGCTATGCCTTCTGAAGGTGAAATTGCTAGCATTAGTAGTGGTCTTTATGTATTTTCCTCCTATCTTTTAGTCACTATAATGTATGATACATAAGGTAGAATTGCAGAGTTGTCAGGGCTGGAAGAGACCTCAAGGATCATCTAGTTCCACCCCGCCTGCATGGGCAGGGACATAGTATCATAGTACCACTCAGGGCTGGAAGGGACCACTCTCATGGTGAAGAACTTCCTCCTTACATCCAGCCTGAATCTCCCCACCTCCAGCTTCATTCCATTCCCCGTAGTCCTATCACTACCTGATATCCTGAGAAGTCCCTCCCCAGCCTTCTTTTAGGCCCTCTTCAGACACTGGAAGACCACAACTGGGTCTCAAACTAGATCAGGCTGCTCAGAGCCCCATCCAGCCTGGCCTTAAAAACTTCCAGGGCTGGAAGAAAGATTAGGATGGCAAATAAACAAGCCAAGCAAACTTTGGAGGGCAACTGATGAGAGAGGATATGACAACTTCTAAAAGAAAGAGGAAGAGGATGATGAAGTAGAATGAAAATACAATTTCTTCCATGGTGCAGATCATATCCTAGTAGAGATATTAGTTATGATTTTCCACTGACTTGAATGGGTATAACTGGTGTACACAGTGTGATGGGGTTTGCATGGAATTGTGATGATTTCTGCTCTCTGACGATATGGAACATAATTTTGGAGGCCCACGAAACCGGCCTAATGTCCTATTTGCTGTCCTTTTGCATGACAGCAGTCCTTTGAAGATGAAAGTTTGTGATTCTAACTGCTTTTTGAAATCTTTTCTGCTGGAATTCCTCAGCAACTTTTGAAACAGCTGGAATTAACCAGAAAAGAGTAAATGCTTTAGTCAAGTTCTCTCTCAAGCACTGCTTTGGCAATGGTTGCTGGAAAACTGTAGTTCTTGTTGCAACCACAGAGCTGCTGTTTTATGGGGCTGCCCTTCTGTGACAAATTTTTCTCAGTCAGTTTAGCACTTTCCTTTTCACAGAACTTGAAACTCCACAGCCCTGAAGTAGCTGTTTTGTAGCCAGCTCTCTTCCATGTGCTGAGTGCTTGCTCTGTTTTAATTATATGTAAGAAATACTGTTCCACAGCATTATTTTAGATAGTAAGATTGTGTTGAAGCTGGTTGAAGGAAGTCAAGAATCTGAAATATTACTCAGTGACTTACCTAATTAAATAACTGTAAATGAGGTATAGTTCATTATTATATTACTCCAACAACCTGCCAGCCCAAAACACAAGAAAAGAAGACCCCCAGAAAGGTCAGATTTGAAATAATAAGTAAGTCTAAGAACTTACTTGGTGGGAAGTTCCTAAATTAAAATTAAAAGTTTATCATAGAGACTCAGGAGAGTGATAGAGAATCTTCCTCTAGGGAGGTGTTTAAGACCAGGCTGGATGAGGCTCTGGCCATCCTGATCTAGTGTGGGGTGTCCCAGCCCATGGCAGGGGGGTTGGAACTAGATGATCCTTGTAGTCCCTTCCAACCCTGACTGATTCTATGATACTATGATAATGAAACTGTTGTTTCCTGTTTGTTAGGGGAATTTCTGATAAATCAAATTATTATTACTGTTTCTAACCTGCCCTCTAAAATACTCATTTGTATGAAGAGTTACCTCTCCTCAGTTGTCTTTTGTGATGCTTAAGTAGCTTTGTGATTCCTCTGCCTTGTAACATAGAACAAATTTATCTCCTCTCACTTGCAGCTGCACCCTTTGAGGACCATACCACCTATGGAGGGCCTGCTAAAGAACTTTCTTATGGAAACAGATGGTGTCAATTGTTCCTGTAAGACAAAGGATTAAAAGAAAATGTCTGTCTGAGTTAGATTACATTCCAGAGATCTGACCCAACTGTATGCAGGCAATCTGCAACAGGGATGTGTGTCAGCATTACTGTGACCCAAAATCACGTTAGGCTTCAGCAGCAGGAATCGCAAAGAGATACCTTTTGAAATGGAGCAGTGTCTTCAACCAGATAGTTGGCCTGAATTTCCATTGTTCATCCTGGCTCTCTAGTCATATGCAGATTTCTATATAGCTTTATATTTTCTCACAGCTCTGCCTGGTATTTACTTTCAGAGAACGCTGACGAAGAAAATTAGAGAGCCAAACACAGGGAAGCTACCAAACCCATTTGAAAAGTGTGTGTGTGTGTGTTTGTGCATTGAAGGTGGTATTAAAGGTGTACTAAACAAGTGTTAATCTTGTTTTATTTTCTTTTTTTTGTTTGTTTGTTTCCCCCTAACATTTTCCATGAAAGCTGCCACAAATGGGATAAGAGTGAAATGAATGTAAGTATGATAAATGATAAAGTGCTCCTGGGAGTAAATATACCACTCAGAAAGAGCATTGCTAATCAAGCAGGGCAGCCAGCTAATGCACTCTGAGAGCACACATCTCAAAAAAGATACTAAATTTGAAACACTGAAGACTGGCATTTAGCTTGAGTAGCTTCTGGTTTAAGATGAAACTGCTGCACCAGGGGACACAGTAGCTGAATGAAACCCTGGAAGGAGCAGAGGCTTGACACCTTATATTAAATGACCAACAAGATGGGGGGAATAAAAGAGAATTGAAACCCATGTTTGCTATTTGGTATGTACTGATTTGAGACTTTGAGCAGTGAATAGGATTAGGGAAAGGCAAGGAGAAAATCTGTCCCTCTGACATTCTTAATAGATGTGTAAGTGTTGGTGCCCACAGGGCTGACAGAGGCACTGCCTCACTCCAGCTGTTTCTTTGATGTGTGTTTGTGAATGCCTTCATGATGTTTGGTAACCCAGGTGCAGAAGGGACTTTGGTCTGGCATACCAAAGCAGGCAGTGGGCATTGCTTTTAGAGACAGCAGCATATGTTCTGCTTGTGAATTTCATCTTCCACCCACTCTTCAGGAGTGTAACACTGCCCACATGTCTTGCCTGAATGACTTGGAAAATATATTTTTATTTCTAACTGCTACTCAGAGCTGAAACTATGTAAGCCATGACAGACCCACAGAATCATAGAATTGTTAGGGTTGGAAGGGACCTCAAGGATCAGCTAATCCCAACCCGCATGCCATGGGCAGGGACACCTCACACTACGTCAGGTTGCTCAGAGCCACATCCAGCCTGGCCTGAAAAACCTCCAGGGATGAGGCTTCTACCACCTCTCTGGGCAACCTGATCCAGTGTCTCACCACCCTCATGGTGAAGAACTTCTTCCTAACATCCAATCTGAATCCACCCATTTCTATTTTTGTTCCATTCCCCATGAAAATCAGGCTTCTCTTTCTTAAAAGGAGCATGAACAGTACTCCTGGCATGAGTACATTGTTCATAACTCTAGAATGTGTTTTGGCTAAGTATTAGGGAAGTATTCAACACTGTTTGTGCAAAATACTTTGTGGGTATGATATTTGTTTGTCAATGTTTACAAACTTGTGTGTAAGAAGTTGCAAGTGGAATGGAATGGAATGGAATGGAATGGAATGGAATGGAATGGAATGAATAGAATAGAATAGAATAGAATAGAATAGAATAGAATAGAATAGAATAGAATAGAATAGAATAGAATAGAATAGAATTAAACCAGGTTGGAAGAGACCTTCAAGATCATTGAGTCCAACCCATCATCCAACACCACCTAATCAACTAAACCATGGCACCAAGCACCCTATCAAGTCTCCTCCTAAACACCTCCAATTCTGGGACTCCACCACCTCCCCAGGCAGTGTCTCTGTGAATCCACTTCTTCAGAAATCATTTTAATTTCATCCAATATTGATTCAACCTCCCTTCATCTTCTGAATTAGCTGTTTCATAAGTTCAGGAACGATGAGTGTCCTTCCTTGTGTCTTATCTGATCCTACTGCACGATACGGAAGGAAACAGAATTGCAGGCAGTAATCGAGATGTGGTTGCACTGAGTCTGAATGATGATGTTTTCCATTTTAATGTGTGTCCCTGTCTCAGTCATTCCTGACATTCAGTTTGTGGTTTTGACCAGCATTGATCAGTAAACTGTCATTCCTGAGCACACACAGTCACTTCAAGATCTCCCTCTGTAAGGGTAATAGCTACTTTTAGAACCTGTCATTGCAGTGGAATGGTTACCACTTTTTTTCCTCACTTTGTCTGTTAATTTGTGTTTATCAGCTTTGTCATCCATCATTTTATTGCACACTCATTTAGGATTGTGACATCTTCTTACAGTCAGTTTTAATTTTGACAGCTCCAGAGGCTTGAAAAGCATGAATCAGGCCTCAGGAAATCATTACATTGCCTTTAAAGTTATTAATCTGCATGCTCTTTACTGTCTTCTGTTTTATGCAAGCTTGTGAGATTTTTCTCTAAGGCAAAAAAAAAAAAAAAAAGAAGTTTATGTTCTCTATTAATATTTTGAGCTGGGGATCAGGAAATCTAAAAACATATAATGTGTATTGAGATTTGTGCAAGGAAAAAATCAGTTATTGGCAACAGTGGTCACATTGTCAGTCCATGCCTCCATAGGTTTCAGGTGGCTGAATAGTAACAGAGAACACAACTGTATGGGATGACATCACAGTGACATTACCATGTCTCAGCTGAGCTGCTATAGCTGGTTTTGAAAGTCTTCTGCTGAAATATAGGCACACTAAAGAGAAAATGTCTTTTCAAGTCAGACCAGAACAGATGGGCAGAGTCCAAGGGCAGGAGATTGAACACATCCAAGTGCCGGGTTCTGCACATTGGCCACAGCAACCCCATGCAGTGCTACAGGCTGGGGTCAGAGTGGCTGGAGAGCAGCCAGGCAGAGAGGGACCTGGGGGTACTGGTTGATGGTAGGCTGAACATGAGCCTGCAGTGTGCCCAGGCAGCCAAGAGGGCCAATGGCATCCTGGCCTGCATCAGGAACAGTGTGGCCAGCAGAAGCAGGGAGGTCATTCTGCCCCTGTACCCAGCACTGGTTAGGCCACACCTTGAGTCCTGTGTCCTTGAGTCCTGTGTCCAGTTCTGGGCCCCTCAGTTTAGGAAGGATGTTGACTTGCTGGAACGTGTCCAGAGAAGGGCAACAAAGTTGGTGAGGGGTTTGGAACACAAGCCCTATGAGGAGAGGCTGAGGGAGCTGGGGTTGCTTAGCCTGGAGAAGAGGAGACTGAGGGGTGACCTTATTGCTCTCTACAACTACCTGAAGGGAGGTTGTGGACAGGCAGAGGTTGGTCTCTTCTCCCAGGCAGCCAGTACCAGAACAAGAGGACACAGTCTCAGGCTGCGCCAGGGGAGGTTTAGGCTGGAGGTTAGGAAGAAGTTCTATACAGCGAGAGTGATTGCCCATTGGAATGGGCTGCCTGGGGAGGTGGTGGAGTCACCTTCATTGGAGATGTTCAGGAGGAGACTTGATGGGGTGCTTGGTGCCATGGTGTAGTTGTTTAGGTGGGTTGGATTGGTTGATAGGTTGGACGTGATGATCTTGAAGGTCTCTTCCAACCTGGTCTATTCTATTCTATTCTATTCTATTCTATTCTATTCTATTCTATTCTATTCTATTCTATTCATAGTCACAAACTCAGATGTCCTTTCCATCACATCTTCAGAGGGATACTTGGAGCTCAGTGTCTGTAAAGGATGTTTTCACTGTTTGCATGCTTTGGTGAGGGAATTTTTAGGGTGTCAGGCAGTGATAGGACTAGGGGGAATGGAGGAAAACTGGAAATGGGTAGATTCAGATTGGATGTTAGGAAGAAATTCTTCACCATGAGGGTGGTGAGTCACTGGAATATGTTGCCCAGGGAGGTGGTAGAAGCCTCATCCTTAGGGGTGTTTAAGGCCAGGCTGGATGTGGCTGTGAGCAACCTGCTGTAGTGTGAGGTGTCCCTGCCTGTGGCTTGAGGGTTGGGACTAGCTGATCCTTGAGGTCCCTTCCAACCCTAACAATTCTGTGATTCTAACATTCTATATGTGTGGATTTTACTGATCAGAAAGTGATTACTAATGTCTAATCAGTAGAAGATAGGTAACCAATTTGGTTTAGATTTGAACAGCTGGTTTGCAAATATTGAATAATTCAGCTGTTCACATCTGGAGGAACAAAAATGTCTTTGACTCTTTTCTGGGAACGAAGGGGCTTGCTCTGCTGATTATAGAATCATAGAATCATAGAATCATAGAATCAGTCAGGGTTGGAAGGGACCACAAGGATCATCCAGTTCCAACCCCCCTGCCATGGGCAGGGACACCCCACACTACATCAGGCTGGCCACAGCCTCATCCAGCCTGGTCTTAAACACCTCCAGGGATGGGGCCCCAACCACCTCCCTGGATAACCCATTCCAGGGCTTCACCACTGTCATGGTGAAGAACTTCCTCCTCATGTCCAGCCTGAATCTCCCCACCTCCAGCTTCTTTCCATTCCCCCTAGTCCTATCACTACCTGAGATCCTGAGAAGTCCCTCCCCAGCCTTCCTGCAGGCCCCCTTCAGATACTGGAAGGCCACAATGAGGTCACCTGGGAGCCTTCTCTTCTCCAGACTGAACAGCCCCAACTGCTTCAGTCTGTCCTCATAGGAGAGGTGCTCCAGCCCTCTGCTCATCCTCGTGGCCCTTCTCTGGACACGCTCCAGCACGTCCACATCCCTCCAATTATATTATATATATAATCCATATATATATATATATATATATGGATTATATTGTTAAGGGAATGATTTCTTTATTATTGTGTTTCTTAGAGTCTCCTCAGTACATCCTAGCACATTGCAGTGCTAAGGCTTTTGGGGAGAGCAGTACAGCTTGGTCATCTGTATTGCCAGACTCCATTCTACTTGGATTTGCCTTGCTCAATAGTTTGTCACAAGGCTACGTGGATGGGGCAGCTTTAAAGCTTCTTTTAATGTTTCTGAAGTTAAACACATTAGTCAGGATCCTTTGCAGATGGAGTCCATGCTTGTACAGACCTTTTGCATGAAGCATTTTTAAGTCCACTTTCCTCAGAATCAGGTGTAAAGAGGGAACTGTAGAAATTGGGTAATTACGGAGCAATGTTACTTGTTATATTATGGACACTTAAAAGGAGACAAAACTCAGGTAAACCATCATCATAAATTAGTATGAAACTTTTTGGGGGGCGTATCAGAGTGGACAGTAGGAGTATCTTATTTTTCATTTCAAGATTTGGTTTTGTGATTTCCTAAATGAGTTAATACATGGGCTGTAGATCCAGGCACACTTCACAACAGATTGTTCCTTCTGAGCCTTTTATCACCAAAATCTTTTAGAATATTTCCAGTTTAATGTTAAGATGTGTAAAGTTGGACTGCTGACATTTCCCAACACTGTCCCTTGCTTAAGCACAGTTGAAAAAGTTGCTGCTTGCTCAGTTACTTCACATAGTATAGGCTGTTAGTGAGCGGGACCAAGATCTGGCAGCTTGTAGCTCTGTATTAGCTTAGTTTGTGTTATAGCCAATTGCTGTCTGACCTCTCCACACTGCAGAGGAAATGCAATGCCATCTGTATATCTCTTAGTCACATTAAATTATGTCATTTATATTCCATTGGAATGCAGAGTTTACTTTATTCTTTGCAGCCAAATTAGCAGAAGTAATGAGATACAAGCAAAAGTGCAAAGGTGAAAATTTGTGGGGTCCATTGCTCTCCACTTGCTTTGATTCTGCCAGGTGTTGAATTTAGGGAGAGAGGGAGGTTGTTTAAATCTGTGGAGGTGCTAGCATGTCTAAATGTTTATGGGTCTTAAACACCCACTGATCTCTAGTTGAGGATGCCCCCGCTTACTGCAGAGGGGGTTGGAATAGATGGCCTTCAGAGGTCACTTCCTACCCAGACCATTCTATGATTCTATGATCTCAGGCAAGATTTGCATGTGCATGGTGGTACAGGATCAAGTTCTTACTGTTACTGCATTACACCCTTAGAAATATGAGAAGGAGAAGAGAAGGGAGAAAAAACATACTGCAAATATAAAATTGTTGTTAAAAAAATAAAATATGAGCTATTAAACAAGACATTTTATACACTAAAACACATCTTCATAATTGTAGTTGCTAGACAATAAAGTATACATCACAGAATCACAGAGTCACAGAATCACAGAGTCACAGAATCACAGAGTCACAGAATGCTAGGGGCTGGAAGGGACCTCAAAAGCTCATCCAGTCCAAGCCCCTGCCAGAGCAGGATCACCTAGGGCAGATCACACAGGAATGTATCCAGATGGGTTTTGACTATCTCTGGGGACGGAGACTCCATCCCCCCTGGGCAGCCTGTTTCAGTGCTCTGTCACCCTCACAGGGGAAAAAATTTTCCTCATATTTCCATGCAACTTCCTATGCCTCAACTTCCACCCATTGCCCCTTGTCCTGTCACTGGTTATCACCCAGCAGAAGCTGGCTCCATCCTCTTGGCACTCACCCTGCACATCCTCAGCCTTTACACCCTTTACATCACTCTTTCTTTTTAATAGCCTCCATGACTGAGTCCTGCTTACAGTCAGTGAGTACAACTCTAGAGATTTTTTTTGTGTGCTAAAAGAAGCTAAAAAGAACAAGAGTTTCTCTCCAAGGGGCCTGTTCCAGCTCCCATGGAAGCAAGTAGAGAGAGTGTTATGGATTGAAGCAGAGACGGGTCCTGCATGTAATTTTCCTGCCTTTAATTTCCACACCTGCATTTCTCTTGAAATGTACAGCTATGGGTCCACTATCTGCTGCTCAAATAAAGCACCACTCTGCCCAGAGTATGAGTTACATTCCACATGGAACAGCTTCCAGAAGATACCACTTGGTTGGTTATTTTTACTGTACTTTTGTGTAAAATGGAAAGGCAATAAGAGTGTCAGTTACTTGGTACAGCTGATGCAGGCTGAAACAGGATCCAGCTGCTCTTTGGACATTTATTGCTTTGGTCCTTTCCTGTTAAATGTCCACTGACATTTTGGTTTTGTTGGAACCCTTCATTCAAAAAAAATAGAATAAAAAATATGATCACAGACTCCGAAAAGAAAAAGTTTTCTATGTGCTAGCTGGCACAAAACTAGACTGCCTCTGCCTTGGTAGGCTTAAAGAAATTTTAAATGCTAATTTCTGCCTAAAATATGTCCAAAATATTTATAAGTGGTGAAAATTTATATGACTCTCTGACATAATTCATCCTATATTTTGTTTTATAAACATTCTGAACCTGTTCACAAGGAAACAGGATGTGCACTGGCTGAGGAGCTTTCTGCTCATCCCATATAAGGATCTGATACGTGCTTGCTGTGCAGAGCTGTTGTATGTCAGATTAGTCTTTAAAACAAAAATGTGTGTATGTAGGAAGGCCAAGGATGAAATCCTTGGATTCTTGAATCCAATAGGAAAACTCTTATTGATTTAACTGGCAAACTAGCTCAGTTTATTGAAGATGATGAACTAAGCTGAAGCATGCTCTAGTTGCATGATAGAATCATAGAATCGTTACGGTTGGAAGGGACCTCAAGGATCATCTAGTTCCAACCCCCCTGCCATGGGCAGGGACACCTCACACTACATCAGGTTGCTCAGAGACAAATCCAGCCTGGCCTTAAAAACCTCCAGGCATGAGGCTTCCACCACCTCCCTGGGCAACCTGTTCCAGTGTCTCACCACCCTCATGGGGAAGAACTTTAGTTTTTATAGTTGAGGATCCGGCCCTCAGGATCTTAGAGTAAGAAGGCAATCAGTAGAGTAGAGTAGAGTAGAGTAGAGTAGAGTAGAGTAGAGTAGAGTAGAGTAGAGTAGAGTAGAGTAGAATAGAATAGAATAGAATAGAATAGAATAGAATAGAATAGAATAGAATAGAATAGAATAGAATAGAATAGAATGGAAGACACCTTCAAGATTGTGTCCAACCTACCATCCAACACCACCTAATCAACTAAACCATGCAACCAGGCACTCCATCCAGTCTCCTCCTAAACACCTCCAATGATGGTGACCCCACCACCTCCCAGGGTAGCACATTCCAATGGGCAATCACTCTCTCTGTGAAGAATTTCTTCCTAACATCCAGTCTGAACCTCCCCTGGCACAGCTTGAGACTGTGTCCCCTTGTTCTGGTGCTGGTTGCCTGGAAGAAGAGACCAACCCCCACCTGTCTACAACCTCCCTTCAGGTAGTTGTAGAGAGCAATGAGGTCTCCCCTGAGCCTTCTCTTCTCCAGGCTAAGCAATCCCAGCTCCCTCAGCCTTCCTCTTCTCCAGGCTAAGCAACCCCAGCTCCCTCAGCGGGGAAGTATCAAGTGGGGAAGTATTCCCTCAAGGGAAACTATCTCAGAAGACAATGAAATGATTGAAATGTAGTTTGGAAGTTTAAGCCTGTGCTAAAGAACAGAGCAAAGCCTGCACTGTAGTCCTCTGCTACCCATTTGTACGTGATAGTCACTTTAAACTATGAAAATTAGCTAAACTTGTGTTCACATCAGATTTATACCTTCACTTGCTGTGCATCAACAAATAAAATGTATTTATACACATTATATAAACTAATTTGAAATCCAAATGTATGACCCCCAGCTTTATAAATTATACTTGTAAATCAATGTAAATCGCTTGGTCAGAGTGCTCATGCCTTGCCATCAGAGAAATTAGATACAGAAAAGACTGATTCATTTACCTAGCTCATCTCCCTGCCAGCAAAGAATTATTCCTGTTCACTGTACTCTCTTCCAGTGTGTTGTCCAGCATAGTTTTGAAAGACTCAAAGATTAGGATCTAACAGTAAATTTGCAGATGACATCAAGCTGGGGGCAGGTGTTGTTCTGTTAGAGGGTAGCCGAGCTCTGCAGAGGGACCTTGAGAGGCTGGAGAGAGGGGCAGAGTCCTAGGGCAGGAGATTTAATGCATCTAAGTGCCAGGTTCTACACACTGGCCACAACAACCCCATGCAGTGCTACAGGCTGGGGACAGAGTGGCTGGAGAGCAGCCAGGCAGAGAGGGACCTGTAGGTACTGGTTGATAGTAGGCTGAACACGAGCCAGCAGTATGCCCAGGTGGCTAAGAAGGCCAATGGCATCCTGGTCTGTATCAGGAACAGTGTGGCCAGTAGGAGCAGGGAAGTCCTTGTGCCCCTGTAGTCAGCACTGGTTAGGCCACACCTTGAGTCCTGTGTCCAGTTCTGGGCCCCTCAGTTTAGGAAGGATGTTGACTTGCTGGAATGTGTCCAGAGAAGGGCAACAAAGCTGGTGAGGGGTTTGGAGCACAGCCCTGGGGAGGGGTTAGGAGCACAGCCCTATGAGGAGAGGCTGAGGGAGCTGGGGTTGCTTAGCCTGCAGAAGAGGAGACTCAGAGGAAACCTTATTGCTCTACAACTACCTGAAGGGAGGTTGTAGCCAGGTGTAGCCAGCAGTAGAACAAGAGGGCACAGTCTCAAGCTGTGCCAGGGGAAGTTTAGGCTGGATGTTAGCAAGAAATTCTTCACAGAAAGAGAGATTGCCCATTGGAATGTGCTGCCCAGGGAGGTGGTGGCATCACCATCACTGGAGGTGTTTAAGAAGAGACGGGATGAGGGACTTGGTGCCATGCTTTCGTTGATTAGATGGTGTTGGGTGATAGGTTGGGCTCGATGATCTTGAAGGTCTTTTCCAACCTGGTCATTTGAATTGAATTGAATTGAATTGAATGGAATGGAATGGAATGGAATGGAATGGAATGGAATGGAATGGAATGGAATGGAATGGAATGGAATGGAATTGAATTCTATTCTATTCTATTCTATTCTATTCTATTCTATTCTATTCTATTCTATTCTATTCTATTCTATTCTATTCTATTCTATTCTATTCTATTCTTCTATTCTGTCAGCTGCATGTTGTATCTATCTATCTATCTATCTATCTATCTATCTATCTATCTATCTATCTATCTATCTATCTATCTATCTATCTATAACACCCTGAGAGCTGGCAGTGTTTCAGGCCCTAATATTTGGAGGTATGCTTTTAGCACATCAAAATACAAAATGAATAAAGAAAATGAGCTATGCAATCAGTGTATTTCTCTTCCTCCACACCTAGAGTCCCTCAGATGATGAAAAACCCTTTGCCACCACTTAAAAAAAATAATAAATCAACTGGCTGGTTTCCATTTCAGAATATGAGAAGCAGGGAGCTTTAATAAACAGGTGTTAAAGTAAAGCAAAACCCGTAGTTACGAAATGGAAGTATTATTGTCTTGATTGAGGCTCTTAACGTTAAGGGCATACTTCGGTTAAGTTTTATCTCCTTCATTTGCACAGATTCCATTTCCCAGCTCCGGATGTACAGGAGATTATATATAGAGATCTGACACCCATCTTCATTTGGCTGCTGAGTCTTGGCAACTGAGTCCATTAACCCCATAGTGTCATGTGTTTCTGGAGTCTGCTTGAGAGCCCTGTGGTGTTAGAGGCAGCAGAGTGTTACAGCTAAATGAATGCACTGTGAGGCAAACGAATTCCATGGTTGTTCCTGGCACTGCTCAGAGGCTTTGTCCAGTCCTCTATTTCTGCATAGTAGGAAGATTTGCTTGTTACAGTGAGTAATACATACTAGGTGAGACCCCACCTGCAGTACTGCCTCCAGTTCTGGAGCCCCTATTACAGGAAGGATCTGGAGGTGCTGGAACATGTCCAGAGAAGGGCCAGGAGGATAATCAGCGGGTTGGAGCTCTTCTCCTATGAAGACAGACTGAGGGAGCTGAGGCTGTTCTGTCTGGAGAAGAGAAGGCTCCAAGGAGACCTAATTGTGGCCTTCCAGTATCTGAAGGGGGCTACAAGAAAGCTGGGGAGGGACCTTTTAGGATATCAGGTAGTGAAAGGACTAAGGGGAATGGAACAAAATGAGAAATGGGTAGATTCAGATTGGATGTTAGGAAGAACTTCTTCCCTGTGAGGGTGGTGAGACACTGGAACAGGTTGCCCAGAGAGGTGGTAGAAGCCTCATGCCTGGAGGTTTTTAAGGCCATGCTGGATGTGGCTGTGAGCAACCTGCTGTAGTGTGAGGTGTCCCTGCCCATGGCAGAGGGGTTGGAACTGGATGATTCTTGAGGTCCCTTCCAACCCTAACAATTCTATGATTCTACATGTTGATATCATGAGCTTATCATGAACTTACCTGAACTTACCTTACTCTCCTGGAGGAGACAATAGCTAACTGAATGAATGTGCAACTAGTTTATCACTTACTGATCAAACTGGTTTTGCTGAGAAGGTTTGTACCTGTGTGATAACTCTCCATCAAATTAGAAAATGGCCCTGAACTAGAACAAGCATGGTAAAAAGCCTGGTGATATGCAAGAGTGAATCAACGATCCAGCTTTTCTCCTGGTTCTAATGCAGCTTGTTTGGATCTGATTAATGTTTCCAGAAGTATCCACAGAAGCTGGAGGTGCTCAGAATCACAGATTCACAGAAACATTCAGGTTGGAACAGACCCTCAGGATCATCAAGTCCAACCCAGAACCCTACTCTACGAGGTTCACCCCTAAACCATATCCCTGAGTACCACATCCAAACCACCTTTAAACACATCCAGGGTTGGTGACTCCACCATCTCCCTGGGCAGCACATTCCAATGCCTGACCACTCTTGATGGGAAAAATTTTTTCCTCATGTCCAGTCTAAACCTACCCAGTTGCAGCTGGAGGCCATTCCCCCTTGTTCTATCCCTAATGCTCAGTAGGAGACTTGTGAGGCAGCTCTTTCAGAAGCCATGGATGATCATAGCTCCTATTCATTTGCTGGAATTTTTAGTTTTTTATGCAATGCCCTTCTGAAGTTCTGCTTCTTTCAATATATTTTAGGAACTGAGGCTCCCAAATAATTTATGTGATCCTGAAAATTATGTCCTTAATCTTTACATCTTGCCTCCTCATTATCTCCAAACTGAAAGAATGCTTTCTTTAAAGGAATGTGATGAGGTTGACATAATTCAAGATGGGAAATTGTGTGGAGAGCTCTGGATGGAGAGCAAAAAATACTAACTCTTTATTCTCTGGGTTTTTTCTTTCCTTTTTTTTTTTTTTGTGTGTGTCTCTATATGTTCATATTTTGTGTATTTTTGAACTGATCTTATCTCTCTGGCTTGTGACTATTCTTATTCCTAGAATGGAGTCATTAAGTACAGCAAAATGAGCTTAGTAATGCACACTGTTCTTTGATGGAAGACTACTCTATTTTGATCACCAATGCATCATCATTCATTACAATGCTTCATGTCTGTTACTCTTTTCATTTCCAGTGGCACAAATCAGGAATAATTTCAATGAAGTCTGTGGAATTAAACTGGTGTAAGTGAGGATATTCAGACTTTCCCTCTATTCAGACCTCCTTACTCTGACATGTAAATTGGCAACCTTTCCACAATAGAAGCCATTTAGGAGTGGATTTCCAATGTGCTGGATGATCATTAGATTGGTATGTAATTCACATGTGCCATTTTGAAAATGCCAGTGCTGCTTTGAAAGCATGTGAAGGAAAAATGGTTGCTTCTCTAATGTTGCTTAAAAGGCTTCTGTTTATCAAACCCTCATTGTGTCACGAAGGTAGCGTTCAAGCTTACTGCAGGAAAAGCACGCTTGTCTTTGTGACTGATCTATGGAACAACTCTTGAATAATGGAAACTTATTTGGTACATGTAAGAGGGATATATAATCCTCCTCCTGCCCCTTGGAAAACTAGAAAGTTTGGCTCTGCTATTTCTGAATTTAATCTTAATCTTCAGTGCACTAAAACTCTCCAGTGGGGCCAGTGGTTGAACTGAGCTACTGAACATTGCCTGCAGAAATGTATTGCAAAATTGAATAATGTGGCATTTTCTCCATATTTTTTTAACTCCTTGTGTACCATTAAGACAGAAATTAAGGGCTGGAGAATGGGGACTGTCACTTACTTCAGCCTGCACAGAGCGCTTTCATTTTAGGTGAAACAAAATAGTAAGTGATCGTGGTTCTGCCACTCCCTTTTGCATTTTCCCTTCTTTTGAAACAAAACCCCCATTCCTTCTGCAGAAGTGGCTGCAGTTCAGCTAGCCACAAAGCTACAGCATTTCTTGTCTTCAAATACAATAATAATTGCTGTGCTTGTTAACAAAAGTGATTCCATTACATGGAATAATAAAATCACAGAATCACAGACTGTTAGGGGATGAAAGGGACCTTGAAAGATCATCCAGCCCAACCCCCTGCCAGAGCAGGATCACCTAGAGCAGATCACAATGGAATGCATCCAGATGGGTTTTGGATATCTCCAGAGAGGGAGACTCCACAACCCCCTGGGCAGCCTGTTCCAGTGTTCTGTCACACTCACAGGGATATAATTTTTCCTCATGTTTCCATGGAATTTTCTGAACCTCAGCTTCCACCCATTGTCCCTTGTGCTGTCATTGGGCACTGCTGAGCAGAGCCTGGCTCCAGCATCTGGGCACTCACCCTGCACATCTTTATCAACATGAATGAGGTCGCCTCTCAGTCTCCTCCTCTCCAAGCTGAAGAGCCCTCAGCTTCCTCAGTCTCTCCTCATAAGGAAGATGTTCTACTGCCTGCATCATTTCTGTGGCTCTGTGCTGGACTCTCTCAAGCAGTTCCCTGAGGTCTTTCTTGAGCTGAGGGGCCCAGAACTGGACACAATATTCCAGATGTGGCCTCACCAGGGCAGAGTAGAGGGGGAGAACCTCTCTTAACCTACTAACCGCAGCCCTTCTAACCCACCCCAGAATGGCATTGGCCTTCTTGGCCACGAGAGCACATTGCTGGCTCACAGTCAGCCTTCCATTCACTAGGACCCCCAGGTTCTTCCCCCTTCACTGCTCTTCAGGGTCTCTCAGGGACTTTTCTGCCCAAATGGGAGTCTCAATGATGCGCTGGGTGTTCATTGTACGATGCTGGACTTTGCTGTTCTCAGTAATTAATCAATCTTTAACAGAGTCTCTGGTATACTGAACTATCAAAATGAAAGCATAAAAAACATACCATAATTTTTTATTTGTAGCATCAAAGACTCAGAGGCTTCTAGGCCCTGTTAGCTAAATACAGACAATAAATTAAAAACCACAACAAGAAGACATCAGGAAACATTCCTGAAACAGTGTAACTACCACCACTTTCCAAAGTGTACACATACCCCCTGCGTATGCATCCTCTTAGAGACGTTCATGTATGCAAAACACAAGCTGTCCAAACATCCTGAAGCATGCCAGAAACTGTGAGGCTGTAATTTTTCTCCTGAAGACAGAGTGGAATTTTGTTGTTTACACCAAGAGGTAGTGAGTTTTTATCTGTGGAGGGGGTATATTTGCAGGCCCTGCCTCACCAACCTGATCACCTTCTATGATCAGGTTACCCACCTGGTGGATGTGGGGAAGGCTGTGGATGTAGTCTACCTGGACCTCAGCAAGGCCTTTGACACAGTCCCCCACAGCAAGCTGGCAGCCCATGGCTTGGACAGGATCACACTGCATTGGGTTAGGAACTGGCTGGAGGTCCGAGCCCAGAGAGTGGTGGTGAATGGTGCCACATCCAGCTGTCAGCCAGGCACTGTGGTGTGCCCCAAGGATCAGTGCTGGGCCCCATACTCTTCAACATCTTTATTGATGATCTGGATGAGGGCATTGAGTCCATCATCAGTAGGTTTGCAGACGACACCAAGCTGGGGACAGGAGTTGATCTGCTGGAGGGCAGAGAGGCTTTGCAGAAGGACCTCGACAGGCTGGACAGATGGGCAGAGTCCAAGGGCAGGAGATTGAACACATCCAAGTGCCGGGTTCTGCACATTGGCCACAGCAACCCCAGGCAGTGCTACAGGCTGGGGTCAGAGTGGCTGGAGAGCGGCCAGGCAGAGAGGGACCTGGGGGTGCTGGTCGATGGCAGGCTGAACATGAGCCTGCAGTGTGCCCAGGCAGCCAAGAGGGCCAATGGCATCCTGGCCTGCATCAGGAACAGTGTGGCCAGCAGGAGCAGGGAGGTCATTCTGCCCCTGTACGCTGCACTGGTTAGGCCACACCTTGAGTCCTGTGTCCAGTTCTGGGCCCCTCAGTTTAGGAAGGATGTTGAGTTGCTGGAGCGTGTCCAGAGAAGGGCAACGAAGTTGGTGAGGGGTTTGGAACACAGCCCTGTGAGGAGAGTCTGAGGGAGCTGGGGTTGCTGAGCCTGGAGAAGAGGAGACTGAGGGGTGACCTTCTTGCTCTCTACAACTACATTAAGGGAGGTTGTGGACAGGCAGAGGTTGGTCTCTTCTCCCAGGCAGCCAGCACCAGAACAAGAGGACACAGTCTCAGGATGCACCAGGGGAGGTTTATGCTGGATGTTTGGAGGAAGTTCTATGCAGAGAGAGTGATTGCCCATTGGAATGGGCTGCCCATGGAGGTGGTGGAGTTGCCATCACTAGAGGTGTTTAGGAGGAGACTTGATGAGGTGCTTGGTGCCATGGTTTAGTTGTTTAGGTGGGTTGGATTGGTTGAGAGGTTGGACATGATGATCTTGAAGGTCTCTTCCAACCTGGTCTATTCTATTCTATTCTATTCTATTCTATTCTATTCTATTCTATTCTATTCTATTTAGCTGTAGTGTAGGGAGAAGAGTTTCAAAAGGCTTGGCATCTCCAATCATATTTTGTCAGTGGTTTTCAAATATTGATAATTTGTGTAACCCTAAGAATTACCTGCTGGAGCTGTAGACTCTTCTACAAGGGCTGATAACCTGCTGGGATTAGGTGTGTTGTGTTAATAAACAAATTTTTCACATGTTGAGAATTGCTAATTGGTATTTTTATCAGTTACCATATCAGCAATTATCTTCTGGATTTTCAGAGTAGCTCCTGCACTGGGGTGCAGGCCCACTGAAGCAGAGCACATGTCATCATTGAGACTTCTTGATCACAGCAGAAGAGTATGTTTAATGCTGCCTGTTCATCTAACAACCTTTCACTCTAACTCTGGTCCCCTAATTGTCCACATCACACGTGATTGCTCCTGAGATGCAGGCTGGACCACCTAGATCTCTCTCCAAAGGAAATATGAGAATGAATTGTCAGTTACTATGATTTAGGGTCTGAGACAGTATCACAGTACCACAGTACATTAGAGGTTGGATGGAACCTCCAGAGATCATCGAGTCCAACCCCTTGCCAGAGCAGGATCACTTAGGCTAGTCTGCACAGGAATGCATCCAGACCCCTTCAACTGTGCACGTGAGCAGAGCACTAAGAATGGTACTGGCATGATTAGTGTGTGGGCCACTTTGTGCTATTTGCCAGAGGAATGGAACTGCTCCTTGCAGCAGGTCGTGAGAAAACAGACACGTAGTGAACCACTACTGCAGCTTTGCATTTCTGTGATGTAGTACGCAGGGCTGCATCACCTCTGCTCCCTCCTTGTCTGCCTGAATCTTTTGATCCCTCAGCTGACAGCTAGTGTGATGTGGACAAAGGTTTCTCCTTCCTGTTGTTCCAAGTTGTCTAGGTGGGATTTCTGACCAGGCAGCCTGTATTTGGCTGTGAAAATTAATTTCTCTTAGATTTTAGGGCTATGTATGAAAGCTGAGTTCTGTGAAGAGATGCAGGCGCCCCTGGAGGAGCCCACCAGGAGCCATAAGCAGCTCAAGCTTTTCACTGATCCCCAGGGATCAGTGCTGGGCCCTGTGCTCTTTAATATCTTTATAGATGACCTGGACGAGTCCATCATCAGTAAGTTTGCAGATGACACCAAGCTGGGGGCAGGTGTTGATGTGTTAGAGGATAGGAGAGCTCTGCAGAGGGACCTTGACAGGCTGGACAGATAGGCAGAGTCCAAGGGCATGAGACTGAACACATCCAAGTGCCGGGTTCTGCACATTGGCCACAGAAACCCCAGGCAGTGCTACAGGCTGGGGTCAGAGTGGCTGGAGAGCAGCCAGGCAGAGAGGGACCTGGGGGTGCTGGTTGATAGTAGGCTGAACATGAGCCAGCAGTGTGCCCAGGTGGCCAAGAAGGCCAATGGCATCCTGGCCTGTATCAGGAACAGTGTGGCCAGCAGAAGCAGGGTAGTCATTGTGCCCTGTACTCAGCACTGGTTAGGCCATACCTTGAGTCCTGTGTCCAGTTGTGGGCCCCTCAGTTTAGGAAAGATGTTGACTTGCTGGAAGGTGTCCAGAGAAGGGCAACAAAGCTGGGGAGGGGTCTGGAGCACAGCCCTGTGAGGAGAGGCTGAGGGAGCTGGGGTTGCTTAGCCTGGAGAAGAGGAGGCTCGGGGAAGACCTTCTTGTTCTCTACAACTACCTGAAGGGAGGTTGTAGCCAGGTGGGGGTTGGTCTCTTCTCCCAGGCAACCAGGACTAAAACAAGAGGACACAGTCTCAAGCTGTGACAAGGGAGGTTTAGGCTGGATGTTAGGAAGAAGTTCTTCACAGAAAGAGAGATTGGCCATTGGAATGTGCTGCCCAGGGAAGTTGTGGAGTCACCATCACTGGAGGTGCTTAGGAAGATACTGGATGGGGTGCTTGGTGCCATGGTTTAGTTGATTAGATGGTGTTGGATGATAGGTTGGACTCAATGATCTCAAAGGTCTCTTCCAACCTGGTTAATTGTATTCTATGAAAGCTGAGTTCTGTGCAGAGATGCAGGTGCCCCTGGAGGAGCCCACCAGGAGCCATAAGCAGCTGCAGCTTTTTGAACTCATTGGCATTTGATTTCTGTTTGGAGATTTGGAGGCTCGGCTTTGGTGTTGAGCCTTTGGAGTGTTTTTCTTTGCCCTTTCACCCGCTTTGGTCCTACTGATACAAGCTTTGCCACTCACTAAAGGGGCTGACTATAAGGTCAAGGGGAAACTATGAGGCAAACTCAATAACATGCCTGTCCTCCAAGGTATGGATCCTGTTGGTTTAGTGACACTGAGAGGCTGATCTGGTGTGTTTACAGCGGCTGCTATATGAATAAGTGTTTCATGGTGGAAAGGTACATTTCATCGTGACCTAGGGGTGCACGTAGAGAGTGCTGATTAATGCATTCATCTGATAATTTATCTCTTGCTGAAATAAAAACATGAAGTCATACCTTGTGAGGGACTGTTAACAAGAAGGGGAGCACGAGGAAGTGTCTGCAAAGCAAATCTGAACACAGAAAATCCACGTTCTGGAGTTTGTTTTACACGGCTGTAGGCAAACAGCTGATTTCAGTTTGTAGAACTGGCCTGAAATAGAGCAGCTGTTTGTGTCTCCTGACATTATGTTGAAGCTTTGCTTTAACTTTTATGGCCAGTAGCAAAAAGAGTCCTTGTGTCAGAAAATAAATTTGATTTTCTTTGCTTTTAGATACTCTTCCACTGTAGCCATTTGTCCAGGTACTGCAACTGAATGTAGAAAATCTCAGCAGCTGCAGATTCTTTCATTGCTCTCTTTGAAAAGATTTGCCCAAGTCATTGGTAAGAGTCAGAATTATACAGAGACCTCTTCTTTGCTTTCCATTTACTTTTTAAAATAGATGCCTTTCCACTCTACTGTGTGTCTCAGGTCACTTTAAAAACGGCTTTAATATTTTGTAGCAAAGGATAGATAACATCAATGTTTCCCTCATAAAAAGAATTAATATATGAACTCTGCTGAATAGAAAATCAAGTTTCCTTCAAAATAGTTTAATGCACCTTTTTTTTGCCCCACCCCCAGCCCCCAATGTTTGTTTTCTTACCCTCCTCCTCCAAACATACTTTTAAGATGCTTATGGTTAAACCTTTAAGGGATGAGAAACAGACTGTTCATAATCTTCATAGTATTGAAGAATGGTCTGGGTTGGAAAAGGCCTCCCAAGGTCATCCAGTCCAACCCCCCTCTGCAGTCAGCAGGGGCATCCTCAAGTAGATCAGGCTGCCCAGAGCCCTCTCAAGCCTCACCTTGAATATCACCAGGGATGGGGCCTCAACCACCTCCCTGGGCAACCTGTTCCAGTATTCCACCACCCTCATAGTAAAGAACTTGTTCCTAACATCCAATCTAAATGTGCTCTTCTCTAGTTTGAAGCCATTGCCTCTTGTCCTATCACTATAGCCCTTGTAAACAGTCTCTCCCCAACCTTCTTGCAGGCCCCCTTTAGGTACTGGAAGATCACTATCAGGTCTCCCTGTAGCCTTTTCTTCTCCAGGCTGAACACCCCCAGCTCCCTCAGCCTGTTCTTGTATCAGAGGTGCTCCAACTCCCTGATCACTTTTGTGGCCCTCCTTTGCTCCATCAGGTCCATATACTTCCTGCATTGAGGGCTCCAGACCTGGACACAGTACTCCAGGTGAGGTCTCACCAGAGCAGAGTCAAGTGGCAGAATCACCTCTCTGGATCTGATGGCAATGCAGCTTTGGATGCAGCCCAGGCTGCCACTGGCCTTCTGGGCTGCAAGCTCACACTGCCTGCTCATGATCAGTTTCTCATCCATCAGCCCCCCCCTCAAGTCCTTTTCTGTAGGGCTGCTAATATCTCAACCCCCAGTATGTGTTGATAGTGAAGATTATTCCAACCCAGGTGCAGGACCCTGCACTTGCTCTTGTTGAACCTTGTGAGTGCTCAAATGTTAATATATATATATAGGAATATAAAAGGTTATTTGGTCATTATAGCAATCCTTTTAAGCATTTCCCATGGAGAAGGACCAGGTCAGCACCTAAATGACCTAAAGTATTTCAGAGATCACTGTTACATTTATTAGTTTTCTTTTGTTTCTCTTTTTTTGACTGCTGTGGTGTATCAAGTTTTAGAGGCATTGGTCAAGCTCTGTTCTGTTCGGAGTTTCCCACCAACTTATTTAAACTAAACAAAAGATTCACAAAAATATTAAAACCATGGAAAGAAGTTGTTTCCCAAGTAAAATACTCCTAATTTTATGGACATATGAAAATAGATTGTATTATCTTTTTTTTTTTTTTTTTTCACTTTTCATGCACTAAAAGATTTAAGTGCATACCTGAAATGGTGTCACTGAGCCTCAAAGGAACAGTACTTTCCATGTACTCTCATGGACGAGTCTCACAGTACTCTCATGGACAAATCTCACAGAATCACAGAAACATTCAGGTTGGAAAAGACCCTCAGGATCACCAAGTCCAACCCAGAACCCTACTTTACAAGGTTCACCCCTGAGCCGCGTCCCTGAGTGCCACATCCAAACCACCTTTAAACACATCCAGGGTTGGTGACTCCACCACCTCCCTGGGCAGCACATTCTAATGCCTGACCACTCTTTCTGTGAAAAATTTATTCCTAATGTCCAGTCTAAACCCTGTTGCAGTTTGAGGCCCTTCCTTCTTGTTCTATCACTAATTACCTGGGAGAAGAGACCAGCACCAGCCTCTCTACAATCTCCTTTCTGGTAGTTGTGAAGAGCAATGAGGTCTCCCCTCAGCATCTTCTTTCCCAGACTAAACAGCCCCAGATCCTTCAGTTGCTCTTCATAAGATTTCTTCTTCAAATTTTATTGCCATTCAAGTCGTGTTTCTGCAGCCAAACCTGTTTTACTGTTGTCTTGCTGGTTGCCCACAAGCTGGCAGAATTTCCCAGGGTAGAAGTAGTGTCTTTGGTACTGGATGTATCAGAGCTACTGAATGTGTGCACAGCAGCTGGTTTGCACATTGCACAGTAACCCTGCCATGGCCTGGACCCATCCCACCTGCTGTGCCAAGTGGTAGCCAAGACTATTTTGCTTTGGAAATTTTCAAATGAAATGGGGGAAACTAATTTGCTTTAGAATAACCTTAATGAAGAAAACACAGGAACAACTTATTTCTGATCCAAACTGGGGCACACATTTTCAAAGGAATCCTTTCCTGTAGTATTCCTGACTATAAGAATAACCAGTTCAGGTCACCAGTTCTGGTGAGACCCCACCTGGAGTACTGCATGCAGTTCTGGAGCCACTATTACAGGAATGATCTGGACATGCTGGATCATGTCCAGAGAAGGGCCACGAGGCTGGAGCTCCTCTCCTATGAGGACAGCCCGAGAGAGTTGGGGCTGTTCAGTCTGGAGAAGAGAAGACTCTCAGGACACCTAATTGTGGCCTTCTGGTATTTGAAGGGGGCCTACAAGAATGCTGGGGAGGGACTTTTTAGGGTGTCAGGGAGTGATAGGACTGGGGGACTGGATCCAAACTAGAAGTGGATAGGTTCAGATTGGATGTTAGAAAGAAATTCTTCCCCATGAGGGTGGTGAGACACTGGCACAGGTTGCCCAGGGAGGTGGTGGAAGCCTCATCCCTGGAGGTTTTTAAGGCCAGGCTGGATGCGGCTGAGAGCAACCTGATGTAGTGTGAGGTGTCCCTGCCCATGGCAGGGGGTTTGGAACTAGATGAACCTTGAGGTCCCTTCCAACCCTAACAATTCCATGATTCTAAGTCATAGTGTGCGAGTCATGCTATTTGGCAGCGGTATTGAAGCTACATTGGTGAACAGTAAAGCCCTTGAACTAGAACTACCTTCAAAATGCAGTTCTCAAATGCAGAGTTCACTCCTGGTAAAGTGTGCATGACCTCTGGCTGATTAGTTTTGCTGCAAATAGGAGGCAGCTGCAATACCTGCATACACCTCCCTGTTTGTGCTTCAGACCACATTAATGCAGCAGCAGCAGTGACCAAATTTCTCAGAGTAGACAAGTCCTTAAGTTATACATTTCTTTAATGGGATACTTTCATTAGTGCCTTAGCTGATATTAGTAAGAAACCAGCCCTTGCTTTACCACGTTTAATCAGTGTCTCGAGGCAGAGGCTTATTTGTGCAAGGTCATTCTATGCTGGGTTTTATTTCATATTTTCCCTTAGAGAAAGTGAGCAACGTCTCCAGAAAAATCACCTGCCTCCTGCCTGGCATATCAACAGCCACAGACTTGCTGCCAGCATAGATGTAATGCCTCTTGGTCAAACTGCCTGTTGCACCAAAACCAGAGAGTTTACAGTAAAAGCCAGATAATGAGATGGAGTCCTGAAACTTGTCTGTGGGATTATGTAAGCTATTTAAAAGAAGTAATGATAAAACTTCTATTAAAAAAAAAAAAAAAAAAAGAAAGGAAAAAAAGTGAACTGTTTCTTGAAAATATTAAATCACCCATTGTGAATTAAGTGCTTTTGAAATGCTGGATTGATAACTCTGGAGATCAAAGTCTTACATCTGGCTGAGCTACTTACATGTCCCCGTGGCCTTGGAGCACCCCACAGTCTAGCCCTCAGGGGTGGGGAAGTGCTCTGATTCCTTTGCTGCTGTTAAGGAATTGAGGTGCAAAAAAGGCAAAGACATATTTAAGCTCACATTAGAAGTCTGTGCTGAAGTAAGGATTTCAGACCAGGCATCTGATCTCCTTAGGTAGCAATCCAAATGGGAACTGTCACCTCTTTCCAACAGAAAAGGCAATGACAGCCAGAGAGTCTCTGATCAAAAAGCATGGGGGAGAGTTCCCTGTTCAATAAAGTCCCTGGCCTTTCAGCAGAGAAACAATGGAAAAACTGAATCAAGACAGAGAGTAGTTTGAGATGGTTGACACCATCAGTGTAGCAACTGGACTGCGATCTAACAAGATTATTTGTTATGGAATAGTGAATAATGGCACTTAGCGTAATATGTTCTGTAATTCTTTGCCATCTGACTGTTCCTTGCTTTGTAGCGTGTTTGTAGTTGAATTTGAAATAGCTTGGAAAAACAGGGAAAGATTTCTACTGCTTTGCTGTTCTCACACCTTATGATGGGAATGTTTCAGATGAAATCATGCCAATTAAATAGAAATATGTTGGTTCCCCTGAAATTACCATTTTACCTTTTCCTCCTGCCTCCCTTTCCAGACTCCTCAGCAGCATGTAGATGGGTTTCTGGGCTTCTTCACTCTTTGGTGACTGTGGTGGGTTAACACTTGTTCTGAAAAGAAACAAAACAGCTGTTGGGTGCTTTGCCCTCCCTGCAGGGCGTTTCCCCCCTGGGAAACTGAGTCTGTTCCACTCCCCCTCCCTGCCCAGCTAGGGTATAAAAAGCAGGACATTGCAGTCATTAGGCCTCCTTTTGGCTCCTGCCTCTCCTGGATGAGAGCTACTGCAGCTGCCTTCCTGCTCCTCTGCCATGTGGTTGGGCCTGATCCTTCTCCCTGCTGCCTCTGTGCCTCTTCAGAGAGAGACTGGTTTTGTATTCTTCCTCTTTGTCCCACTCCCATCCATCCTTGTTCCTTGCCCTTGTGAATCTTACCTGTTACTGATGTGTGTGTGTGTGTGTGTATATATATATATATGTTTGTTTTGTTTAAAGAAAACTCATTACCTCTCTACTTTCAAGCCAACTCCAAATTATTGCTTGGTGGATTTGCTCCTTTCCCTTTTTTTTCCCTCTCTGCTGTGAGGGAGGAAGGGGGAGTGGGGGAGAGATTCTCAGCCTTGAGGTGCAACGGGGCAGGAGTTGACATACAAGCTAATTGACCTATGCTTTCCTCTTCTGCAACTGCACTGTGATGTACAGGGTAGAATAAATATAATTCTTAACTTCCTGAGCCAAAACTTGTCTTAATGATATAGCAAGTACTTTAAAGCCTTTTAGCCAGGGAGCACGCAGGTGTTATTTTGCATGCCCAAAGTATGTAAGCATGAGGAAAACATTTTTTACTGTGAGGGTGGCAGAACACTGGAACAGGCTGCCCGGGGGGGTTGTGGAGTCTCCCTCTCTGGAGGTATTCAAAACCTGCCTGGGTGCATTCCTGTGTGATCTGCTCTAGGTGATCCTGCTCTGGCAGGGGGGTTGGACTAGATGATCTTTCAAGGTCCTTTCCAACCCCTAACATTCTGTGATTCTGTGCGTGAAACCATCTGAGCTCTTAACTCCCAGTTAAGGCTTAAACCCGCACAGTGACTTACTGGACAAGGAATCAAGAAGCCAAGGTTTCCCAGACTTACATGCTTGCTGCTTTCTGTTCTTTTTTAACTCTTGCAGAATCCTGCACAATACACTGTGAGGAATCCAGATTCAGAGCCTGCACAGCAAATCAAAGATTACAGTATCATAGTATCATAGTATCGCTAAGGTTGCTCATAGAGCATTCACTTTTCAGAGACAGTATCACAGTATCACCAAGGTTGGAAGAGACCTCAAAGATCATCGAGTCCAACCTGGCACCACAGACCCCATGACTAGACCATGGCACCAAGTGCCACATCCAATCCCTTCTTGAACACCTCCAGGGATGGGGACTCCACCACCTCCCTGGGCAGCACATTCCAATGGTGAACGACTCTCTCAGTGAAGAACTTTCTCCTCACCTCCAGCCTAAACTTCCCCTGGCGCAGCTTGAGACTGTGTCCTCTTGTTCTGGTGCTGGTTGCTAGAGAGAAGTGGCCAACCTCTTCCTGGCTACAACCACCTTTCAGGTAGTTGTAGAGAGCAATGAGGTCTCCCCTCAAACTCCTCTTCTCCAGGCTAAACAATCCCAGCTCCCTCAGCCTCTCCTCACAGGGCTTGTGCTCAAGGCCTCTCCCCAGCCTTGTTGCCCTTATCTGGACACATTCAAGTGTCTCGATGTCCTTCCTAAACTGAGGGGCCCAGAACTGGACACAGGACTCAGGGTGTGGCCTAACCAATGCAGAGTACAGGGGCACAATGACCTCCCTGCTCCTGCTGGCCACACTATTCCTAATGCAGGCCAGATTTCTGCATGACAGAAATTGTAGTTCTCTGATCTGAAGGACTGCTAGTGCTTTGTTCATTTACATTAAGCAGAAAATTCTGGCCTTTTTTATTTCGCCCCCCCCCCCCCCCCCCCCCCGTCTTCTCTGCACAGTCCTTAAGCCCTCAAGAATAATAATAAAAAACCCCTTTTTTAAAAATTAACCATCATTTATCATATTTAGATCCATGTAAATTAAAGAGGTCTCAGCTAATAATGCGGATCACATAATCTAAAATAAATAAATAAAAGTGGTAGAGGCAGAAAAGCAGCCAACCATATGGTTTCACCATATGCTGAAGCATACTTACTGTCCCTTATATCCTGTATTTCCTGTGAAAACTATGTATACATATTCACTGACAAAAAAAAAAACCCACCACCACCACACAACCCACAACCCAACCAACTCTAAATGAAAGAACTTTAAAGCTACAAGACCAAGGGCTCTGTATTTGGACTCTGTGACAATTTGTGCAGTCATAATTTTGCCTAATAGATGGAGACCACAAAGATGTCAGCAGGAGCAGTGCTGTACTGAGCACTGGTTAGGCCACACCCTGAGTCCTGTGTCCAGTTCTGGGCCCCTCAATTTAAGAAGGACACTGAGACTCTTGAACATGTCCAGAGAAAGGCAACAAAGCACAAGCCCTATGAGGAGAGGCTGAGGGAGCTGGGGTTGCTTAGCCTGGAGAAGAGGAGGCTCAGGGGAGATCTTATTGCTCTCTGCAGCTACCTGAAGGGAGGTTGTAGCCAGGAGGGGATTGGTCTCTTCTCCCAGGCAATCAGCACCAGAACAAGAGGACACAGTCTCAGGCTGTGCCAGGGGAAATTTAGGCTGGAGGTGAGGAGAAAGTTCTTCCCAGAGAGAGTTGTTGGCTATTGGAATGTGCTGCCCAGGGAGGTGGTGGAATCACCATCCCTGGAAGTGTTCAAGAGGGAATTAGACATGGCACTTGAAGCCATGGTTTAGTAGTCATGAGGTGTTGGGTGACAGGTTGGACATGATGATCCTTGAGGTCTTTTCCAACCTTACTGATTCTATGTGGTGTTGATGCACTTGAGCACATATTGGTGTGGAAGCTCCCCCTTATTCACTGGAGGTGATGTATGGTAGTCATTAAATGAGTATGAATATTCAGTTGGAAGCATTGATCCATACTCTAAAGATATGCCTTATATACACCATCTTTTATTCAATAGGGAGGTTGTTCTGCATTGTTTAATATCTGTATCTGGGACCGGGGCACTGCCCTATGAGCAGAGGCTGAGAGGCTTGGGGCTGGTTAGAAGCCTGAGGGGGATTTAATAAATGTTTATAAATGCCTGAGGACTGGGGGTCAAGAGGGAGGGGACAGGCTCTGCTCACTTGCACCCTGGGATAGGACAAGGGGCAATGGATATAAACTACAGCACAGGAGGTTCCACCTCAACATGAGGAGGAACTTCTTCACTGGGTCACACAGCACTGGAGCAGGCTGTGGATTCTACTTCTCTGGAGGATTTCAAGACCCTTCTGGATGTGTTCCTGTGTGACCTGTGCTGGATTCTATGGTCCTGATCTGGCAGGGGACTCAATGATCTTCAGAGGTCCCTTCCAACCCCTAACGTGCTGTGAGCCTGTGAGTTGGGGGTTGTAAGCATTTCCAGGGAATACACCAGTTACTACACCGTGGCCTTAAGGTCTGGGCTCAACTTTTGCTGCTTCATTGATGAAAAGAAAGCAGAGCAGCATGCACATACCAGTCAGACCAGCTGAAGTAGTTCAAAAACATTTTAAATTGAAAACCAGGGTTTTTTTTCCTGAAAATATTACTAACATTCATTTTTTGACTTCAGCAAGAGTCAGATTAGTTGAAATAGTTAAAAACAATTTTTCATTGAAAACCAGATATTTTTTTCCCCCTGAAAATATTAATAGCATTTATTTTTGCTACAGCAAAAAATGAATAATATCCTTTCTATTGAGTTTTCTGCTAGGAAACCTGGAGGTAAGTTTTTCATTCCTATTGGCATGAAAGTTCTCTGTCATTTCACAACTACCATGTAGTTTGTAGAATGCACTGCTGTATGCTGTCTTCTCCAGCCAGAGATGGTCTTTGTAATGCAGTGCCTTAGTGTCTGTAAAGACATTATCTGGATGACCTTTGCTCTGTTTGTCCCATTCTTAGAGAAAAATATGCTCTGGACTAGCAAACACTGTAGAGGATGGTAGATATGGTTTTAAGCTAGAGCCCTGTAGAGACCTTTGTCTTATGAAGGGGTTTCTTTGGGTATGACTACTCTGGAGTCACTGCCAGTCACTGTTCAGTAGCAGTACAGAATACAGAATACAGAATAGAATACAGAATACAGAATAGAATACAGAATGAAACAGGTTGGAAAAGACCTTTGAGATCATTGAGTCCAACCTATCACCCAACACCCAATCAACCAAACCATGGACTAAGTGCCTCATCCAGGCTCTTTTTAAACACTTCCAGTGACATCCACCAAGCAGCTGATGTGGATACAGGGACTTACTGCTCCAGTGCACCAAACTGGTTATCTTGAGTTTACTGCCTAGAGAGAAGCAGGGACATGAAATCCACACCCCACACACACGGTGATTGTAGAGCTTGGGTCTCTGAGCCAAAGGTGACCACAATCAGTGATACTGGCAGCACAGGGATCAGCACACTTTGCTGAAGCCCACGCTACTGCAAGATGCTGTCGTTGCTACTGAAGTTTTGGCATGTCCAGCATGGTGATCAGGGGGCTCAGTGGCACAGCTGAGGACAGCAAATGGACTGAGTCCCAAAGCCAGCAAGAGCTGTGAGCTGCCACATCTCCTCGAGGCAAAAAGCTTGAAAGGTGACCAAACTTTACCTTCCTCTGTGATTGAAAGGCAGGGAGTGGCTTCAGTCTAGGTATGTTTTGTTTCCATGACCTTTCTCAAAATCAGAGAAGTGATCCTCTGTTTTTCTTGCATTTACTTGATTGTTTCCTTACCATAATTCACTGAGGCAGGACTCAACATGAGCTACCAGTGTGCACTTGCAGCCCAGAAAGCCAATCACATCCTGGGCTGCATCAAGAGCATAGCAAGCAGGTCCAAGGAGGTGATTCTCCCCCTCTATTACAGGAAGGATCTGGACATGCTGGATCGTGTCCAGAGAAGGGCCACAAAGATGATCAGAGGGCTGGAGCTCCTCTACTATGAGGACAGAGTTAGAGAGTTGGGGCTGTTCAGTCTGAAGAAGAGAAGGCTCTGAGGACACCTAATTGTGGCTTTCCAGTATTTGAAGAGGGCTACAAGAAAGTTGGGGAGGGACTTTTTAGGGTGTCAGGGAGTGATAGGAGTAGGGGAAATGGAGCAAAACTAGAAGTGGATGGACTCAGATTGAGAAGTTCTTGCCCATGAGGGTGGTGAGACACTGGAACAGGTTGCCCAGAGAGGTGGTAGAAGCCTCATCCCTGGAGGTTTTTAAGGCCAGGCTGGATGTGGCTGTGAGCAACCTGCTGTAGTGTGAGGTGTCCCTGCCCGTGGCAGGGGGTTTGAAACTAGATGATACTCTAGGTCCCTTCCAACCCTAACAATTCTCTGATTCAAAGTCGGGGGGGGGGGGGGGGGGGGGGGGGCAGTTAGACAGTAGATAATGCTCATCATTTAAAAAACAAAATAAACTAAAAAGAAAGAAGGAGAGGGCAGGAGCAGAGATTTGTTGCATCCTGAAATAAACAGAGTGGAATTGGAATTTGAACAGATGAATTATGTTTTTATGTTCATATCTTCTGTGTATCCATAACAATCCCAGGAGGCTTCACATCAACATTTTGAAATCTTTTTGATAAATGCCTTCACATTCTTATCAAAACTGACTTGTGTTTGGATTTCTCATCTCATACTCCAATTAGCATTTGAACCCAACACTTCAAGCACATGATACAGTGATGTCTTGAGTGCATATATTTAATTTAAATGTTTTAGATCATGACTACTGCAGCTGCAGAGTGCTGCTTTATTTCTGGGGGTGTTTCAAGAGCTGAGTTTATGATCATTTGGCTTACCTTGAAAATGTTTGTTGGTGGTTCCCCCCTACAATCTCCTTTCTAACTCCCATTTATGGCTTTTCAGAAATGTAGACAACAATTAAGATTATGTCACTTCTGAAGATACTGAAGTCTTAGGTTGAAACCTAAAGTGGAACCTATCTTTCAAAGAGGAACAGGTCAAAGGAGTTAATGGCTAATGTGTGACTTCGAGCTAATTTCGAGGAAAGAATATGGAGTGATGCTGCTATTATGTCCTGAGGGTTTTTTTTTTCCCCCATTCTCTTTTTTTCTGATCCTGCCTTATTCAGAACATTTTTATTTTTACTAGGAATAGAAATGGAAAGGGGAAAAAAAAAAAAAGCCAAGAGGTGACCTCTCCAATCTGATAACTGTACTTGATAGAAACATACATACATACTGCAGTGACTTAAAGTATTAGGAGCTGCAAGCAACAACCACCAGTGTTCTGCATGCAAAATTGTAGGGCATTTTCCTCATTTCCCCCCATTGTAGTAAATGAGATGGCTGCTGCCATGCCTGCCCCTAACAATATCAAGACCATAGCAAACTTAAAAGATGGAGACTGTTCAGGCACCTGCCTAACAGAAACAGATAATCTGGAAGTTTGTCATGTCCCTTTGAACAGAAGTTGGCCACAGTGAGAGACAATTTTGGTCTCGAGTGTAGCTCTCTGCGTGCTGACTCAGCTGCTTGAAAGGAGCTGCAGGGTTAGATTGATCACTTCACGTGGAGTACGCTTCACAAGAAGGATGGAGCATATGTTTGGCATGATGACCCCACACCATTCCCTTGATTGGGACAGAGAGAGAGGGCAGAGCACTCCACTATTCTGACTGATCACAAGACATTTAAAGCCACAGTAAATTAGAGAAGCCTTTCTGAGATGCATTAATTTACACTGAAATGGATAAAGACAAGGACCTAGCATCCAGCAAGTGTATAAAATTACTTTCCTGGTCCCTTTTCCTTAGTCCTGGGCTGCAACTTTTGTGATAGCTGGAAGCACTACAGAAGTTGCCAAGGCTAAGCCATTTTATTGCTATGAGACTCCACAAGATGAGGAAAATCATGATCATCCAGTTAGGTTCAGAGGACAGTAGACTTGAACCATATTATGGTTTCAAACTCTCCTGTGAGGCTGATTTCTTCTGTCTGAGCAATGCACTCTGTTAAAAGGAGAGAATTGCTTGTCTTCATAATGCTTTTTGAGATCTGTGGCTGCAAAGGACAAAAGTCAGCTATAAATTGCTGTTTCTTTCTGTCACTCACTGTCCAAGCTTTGCTTTGCATGTAGAATTCAAATGGCAGATTCCTTGTTTTGCAAAGGATGTGGCTGAGAGGAAGGAGTTGGCAATGAATTAGGATTTAGGAGAGCTTCTCTTTGCTGTGGGTCTTCCAGATTTTTTCTCTCTTAGTGTTTCATTTCTCCATATGTGAACTAAAGGTAATAATGCTCCTCTTGACTTGATCTTTGTCATATATGTTTATTTCATAAACTTCCTGGAAGCAGTCACAGGATCACAGGATGTTAGGGGTTGGAAGGCACCTCTGGACATCTTCGAGTCCACCCCCTACCAGAGCAGGACCATAGAATCTAGTACAGATCACACAGGAACACATCCAGAGGGGTTTTGAAAGTCTCCAGAGAAGGAAATCCCACAACCTCTCTGGACAGCCTGTTCCAGTGCTCTGTGACCCTTACAGTGAAGAAGTTCCTCCTCCTGTTGAGGTAGAACCTCCTGTGCTGTAGTTTACTTCCATTGTGCCTTGTCCTATCACAGGGTGCAAGAAAGCAGAGCCTGTCCCCTCCCTCTTGACCCCCAGCCCTCAGATACATAAACATTTAT
This sequence comes from Picus viridis, assembly GCA_033816785.1. NCBI lineage: Eukaryota > Metazoa > Chordata > Aves > Piciformes > Picidae > Picus > Picus viridis. The sequence goes on from CM066568.1 coordinate 5,527,127, forward strand.
TAAATCCCCTCTCAGGCTTCTCTTCTCCAGACTAAGAAGGCCCAGGGCTCTCAGCCTCTCCTTATAGGGCAGTGCTTCAGTCCCTTCACCATCCTTGTAGACCTCCAGGAGGGCTGTAGGAGATGTTACTACTCCTTTAAGAAGCCAGTCTGCAAAATCTCTGGATATCTAATTCTGCTCAACAAATTTGACCCCTAATGGGACCAGAAGAAAGGCAGTACATTTGGTTTGATGCCTATATGCAGCTGCATTTAAATGTATAAAGCTACATTTTTCTCTTGGCAAAAAGAAGATAAGACATTGAGATCTGCCAGGGATAATCAATAATTTTCTTTGGAACACTCAAATTCTGGGTAAATATCAGTTCTTGAACACAGTGCTTTTTTAGCATTGGATAGCTCAGGACTGTGAAAGTCTTTCCATGTCTTATAAAATCCTGCAGCAGCAGCAAAGTCAGGAAAACATCAAGCTCAGATACTCTCACAAGAATATTGAGCCTTCTGATGATTTTTGAGCTGCTAACAAAACTGATGAGCAGACACTCTTGGGTTGGGGTGTGTGTGTGCTTTTTTTATGTGAAATCATCACCCAGCTCCACTGCTGAGCTATGTCCACAAGACACTAACGCTGCCAAACTTTGTTGCAGTCAAGCTCTCTGCGAGATGAAACTAGAGGAGCTGATAAGTGTGAGTGCCAATTACTCTGACACAAGAAATTGGGTGAGAATTAGGCCCAGGGTAGCTGTGACACCTTTTCTTACATACATTTAGAAACATTAAAAACAAATAAATGCAGCTAGGTTAGGGGAGAATTTTGACTGTTGTAGTCAAAGATTTTAAAAAGGAGGGAAATGATTATGTAAGAATAGCAGAAACTGGGCTGAAGAAGATGTTTGGCATTCAAATCTGCCATTTGTTTAATGTTTCCTCCTTTGTCCCCAGCAGGAAATTTGCCCTCTCCCTTAAAAGAAAGCTCTCGCCCCCTCCCCCCTGCTTTCCCCCCCCTTTTCTTTTCTTCCCCTCCTTCCTTCCTTTTTGGTGGTTGCAATAAGACAACTCCAATGAAAGCGGTTGTCATGAGATAATCACACCTCTGGGGGATTATAGGCATCTGGCTATGATTCATAAAATCCCTCAAGACTGATTCCCCTTCTCCCTCCTCCTTAAGATAACCACACCTCCTGCTGTGTTTTATGACTTGAAAAATGCAGGGTTTGTGGTTGTAATGTACAGATATTATTTACATTGAGTTATTTTGTTTCATTGCACTTAAATGCATTAAAAAAAAAAGGGGTGTGTGTGTGCTTTGCTCTCATTTTTAAGTTCTCAGTGCTAAGAACAAACAAGTGGCTGATGACTTCAAAATATTTCCTGAGCACCCATCACCAGCATGAATTATTGAGATATGCTGACTTTTCTGCCTTGCCTTGCCTTGCCTTGCCTTGCCTTGCCTTGCCTTGCCTTGCCTTGCCTTGCCTTTCCCTTCCCTTCCCTTCCCCTCCCCTCCCTTCCCCTCCCTTCCCCTCCCTTCCCTTCCCTTCCCTTCCCTTCCCTTCCCTTCCTTCCCTTCCCTTCCCTTCCCTTCCCTTCCTTCCCTTCCCTTCCCTTCCCTTCCCTTCCCTTCCCTTCCCTTCCCTTCCCTTCCCTTCCCTTCCCTTCCCTTCCCTTCCCTTCCCTTCCTTCCCTTCCCTTCCTTCCCTTCCCTTCCCTTCCCTTCCCTTCCCTTCCCTTCCCTTCCCTTCCCTTCCCTTTCCTCCCCTCACCTCCCCTCACCTCCCCTCACCTCCCCTTCCCTTTTGCTGTGCAGTTACAATATCAAAGTATATTTTGAATGCTTTCTTTTTTGGTACATCCTGTACCACATCTTAACACTTAAATTGCTTGGCTTATCCTAAACACACCTCCAAACCTGCCAATAAGCTCTAGAATATCTGTTGACGACTGTGCACAAACACACACACACAAGATCCTGCAATAATTTGAACAGCCTCATATTCTGGGCACATTTTCTCTCTGTTTCTATTAATTGTGAGACTCAGAGAGAAATGCCTGGCTTCTTCCAAGCTGTATGTGTGTGTGTGGATTTAAGGACTCACTAAAACTGAAGATAGGAGCACTTCAAAACTGGAAGAGTAGCAGAATCTGTAGTAGGAACTGCTGAAAACTTGGATGGGTTTTATTTACACATATTTTTACTCCAAATTGAACTCTGGATCTTGACATGCAAGTTTATGAAAGTGTTAACACCTCCCAAAATATTTCACTGAAACACAGGGCACGTTTGAGTGCTTTCTTAGGCATCCCTTGCTTCTGCATGAATTGAATTCCTTTTGCCACTAGCAGTTAAAAATAAGAAACACTTTGCCAGGAAACTAGCCAATTGCTTAAAAAAAGAAAGGTAATTAAAAGCATGCAAACGTAGATTGAAACCACAAGGAAGATCACAGTATCACAGTATCACAGTATGACTAAGGTTGGAAAAGACCTCGAAGATCATCAACTCCAACCTGTCACCACAGACCTCACGACTAGACCATGGCACCAAGTGCCACGTCCAGTCCCCTCTTGAACACCTCCAGGGACGATGACTCCACCACCTCCCTGGGCAGCCCATTCCAATGGCAAATCACTATCCCGGTGAAGAACTTTCTCCTCACCTCCAGCCTAAGCTTCCCCTGTTGCAGCTTGAGACTGTGTCCTCCTGTTCTGGTGCTGGTTGCTAGGGAGAAGAGGCCAACCCCTTCCTGGCTACAATCACCCTTCAGGTAGTTGTAGAGAGCAATGAGGTCGCCCCTGAGCCTCCTCTTCTCCAGGCTAAACAGCCCCAGCTCCCTCAGCCTCTCCTCATAGGGCTTGTGCTCAAGGCCTCTCACCAGCCTTGTTGCCCTTCTCTGGACACGTTCAAGTGTCTCAATGTCCTTCTTAAACTGAGGGGCCCAGAACTGGACACAGGACTCAAGGTGTGGCCTAACCAATCCAGAGTACAGGGGCACAATGGCCTCCCTGCTCCTGCTGGCCACACCAATCCTAATGCAGGCCAGGATGCCATTGGCCTTCTTGGCCACCTGGGCACACTGCTGGCTCATGTTCAGGTGGCTGTCAATCAGCACCCCCAGGTCCCTCTCTGTTTGGCAGCTCTCCAGCCACTCCAACCCCAGCCTGTAGCTCTGCATGGGGTTGCTGTGGCCAAAGTGCAGCACCCGGCACTTGGACTTGTTGAATGTCATCCCGTTGGACTCTGCCCATCTGTCCAGTTGATCGAGGTCCCTCTGCAGAGCCCTTCTGCCCTCTAACTGACCAACATCTGCTCCCAAGATATAAAGGGCAAGGGGAGGGATTTAAAACATTAGGCATTAGAATAATGTACTTAGTGCCCTGTAAATGCTTTGCTGCTTCTGAAATTCCCTGACAAGGTGAGTGAAACTATTTGGAGAACACTATTGTCAGGAGACGCCTTTGGACCGATCTATTCTGACAAATCACCCCCAGAAAGATAAGGTGAGGAGGAGGAAGGGAGGGGAAAAAAAAAAAGGGAAGGAAAAAAAAAAAGGAGAAAAAAAAAAAAGAGGGAAAAAAAAAAAAAGAAAGAAAAACTACCACAGGAAAAAACCCAACAACCAGCAAAAGCCCTCAACAACTTTCACATGTTTGTTGGCCACAGTGCAGCTCCGACTTCTGAACATTTTTCCCCAATTATTTTTGTAAAGTATTGATCGCAATTTAATTTTGTAGTCCCAACATGAGAGGCGCTTCATGCTGAAATGTCTCACAGGAGATTGTAATCAGGGTCTAGCCTGAAGGTGAAGCACTAGTACATAGGTTTTACTCTATTCCTCCACTCTTCATCAGTTCTGGGATTGGAGCAGAGGGCATTCTCAGGCAGATTAATTTTTGACGATGGGATCGATGGAAGATGTTTTTTCCTCCTGACATTGAGTCATCTAATTTGCTGTTTATCTTTGGCTTATTGAGTTTGGAGCATTGTTAAATCATACCTTTCAGCTGTTTAATTTCAGATGTGAATTTTGCATTCCCCTCTTGTACTTTGGCATAACTCTTTTACCTAAAATGAGCAGGGTGATGGGCCTTTTTTGACACCGGGTTACTGCTTTCGAGTCTGTTAAGTACTCCAAGGTAATGTTATAGTACTTTCTAGCCTTTTTTTCTTTGCTTGTGGCCATACATCAGATCATCTCTAGGGAAATCATTACTTGCCATCATTATTATCCCTAGCACCTTCATCTATTCTCCCTTGTTTCCTGACTCCATTGCTTGATGAAGTGCCTACTTGTAAGGACACCTTTAACTCAGGTCTAATAATTAACCCCTTCATTTCTCAGCCTGGTTCATTTTTTGTTCCCTTCCTCAAGAAGACGTGATCTATGAGTTTAGCTGTTGGAGCAGCTCAGAATAACAGCACTCTGGACTTGACTATAAAATTCTTTTCTTGGGAAGGCTGGTGTGTTTTGGTGGTTTTTTTTTTCCCCCTTGATATTGTTTCAGTAGCAAAGTGAGCATTTTGCTAAATATATAGCTAATCATAAATAAAAGGCTTTCACTCAAATGAAAATTGGCTTTACTTAACCTTTTCTAAAGGGTTATTAGACATTTTTGCTTTACATTTAATAACCTCGGCCCAACCCTGAACAGTCTGTGCAATACTCTTGCAATTACTGATTTTTCCTGACTCAACATCTGCATGTGTAATTATAAATATTTGTATACTGTGTCTAACATGTAAAAGGTGGCTAGAAGCAGTAAGCTAGCATTTCATGGGAAATTGCTAAACTATTATACATCACACTGACTTCAAAGAGACCTTTGAAGGATCACAAGGATGAGCAGAGGGCTGGAGCTCCTCTCCTACGAGGACAGACTGAAAGACTTGGGTCTGTTCAGTCTGGAGAAGAGAAGGCTCTGAGGAGACCTAATTGTGGCCTTCCAGTATCTGAAGGGGGCCTACAAGAAAGCTGGGGAGGGACTTTTAGGGTGTCAGGTAATGATAGGACTGGGGGAATGGAGCAAAACTAGAAATGGGTAGATTCAGATTGGATGTGAAGAAGAAGTTCTTGCCCATGAGGGTGATGAGACACTGGAACAGCTTGCTCAAGGAGGTGGTGGAAACCTCATGCCTGGAGGTTTTGAAGGCCAGGCTGGATGTGTCTCTGAGCAACCTGCTGTAGTGTGAGGTGTCCTTGCCCATGGCAGGGGGGTTGGAACTGGATGATCCTTGAGGTCCCTTCCAACCCTAACAATTCTGTGATTCTATGATTTGTAACAAGCAGAAATATTTGCATTTTGCATTGCCATTGTCTAAAACTCAAAGCCAGGAAGACCTAGTAGTGTACTCTATAATGATTCAGAGAGACATTATGATGAGTCTGCTCCTCCTGTTTAGAAGCTGGATGCTTTCATTCCTATCATGTATGCACAGGGTCTCTATCACGGTCGCAGCACGCCTATGAATTCCATAAGAAACAAAGGGTTGAGTCACACCAGTTCTCATTTCTGCCCAGGTCACCTGGGAAATGACATAATGTTTCAGCCTGAAGTGTGCCCACTGGGATCTACTGAGGCAACACTTACCACAACCTTCTCTTGCGGTCTGTGACCACAAGATGTAAACATACACTAAGTGTACATGCATGCTACCTCAGAGATGAGTGTTGCAGTTCAGAGCTCCTCTATGGAAGCCGTAGCTCCTGAGGAAACGTGCTGGTTGCCATGTATGCCTAATTTTAACCCACAACTAACTAAGAGGAGGAAGGACTTTAACTCCCTGTCATGTCATTAATCTCCTGTTGCATTACCAATTCCTTTGTCTGTGGAAAGGGAAGGGTCATAGTGCTCAACGTCTCCATCTGTCCTTTTGACCCTTCTGTTTGATCCACTCTGGTCCTGTAGTCCTGTCCTGCAGTGACAGGATGAGGGGCAATGGATTCAAACTAAGAAGGACAGATTCAGATTGGATATCAGGAAGAAGTTCTTCACCATGAGGGTGGTGGAACACTGGAACAGGTTGCCCAGGGAGGTGGTTGAGGCCCCTTCCCTGGACATATTCAAGATGAGGCTCAACAAGGCCCTGGGCAGCCTGATCTAGTTGGGGATGTCCCTGCTGACTGTGGGGAGCTCAGACTGGATGACCTTTGGAGGTCCCTTCCAGCCTGGACCATTCTATCACAGAATCACAGAATCAGCCAGCTTGGAAAAGACCTCAAAAAATTATCAGGTCCAACCTAACAACTCATGACAACTAAACCATGGCACCAAGCGCCACGTCCAATCCTTTTTGAGCACCTCCAGGGAAAGTGACTCCACCACCTCCCCAGGCAGCACATTCCAATTGGCAATTCTCTTTCTGGGAAGAACTTTCTCATCACCTCCAACCTAAATATCCCCTGGCACAGCTTGAGACTGTGTCCTCTTGCTCTGTTGCTGGTTGCCTGGGAGAAGAGACAACCCCCACCTGGCTACAACCTCCCTTCAGGTAGTTGTAGAAAGCAATAAGGTCTCCTCTGAGCCTCCTCCAGGCTAGGCAACCCCAGTTCCCTCAGCCTCTCCTCACAGAGCTGTGCTCCAGACCCCTCTCCAGCTTCGTTGCCCTTCTCTGGACATGTTCAAGTATCTCAATGTTCTTCTTATACTGAGTAGCCCAGAACTGGACACAGTACTCAAGGTGTGGTCCAACCAGTGCAGTGTACAGGGCACAATGACTTCCCTGCTCCTGCTGGCCTCACTATTTCTGATGCAGGCCAGGATGCCATTGGCCTTCTTGGCTGCCTGGGCACACTGCAGGCTCATGTTCAGCCTACTGTCAACCAGTAGCCCCAGGTCCATTTCTGCCTGGCTGTTCTCCAGCCACTCTGACCCCAGCCTGTAGGTTGTTGTGGCCAATGTGTAGAACCCAGCACTTGGATGTGTTCAGTCTCATACCCTTGGACTCTGCCCATCTGTCCAGCCTGTCAAGGTCCCTCTGCAGAGCTCTCCTATTCTCTAACAAACCAACACCTGCCCCCAGCTTGGTGTCATCTGCAATTTTACTGATGGTGGACTCAGTGCTTTGGTATTTTGTAACTAACTGACATTTCCTTGCTTTCAGGCACTTGAAAACTTAAGGTGAAGGCTTGACATGAGCATGGTCTTTTGCATCTAATAATAATGAAACGGTGATGAAAACAAAGAGTATAATTTAATTGATATCAAGTTCAACTGAAAAATCTCATAAATGTAATATTAAGCTTCCTTGAAATGGTATTTTTGCAGTGAAAACCAAAGTATTGGTTTGCACAGGATATTTTAATTATAAATATATTAACATTCTATGTCTCTGCAAAGGGCTGTGTGCAAAACACTGTGTAGGGAATGAGATGTTCCAGGGCTAGAATTTAGTTTTGGGGTTCTTTTTTTGTCTTTGTTTTGTCTTTGTTTTGTTTTGTTTTGTTTTGTTTTGTTAATTTGTCTGTCTGGTTGGTTTGAGTTTTGTTTGGGGTTTTTTGTTTGGTTTGGTTTGGATTCCGTTTGTTTGTTTGGTTTGGTTTTGTTGTTTGTTTGAAGAATATTATGTTTGCAAACTGGCATATCACAGTTTGAAACTGTATCAAACTTCATGGTTTTAGCTGGTCTTTAACTATTACAGGTCTAAGAGAGACTTCAGGTGAGGCGTGTTTTATCTCACTTTGGAGCGGCTGCATTGTTCCCGTGTTTTAAAATGGTGCATCCCAAGTATCTTGCGAGGCACCTCTCCTTTGGTCTTGGCTGTACATGCAGCTCCTGTGAGGCCAGCGCTCGATGCCAGCAGCAGCAGCTCGGTCCCTTCCTGGCAGGGAAGTGAAAGTAGCTGTAATTACTGGCTGCAGGTGTAAATGCTTGCTCCCTTGCCCTGAGGGAACTGAACTGTAGCCATGATTAAAGGTAGTTAGCAATCCCTAATGACTACAAACATGCGGAGCTGATAATTACAACTACTTTTCATTCCACCACCCGTGAGGACTGACCTACTGGCAGCAATAAACTTTCCAAAGTTTTATCCTTTTCTTTTCAGAAACTTCCCTAAGTTTTATCCTTTTCATAAATCAGTTCTACAATTATTTTGTTATTTCTGTGGGGAGTCAAGATTTTTCTAATCCTTCTTGCCCTTCTTTGCATTTGTGACTGATGGCATGAGAAAGAACCTGAGAGAAGCCAGAAAGGGAAGAATGCTGGGTAGGGAGGAAATCTGACCCTGTGTAGTGACTTTCTATATTCCATTTGTGCCAGTCATCTCCATTCCTACGTTACTTTGATGTTATCAAGCCTGTGAAACTCTAGCTAATGTTGCCTTTCACATATTAAAGTCAATTATGTGCTTATACACTCTGCTGCCTGATGACCTAAATGAACATATTCATGGTATCCACAACAAGAATCTGTGGTTTGATTACACAGCAAATTAGGATGTTGCTATTGCTAGGCTCTGAGACTGCCACTTCTGAAAAAAAATAAAAGGAAGATGTTCAAATTCCATCAGCTGCTTATCTATTAATCCATTACATTCAAATACAATCCCCTTTGAATATATGAGTAAAGGGTGGTAGTTGTCATGAGCTTCAACAAGACCAAGAGCAGGGTCCTGCATCTGGGTCGAGGCAATCCCAGGCACAAATGCAGGCTGGGCAGGGACTGGCTGGAGAGCAGCCCTGAGGAGAGAGACTTGGGGGTGCTGGTGGAAGAGAAGCTCAACAGGAGCTCTCAGTGTGCACTTGCAGCCCAGAAAGCCAACCAGATCCTGGGCTGCATCAAGAGAAGTGTGGCCAGCAGGTCAAGGGAGGTGATTCTCCCCCTCTCTACTCAGCCCTGGTGAGACCCCACCTGGAGTACTGCCTCCAGTTCTGGAGCCCCTATTACAAGAGGGAGCTGGAGATGCTGGAGCGTGTCCAGAGAAGGGCCACGGGGATGAGCAGAGGGCTGGAGCACCTCTCCTGTGAGGACAGACTGAAGGAGTTGGGGCTGTTCAGTCTGGAGAAGAGAAGGCTCCCAGGTGACCTCATTGTGGCCTTCCAGTATCTGAAGGGGGCCTACAGGAAGGCTGGGGAGGGACTTCTCAGGATCTCAGGTAGTGATAGGACTAGGGGGAATGGAATGAAGCTGGAGGTGGGGAGATTCAGGCTGGATGTGAGGAGGAAGTTCTTCCCCATGAGAGTGGTGAAGCCCTGGAATGGGTTGTCTGGGGAGGTGGTTAAGGCCCCATCCCTGGAGGTGTTTAAGACCAGGCTGGATGAGGCTCTGGCCAGGCTGATGTAGTGTAGGGTGTCCCTGCCCATGGCAGGGGGGTTGGAACTGGATGATCCTTGTGGTCCCTTCCAACCTTGACTGATACTATGATAGTTGCAGCAGGATGATTCTTTTCAATCTGCAACAGAAAAACACCTCTCCCCAAATTTGCAGCAAATGGCTGCTGGCTCTATAACCCTTACTTACTTTCCCAGAGGACACATCTGTTCAGAAGGTCTACTGTCACCTACCTAATCCCTCTTTATGACTTTGGCTGTAACAGAAATGGCAGGCTTTAAAAGCCGTTTAAATCTCTCCTCTCTGTCTTCAGGAAAAGTTAAAGGCTAATGAAGGAAGTGCAAACAGGAACTTCTTCTGAGCCTTCAGTAGCAGCTTGTAGCAGGAGGAACTGGAGAAGGGAACATGCGCTCAGTCCCGCTGGCAAAGGGAAAACAAACTAAACTTCTCATCTTTTTGGCAGTTAAAAAAGATATCCTTTCTTCCCTCCTGTGTTGCAACATATAAAGCCCCAAATCAACAATGCAAACCCACTGTTAAAATAAAACAAACACACAACAACAAAGTACTCCAAGATGCTCCAGTTAAACTATCTCTTAACTGACTCCAGAGTCATCCCTTGCTCTCTTCACCTGGAGTAATTCTGACCCAGAGGTGAGGTTTCACACATGGTAGTGAAGCAAAGCTGGAAAAAAAGGGAGTGGAAAGGGGATTTCAAGGTTGAAACGTCTGCACAGCAGACTCCTTTGAGGCAGGCATAAAAAAATCAGTCAAGGAACTTTGGCACGACTCATATTTTTGACAGAGCAGAACTGATTTCCATACTGGACTAAAGATTTTCTCTGCAAATAATTATCGTATATGATCCATTGTTGGGGAATGTGCTTCTGTTTTGATAGATCGTGGGATAAACCTGTGTGTAAACCTGCACAGTCTGGCCCTGGGAGAAGCAGGACCTTTACCACAGTCTGTGATAAGGGATTCCCATGAGTTAGGCTTCCATGGGTATAGCCTTCTGTGATTTGGGGGAAACCATTTCACTTCCTCGATGATGATGATTCCTCCCTCACCTTTCCTCTCTATTCTTTTTTGCTGTTAACTCTTTGAGTCTGGAGCTTTTTTAAGCTGGTGATTGAATAACACAACTACCCAGGTGTAGTGAATGATGCTTATGGCCAGGATTGTGCCCCTGAATATTTCTAGGACATGCTTTTCTGTGTGTTAGCCTTCCTTTGTTCCCCCTCTTCTCTGAAGGCTCCACTGAGTCCAGGTAAACTGCCTGCCTGGGCGTGGTCTCACCCCTGTGGTACACAAAGGTCAGGCTATATGTTTGTTTTCCTGTGTATAGCATAAGCTTGCACCATATTTGGTAGAGGCCAGTTCATTGGTTAATCTTTGTGTTAGCAACGGATGCTCATTGGACCAGTATTCATTGGGGCAAATGGTAAATAGGGGTCGTTTGGTAAACGAGCCCTCCCCCTCCTCCACACATTGGTGTTGAGCCTGTATCTGTGTGCGCACCAGCGCTGGTGTGGTTCACCTTGCCCGGGACTAAAGCCGGCACTCCAAGAGGCTCCGTAGTACTTTGCCACCTGCACCCAACTGCGTGCAGTGCCGTGGACAGTACCCCGTGTGAACCATCATTGGCGAACTGCCACAGTGCCTCCCCCCACCCCGAGCGGGGAGCCTCCGTATTCTGGAAGAGGCAGCAGCCACGCGACGCAGCCAGGCGGTCGGCGCCATTTCCTGTATCCTCATTACGGCACATCCGTGCTGCGTTCTGCGGGCTATAAATATTATCAAGGGAAGACTCCACGAAGCTCTCAGCTTGTGAGTAAGCCAGACCCTTCTTCATAGAGTTTCAGTTGGGGTAGCCTGGAAATCGCTCCAGGTGGAGGACTGCCGGTCACCGACCAACCCCCTCCCCCGCCGCTTTCCGGATCAGTTTGATTCTAAGCTCTGCAAATTATTTTGGTTTAAGTGCCTATGCCCAGACATTTTGTAAAGATAGTTCCACTAACCGAATATTGATACCTGTGAAGGGGGACTGTACATACCCCGTTGCAGAGTTTATATATATATATATATATAAAATAAACTTAAATTTTTTGTAGTGATACCTCTGCCGCTCATTTCTGAGGGCATATTCATAACACCAGGTTTGTGGGCTCCCCTGTATCTGCAAATTCTATTGCAACAAGTTAACAGAAAGATTAAAGTCTGGGAGAAAACAAACAAACCAACCAAGCCAAACCCACAAGCAATCCCACGCGCTCCTTTAGTTAATTTATATGCAACTTAGGTAATTTGGATAAACCAAGATCTTGGTTTTTCTGTCTGGAAATAAATCTGCCCAATCTGAGTTTTGAAATGTGAAAATTATGACCATTAAATCTGTGATTTGAAAGCATGTCAGCAGCGAGCAGAAAATGATATGGATACGTTCTGAGGACTACTGCCTTAGGGTCGATTGCAACAAGCAGATCTATGGGGCACAACAGTGGAAGGAGTAAGCAATTGCAGGTGCAAAATATGCCTGGGGCTTTTCTAACTTCCATTAAAATAAGAAGTTTGATAGCACTAATCATTTCTGTCCCTTTACGTGTTAAACAGCCACTGGCATTGCCTAAGCATTCTAACAGCGTGCCAGCAGAGCGGTGGGCTTGATGCGAAGCGACATCAGGAAGGGTGATACAGGGCAGAAGGGAAATGCAAACCAGCATTTTTGGGACAAAGGGTCCCAGTGAATTTCCAGTGATCAAAACCAGAACAGTCCTACCTTTCTGGTTCTTTTTCAACAGCAACAAATACCTGTCTCCCAGCATTTTCAGTTCTTCTGTATGAAATCGTGAGATGATGGCCTGCCTGTCTGGAATGAAAGGGCTAAAACCCCTTCTGAGAACTCATCAGGAATATAAGTGGGCTCTGACAGATGAGCAGGCTGGATGGAGCACTGTGTCTTACCTCTCGTTCCCAAGTAGATTGCCACTTGTCTCTGCCTTCTGTAACCACATAGGCCAAATTCCTGTGGTGGACAAGTATGTGCCTGCATCTCAGCAGCCCCATTCATGCCACAGTGCCTTGCTGCCAACCCACTTTCAGTGATGGCTTAAGCTAATGGGCTGTCTATACTGTCCTGGTGGTAGAGAACTCTGGAATTAAGTCACAGGAGTTTGCAAGAAACAGAAAAAATCTTGAACTGCTAAGCAAAGTCTGTCAGAGGTTGGTTTTGACTCATCACAGAATCACCGAGGTTGGAAGAGACCTCAAAGATCATCGAGTCCAACCTGTCACCACAGACCTCATGACTAAACCATGGCACCAAGTGCCATGTCCAATCCCCTCTTGGGCACCTCCAGGCATGGTGACTCCACCACCTCCCTGGGCAGCACATTCCAATGGCAAACAACTCTCTCAGTGAAGAACTTTCTCCTCACCTCAGCCCTGGACCCACGTCACCAGTTATTTTAACTGGCTTGCTTTCTTAAAGGGTAAAATGCTCTATGACTACTAAATGCCAGATCAGCTGGGTGTGTGCTAATCTCATGTGCTCAGGTTTTGTACGTGAGTTCTTGCTGGGCTGCATTGCTACTTGTAGAAATCAAATATTTTGCTGTCCACAGACGTGTGGATTATTAGTTCCTAATGGACTAATGTTTAACTGGAGAGAGAGAGATGTGCATACAGGAGAGAAGCCTTGAGGGAGAACATTTGTTAGTGTCTTTGAGAGAGATCAGGGGGCTTGATAACTTATCAGAGTAACTCCAAAAATCTACACTCAGATTTTGACTAAGGTGTTGAGTGAAAGTCGGTTTGCCATGGCTTGAACTGGCTTCCAGTTGAGTTATTCAGAGGCCTTCTGTAACACACTGTATGCTTTGACTAGCTAAAAAGATTAGCCAGGGCTGTGGCAAGCAATTGATGTAGAATGGCAGAGGGCTGCCTCCTGCTCTCTGTTATTCTTCCCAGAGGTAAAATCCTATCTCTGCTGCTGTCCCCAGCAGCACTTCTTTTGATTTTAGTGAGAATGAATCTGATTTATATGGCCCTTGTGTATGATCAGAGATGTGTCCAAATCGAGCCTCTGTAAGTGATTTTTGGTCTGTCTGAATGAGTGAACTAATGCTGAGCAATAACAAATGAAAGAGCAAATGTCAAAGGTCAGATTTTCCATCTTGGAGCTGATATGTGAATGACATGGATATGAGAGGGAAAACTGAATTTAAAGAAGCTTTCATTGTATTATTTTTGTGGGTTTTTTTCAGAGAGTGAGAAGAATTTGCTTCTTGGGTGATGCTACATAGTGGACAATACTGTTCTAACAGAACTAAATCATCTCTTTGGGCAAGGTAGACCTGCATCAGAAAGCAGGTGAAAAACAGAGATTTGCTATGCTGGTTACAGTACTGCCAAAAGAGCCAAACCATGTATTTTCTCAGTGCTCTTTGTCCATAGTAGATCAGACACAGGAGACCTGCCAAAGATGAGGTATGGGATCAGTTTTCCTTGGTTTTCTGTTTGCAAGGATCTTAAGGAAATGCAACTGTAGCACATCCAAAGGTACCATCTTTTTAAACTACAGCTGCAGCATTCTCTTCTTCTGTGAATTTAGCCTCAAGGATCTCATTTGCTCTCTCTTTCAGGTCTTTCAGATCCCATCTCACCTGCTTTTGCTTTGTGAAATCAACCAATTAATAATGGCTTGAGAATCAGGCAGGGATAATTGGCATGCACTTCGTAGGAAAATAACTGTGTATGGGAAGATCAGCTGTATAGGCTGCAGTTGTTCTCCTTTCCCTCATTCTTTTGCACCATATTAGTCCTTGTAGTACCTTTGGAACTGTGATTAATAAAGGTAAAGGCAGAGTATCCAGTACTTCTCCAGTATCCAGCAATTAGTGGTTTTAGACAATACCCAAGCTAGAATTCATATATACTGCTGTTCTCCTGATTAGGTATTGTATAAGCTTAGCTGGTGTTGTTGCAATTACTACCCTCATGTACCCTGTAAGGTAGGAAAGTGGTATATTATCTCCACATTATGGATTTTGAACTGAGAAGCAGACAGACTTGAAATGCCACCATCTAAAAATAGATTAGAGCTGTTACAGTTCATTAGCACAATAAAAACTTTGGAACAAATTGATACCCAGCCTGTCCTTAAAAATCCAACCTCTCTATAAACTTCTTATTACAATACTACATGATGAGACAAGGGTGACTGCAACCCTGAAATTTTATGGTAGTTCTGTATTGCTTCACTTTACCAGTAAATGCCAGCACCACGATCTATATAGTACAGCTTCAATTACACAGAGTTGCTTCCAGATGACTTTCAAACTCCCAGCAATGTGCTCTTGTGGCCAAGAAGGCCAATGCCATTCCAGGGTGGATTAGAAGGGCTGTGGTTAGTAGGTCGAGAGAGGCTCTCCTTCCCTTCTACTCTGCCCTGGTGAGGCTGCATCTGGAATACTGTGTTCAGTTCTGGGCTCCTCAGTTCAAGAAGGACCTCAGGGAACTGCTTGAAAGAGTCCAGCACAGAGCCACAAAAATGATGGAGTGGAACATCTTCCTTATGAGAAGAGACTGAGGGAGCTGAGGGCCCTTTAGCTTGGAGAGGAGGAGACTGAGAGGTGACCTCATTCCTGTTGATAAAGATGTGCAGGGTCGGTGCTAAGAGGATGGAGCCAGGCTCTGCTGGGTGATGCCCAATGACAGGATAAGGGGCAGTAAGTGGAAGCTGAGGCATAGGAAGTTCCATGGAAACATGAGGAAGAATTTTGTCCCTGAGAGGGTGACAGAACACTGGAACAAGCTGCCCAGGGCAGGTTGTGGAATCTCCCTCTCTGGAGATATTAAAAACCTGCCTGGATGTATTCCTGTGTGGTCTGCTCTAGGTGATCCTGCTCTGGCAGGGGGTTGGACTGGGTGATCTTTTGAGGTTCCTTCCAGCCCCTGACATTCTGTAATTCTGTGAAACTCAAGATCAGGTACCCCATATTAGTGAAGGAAAGGTGCATGGACGTGTGGGTGGTTCATCAGCAATTTTCAGATTGTTTAATGTCACTGGCTTGTGACACAATGACTTCATACTACTGAAATAAGTAACCTGAAGGTTAGAAAGAATTTGGAGAGATGGGAGAATGCATCCCAGCGGGCCTAAGATGAAAGACAGGCAACATGCAGATCTCTTTTATCCCTTGGACTCCACTGCCTTGGCATAGTCCTGCTACTCTATCTAGAAAGTTTTCAATGCTCTCTCCTGCTTAGTTGACTTGTGGACCTTCCTATTGCTCTAGCATTCCAAAATCACTGCTGTGTTTACCTTCCTATCGCTTGCAAGACTTAGTGAGGATTCTAGCACTATTTTCTAAGTAGATAGAAAGATACAGAGTAAAGTCCACACTGATGGATCCAGCTGTGTGCTGCTGATGTGACAGTGTGAAACCCTTGAGTGCTTGGTTTCAAGGTTAACATATGCCCTTAGTAAGTAGAGGATGCAAAGCTCTACTTTCAAGAGGGATGTGTGCCATGTGTCCTGCTCATTTCACAAGCTTACATCCCTGTCTTCACTTGATCTTCACAGATTGGGAAACTTACCTCCAGGTTGATCTTCCAGCCACGGTCATTCCCTGTTTTGAAGAGGACTTTGAGGGGAAGAGAGTGAAAAGGCCTATTGTAGTGCTTTAAAGCCAAACTGGGACAAGAGGCCAAAGCAGAAATTGTCCTTACAGCTACAGTCTTAGCAATGATATTTTATCAATTACATGATGATTGAGAGATGTGGCACTTGGAGCCATGGTTCAGTTGTCATGAGGTGTTAGGTATTAGGTTAGGAGAAGAGGAGACTCAGGGGTGACCTTATTGCTCTCTACAACTACCTGAAGGGAGGTTGTAGACAGGCAGAGGTTGGTCTCTTCTCCCAGGCAGCCAGCACCAGAACAAGAGGACACAGTCTCAGGCTGCACCAGGGGAGGTTTAGGCTGGATGTTGGGAAGAAGTTCTATACAGAGAGAGTGATTGCCCATTGGAATGGGCTGCCCGTGGAGGTGGTGGAGTCACCTTCACTGGAGGTGTTCAGGAGGAGACTTGATGGGGTGCTTGGTGCCATGGTTTAGTTGTTTAGGTGGGTTGGATTGGTTGATAGGTTGGAAGCGATGATCTTGAAGGTCTCTTTCAACCTGGTGTATTGTATTGTATTGTATTAGGTAATAGGTTGGACTTGATGATCTCTGAGGTCTTTTCCAACCAGGTTGCTTCTATGATTCTAAGGCTACTGTACTTCAGAAAGGCATTTTGTGCAATGAATACTGAAATGCTCTGCTTCAACAAAAGGAAAAGTAAAAACAAAAAAAGGGAAAAAAAAAAAAAAAAGAGCAAGAAAAAAATTAATAATCATCAAAATACTTTTTGCAGCTATTGCTCCATGATTGCTGTTCACAGCTGATATGTTTGGTTAACTGTGTGACATCTGGCTTGTGTACCTGGGTATTGTACTACAATCATGAATGGCTAATAAAGCTATGTGGAAAGTACTTAAAAATCTTTACTAATATAAATGTAAGAGTTAATAGATCCTCAGGTTTTTTTGTTGTTGTTGTTTCTTTGCTTGTTTGTTTCTTACTCTGTTCATCCAGAAAGCTGCTTGCAACCCTAGCAGTGTATTGGTTGTGTGCAACTGACAGAAGTTTTAATGACCTTGATATAAAGAAAGGCTTAAACAAACATTATGTATTTTGAAGAAGTGATAAAGATGCTTAGAAATACTTATGGATAACATAAGAGAAAAGAAACACAAACAAACAAACAAAAAAAAACTCCAACAAACAAACAGAATCTCAAAGAAAAGAGAAACCCCAAAATTTCCTGAAAACAGAAGGTCTTTCCTAAAAATACCTGCTCTTTCTTTCCAGATCTGTGCATTCAAGTTAGATCCATCAAAGAGGCATGCTTTTTTTCCTTTGGTGTAACCATCTACTGATGGGATCTTTCTTACCCATTACTTCTTATATGTCTCTCCCCATAAAACCCACACTATTGGGAAGAAGATAAAAATGGCCTCATTTATACTGTTCCCAACAGTAGGTATAAAGACTACTTTTCTTCACTGGGACTTAGAGACACTTGAAAGGAAGCACAGACTTGGATATGACAGAAAAGCAAAACCTGGATGCCAGCTGAACACAAAGACAGATCTATAGATTGTCCTGATGATGGTGCTTCTGACTCTTTCCCCTGACGATTAGTTTGCCTGTGTATTTCACGGAAAAGGAAAGTCAAACTTTATGGCAAGATTTAGATCCTGATGTACCTGAGATCCTCATCTTGGCATCTAAGGAGAGATAGCATCAGGAGAGGAAAACAAATTTGTCATCTCATTACCTTCTAATTTGGATTTAAAACACCTCTAAATAGTTGGCCTTCCAACGTGGCTCACCCTTGTTATTTCTCAATGGCACAGCAAATCACCTTGCTAAATGGAAATTGCTCTTGGCTAGTTTTCCAAAGTAATTTGACAACAGAGTTTTATTTTGTTCTAACACAATCTAGAAAGCCTTTCCCAGGAGTGGGACAAAGGGAAAGTGAAGAAACTATTACACAGAATTCCCTGCAATATGCTTCTTTCTTACAATACCTTCCATGTTTTGCTTAACTGTCGCAATCTGCCTGGATTTGAACGTTCAGCCTAGATGCATTCAGCGATTACATGAACTGTATGGATCTCATACACATCCCAAGTGCCGGGTTCTGCACATTGGCCACAGCAACCCCAGGCAGTGCTACAGGCTGGGGTCAGAGTGGCTGGAGAGCGGCCAGGCAGAGAGGGACCTGGAGGTACTAGTCGATGGCAGGCTGAACATGAGCCTGCAGTGTGCCCAGGCAGCCAAGAGGGCCAATGGCATCCTGGCCTGCATCAGGAACAGTGTGGCCAGCAGGAGCAGGGAGGTCATTCTGCCCCTGTACACTGCACTGGTTAGGCCACACCTTGAGTCCTGTGTCCAGTTCTGGGCCCCTCAGTTTAGGAAGGATGTTGTCTTGCTGGAACGTGTCCAGAGAAGGGCAACAAAGTTGGTGAGGGGTTTGGAACACAAGCCCTATGAAGAGAGGCTGAGGGAGCTGGGGTTGCTTAGCCTGGAGAAGAGGAGATTCAGGGGTGACCTTACTGCTCTCTACAACTACCTGAAGGGAGGTTGTAGACAGGTGGAGGTTGGTCTCTTCTCCTAGGCAACCAGTACCAGAACAAGAGGACACAGTCTCAGGCTGCACCAGGGCAGGTTTAGGCTGGATGTTGGGAAGAAGTTCTATACAGAGAGAGTGATTGCCCATTGGAATGGGTTGCCCGGGGAGGGGTGGAGTCACCTTCACTGGAGGTGTTCAATAGGAGACTCGATGTGGTGCTTGGTGCCATGGTTTGGTTGATTAGGTGGTGTTGGATTGGTTGATAGGTTGGACGCAATGATCTTGAAGGTCTCTTCCAACCTGGTCTGGTCTAGTCTAGTCTAGTCTAGTCTAGTCTAGTCTAGTCTAGTCTAGTCCTAGTCTATTATATTCCTATTCTATTCTATTCTAGTCTAGTCTAGTCTAGTCCTAGTCTAGTCTATTCCTATTCTATTCTATTCTATTCTATTCTAGTCTAGTCTAGTCTAGTCTAGTCTATTCCTAGTCTATTCTATTCCTATTCTATTCTATTCTATTCTATTCTATTCTATTCTATTCTATTCTATTCTATTCTATTCTATTCTATTCTATTCTATTCATACATTAGATGAGACTTTGCTCAGCATGCAAATACTCCGTGCTCTGCAGCAAGGCAGCGAAGCCCAATTTGGTTTTGATTGCAATAATCTGGAGTCAAATGTGCAAACCCTTGCTAATTTCAGTTGATTTTTCCTACCTTTACCGTTTTGCATACTACGTGATCCAGAGCCACACAAACAAAAGCTTGTTTGGACTCGCGCCGCTTTCCTTTGCAGAAAACAGAATTCTTTTTAATTAAAAACACTTTAAAAAAAAAATCAGTATGTGTAATTGCTAACACCTGCTATGTGTTACTAACAGATGTTTCTTACTTACCTAAGGGAACTGTTATAATTATACTATAAGCTTATTGGAATGGCATTTAACCAAGATAGTTGAGGAACTTTAGGTGGTGACTTTGTGTTCTTTTATTCTTCCTTCCTTGGAAAAAACTTTAGACAACCCCAACCGACCAGCCCTCCTCACTTGAGTCCCCAGCTCATATCCATCAAACACAGTTCATAACAAAGAAGGTTTTGATGATTAGCCTCACTCCTCGGTCATCCCCGAGCATCAAGGAGGACTTTGCATATGCTGCACAGAAGCCTGTGGTGGCAAGGCGCAGGATGGGGTGGCTGAGGAAGGTCTTACCGGTCATGCTTTATAGTGGGCTTCAAAGAACGCAGACATGCTGCACAATCTTGGGCAGTTCATTTAATTTCTACACCTCTGTATTCTTTCCTGCAAAATCCCAGCAGCATGGCCTGTTGGGAGGGCAGAGTCAAAGGTGTTTGCCCAGGGCTTTGAGATCTCCAGATTAAAGTAGAGGTCAGTATGACTGAGTGCTGTCCTGTCACTAAGACCTTGCAGTCCTGAGGCAGGATTGCCTCATGGGTGCTCAGAGCTCTGCCAGCACGGCAGGTTGCAGGAGGTGTAGCGGATTCCTGCATCTTCAGACTCGACTGCAGAGCAAGACACTCTGCCTTCTCCCTCTGCATCTTCATTTATGAAACTAATCACACAATTACCTGCAGGCATGTGTTAAATATGACACCGGTCTCTGCAAAATAATGGGCCAATTGCAAACAATGAATAAAGAGAAGCAGCTCCATTTATAACTGCTGTTTCAACAGAGCTGTGTTGTAATCAAAGTGATCTGAGGGTGACTCATTAATTAATTGATGTTCTTTTTTATTATGTGCTATTGAGTTAATGAGTAATTTGCGGTAGATAACTCTCTGAACACACTGATTACGTGAGATATTTTCTGGGGCTTTCATACCAATGACATGCTGAATAGGTGGAACATGGTATTTGCTTATGTATACTCATTATGAGCAGGTTCAGGATGAATATAAATCAGCAGAAGGGCATTATAAAAGGTATTAGATACATGCAACCCTTACTTTAAGGCTTTAAACAGATACTCTTTGGCTTTTAATGCCTTAAATCGTATTAAAATCACTTCCTTTATAATACTTCCATCACCCACAATTGGCAGCTTCTAGAATGTGTGCCTACACAAAAGATTTTTACTGGGAGCATGTTTGTGCTAATGGCCTATTACCTTGCACATATTGTATTTTGGTTTCCTTTTGCAAGGTACTGAACAGTAAACAGGTTTGGTCTGCATCATTGGGTTGAAGCAGGAGAAATGTATTAAGTGAATATGTAATTGGCTTTTATTTTTTTCTTTCCCTTTTTTTTTTTTTTTTTTTACCTAAAGTGGCATTTAAAAGAATAAAAACACTGTTCTTACATTCAGTACACACTTTGCTTTCTGTAGTTCGAGTTGTTAAAGCTTTTGCTTTATTGAAACCACAACATCTCCAATGCCATAGGAGTTTTTTTATTCATTAAACAACAAATGGCTAAATTGATAATTTAGTCTGACAACAGCAGCACAGTGGAAGCTTTCAGAAGAATCAGCTAAATGTATAAAATTATACCCAGCAATCACTACAGACTTTCATTTTTGACAAGATTTGTTCTAGGTACAGATGACTGTAAACTACCTACTGCTGAGAAAATTATAAGAAGCTGCTGTATATTACGCTGAAAAAAAGCCTTTAAAGTACTTTGTCTGTACAGGCAAAACCTTGCCACAGTCCCTGTTTGTTTGTTTCTTTTCCCCATGCTCTCCCTTCTAACTGACCACTTTGTGATCTATTTTTGCTCCCAAGTAATTTTATCTGCAGGCAATTAGGATCATTTCAGGGGGCGCTGGATGATTTTCTTTATTTATGTTACATGAGCATGAATTTGAGCATTTTGGGAGGGAAGGAAGAGGCAAGAAAGTGTGCTTAAAAAAAAACACCCACAACCAACCAAAAAAGTATGTTAAGCAAGACAAAAATACAGTTGTGAAACAGGTCAACTTTTAACCCTGGTCACTGCTTCTGCAGAATCCAGGCTGTTCGCCCAGGCAACCAGCACCAGAACAAGAGGACACAGTCTCAAGCTGCGCCAGAGGAAGTTTAGGCTGGAGGTGAGGAGAAAGTTTTTCACAGAGAGAGTCGTTAGCCATTAGAATGTGCTGCCCAGGGAGGTGGTGGAGTCACCATCCCTGGAGGTGTTCAAGAGGGGATTGGATGTGGCACTTGGTGCCATGGTTTGGTCATGGGGTCTGTGGTGACAGGTTGGACTCGATGATCTTTGAGGTCTCTTCCAACCTTGGTGATTCTGTGATAAGCTGCCGCGGCAGGTAATGGACACAGCAGGTTATGGTTGGCAAAGAAGCTTTCTACGGGTGAGAATCAAAATTTGGTCGTTTGTACTTTTCCTCATGGCAAAAAAAGAAACCCAAACAACAAACCAACAATAACAGATTCATTTTTTAAAACCCCTTCTGTTACTGTTAATGCTGTCTGGTTAAACTTTGAGATTCGCGTGGAGAGAGAGAGAGAACACTCTAAAGATAAGAGATACCAGTGGATGCATTCCTGTCCCGAAAATGAGCATTCATTGAGCAAAGATCACTACCAGAACGTTATTGCTGTATGCAGGCAGAGCATCCTGATACACACAGTAGTGGAGAAGGAAACCTAAGGTAGATAACTGAAAGTAACCTGAGGAAATGGTCTGGGCTTCTGTCAGAAAGATCAATAAAGTGGCCTGGCAGATAATCTTTCTTCTACTTTATTGGAGTTGTAAATGTTTCTTTCCATTAAATATTTCAACTCCCAGTTATTATTTTAACAGCCAGGCAGGATGGAAGTTTGGAATATAGGAAAATGTGTAATCGATCTTTGACCCCCATCAAATCCAAGTTTATAGTGTACCCTCTATATAAAAAAAATTAGATATGTATGTGAAGAAGATATATGAACTTTAAGTGCTCAGAGCAATGCCTTACCATTGCAGCACACTTCAAACAGGCATATCAACATTTCTCTATCCTCACATTAATTAAAATTCATAGAATGGTGAAATTTGTTGTTTTTTTTTTCTCCATAGCAGGGCCACCCTCCCCTTCCCCCTTTTGAGCGTGTCCCAGAACCCTCATGCGCACACAGGAGTAACATAGCATGGAACAATAAGCCACTGTTTGCCTATTCCACGCTCTTCATTTGCCCCATAGAGAGCTGAGCGGTGGCACTTTGTGCTTTTAGCATTTGCAGGGCTATTAGTGAGTCATTGCCTACATCCTCAACAAAGCCTTCCAAAGGCTTAGTTGGTTTTGGTGCTCTCCTGCCTCAGGATTGTGGTTACCTACCTACCACAAACACTTACAAACACTCTGCTTCTCCCAGCATGTCCTAATGCTACTAGTAACGCTGGCATTTGAGCTCTTGGTCTTCCAAAGAGCCAAAAATGCTTAACAAAGCAATGTGTGCATCAGCCCCAGTCAGCAGATGGGGAACTGAGGCACAGAGAAGTTGAGTGAGTTGCCCGAGATTACAGCAGTTCAAAGGCAGAACCAAGGTTCACAGCATCACAGAATGCCAGGTTGGAAGGGACCCCAGGGATCATCTGATCTAACCTTTCTAGGTGATAGTGTAGTAGAAATGAGATGGCCTGGAACCCTGCCAAGCTGAGTCTTAAAACTGGCCAATATAAGAGAATCCTCTACTCCTCTTGGGAGATTGCTTCAATGTCTAACTGTTCTTATGGTGAAAAATTTTCTTCTGGAATCCAATTGGAATCTCTCCAGGAGTCCCTTGGACCCATCACCCCTTGTCTTTTCCACGTGACTCCTTGTAAAAAGGGAGCCTCCACCATCCTGGTAGCCACCCTATATGTACTGCTATGTGGTAATAAGGTCTCCCCTAAGCCTTCTCTTCTCAAGGCTGAACAAACAAAACAAAATTTCTCTCAGCCTTCCCTCCTATGTCAGATCTTCCATCTCTCTTATCATTCTCGTGGCCCTTTTCTGGACACTTTCCAGTCTGTCTGCATCTTTCTTTGTACAGCAGGGGCCAAAACTGCACACAGTACTCCAGGTCCCTTCTTTCCTGTTTCTGAAACCAGGGATTTCTGTCCAGTTTGTAGTCTACTAGCAGAAAGCAGAAGAGAGATCTTCCTGACTTCTAACTGAAAGACACAACTGAGGTTGGAGGAGAAAACTGAAACTGAATCGAATTAAGAGAACGTGATTCTTCCTTTTCTGGCCATCTTCACAGTCATGTAAAGGACAACTTGTTTATTGCACTTGAAGTAGCTTTGGAAGAGCCTAATAGTACCTCTGACATCAACTGCTTCATTATCTCAAAGACATTAAGGGACTGTGGAAGGAAGTGGACTAGAGACTTGTGCTCAAGGTTAGGAAGATAGTCCACAAACCAGGGCTAAATCTCATTTGAGAAACTATGTGGAGCTATTTCTTCTAATTAGTAAGAACAGCCTGAGGAGTCATTGCAATTCTTACTGGTCCCATCTGAGTCAAAGTCAAGTTTTGTGAGCCATGCTGATTTTGGAAAGGGTTTTCAGCCAGAAACAAAACCACACTGTAACAATAATAATTAGAACTAAATATCCATTTCAAAGCCAAGCCACTGTGCAGTGCACTCCAGACCACATACACTTAGTGGAATTACACCACTGCATTACAAAGTTCCTTTCCCCATCCCCAGGAAAACCATGTTGAAACTGTGCAACAGGACAGGAAGAGCAGGAAAGAATAGCACTCAACTTGAGCAGAAGTGAGGGTTCTTGGTCTAAATAAAAACAAAAGCTTAGCTTCATAGCAACACAGGTTACAGTTGGTTTCTTTCCCTGTTTTCTCTCTTTTTCTCTCCCCCCTCCCCCCCCTTTAATCTTGGGTGGTGGTTTTGTTGGGGTTTTTGTTTGGGGTTTTTTTGTTTCTTTGTCTGTTTTGGTTTTGTTCTGTTTTGTTTTTTAAATGCAGGCTATTTTCCCAGTGAGCTAGAATCCAGTGGCAGAGAGGAAAGACTTCAATACGCATTTAACAACTTTTTAAGCATTCATCCTGCTTTCCTTTGCCTGACATCTCTGAGCTCTGTCAGGGGCATGAGCACTTAGGGACATTCTGCTGATGCAATAGTTTCATGGCTTTAATAACAGAGGTCCACCTCCCTAGAAAATGGACTGATTGCCAGCAGTAGCTGTCAGCTGTGACTCCCACCTCTGTCAAAGGGATTTTAATTGCCAGTATTGATGGGACGAACCTGTAGGATGTTGGCATGGCTAGCAAAGTACCTGTGCAGCTGAGTGTGGTAGGTCTCACGTTCTGCATAGGTGTTTCAAAGTTCTGTCCCATCCACATCAGCATTTAAAATTACCTCCAGCATTCACTGAGGTGGGTAATCAGCAACCAGTCACTCTCTTAGTGTCAACTAGGGTTCGTTTCCTTAATGTACATAGACCCTTAGAGGGGACTGTTAACAGTGCCTTCTACTTTCACCTTTTTCCAGGGTTTGTTGAGAATACAGCCCTAGAAAGTTTTAGGGTTAAGCCCTAAAAAACAACAAAGAAAAATGTGGGTGTGAGAGAGAGACGCCTCAAATGTTAAGAATTTTTTTTTCCATGCATATAATCGGAAATCCTCTCCATTTCCTCCCTTCCCAAATTAAAAGCTTTCAGAAAAATAACACATATATATATATAATTTTTTTTTTTTGGTCTACATATATATATATATATTTATAAAATAAGACACCCAGAGGCACTGGTTTGCATTAGGGCTTAATTTCCAGCTAAATTAAAAATCAGACCTAGGCATTTTGAATGCCTAAGGGGCACAAAAGCAGCACTCAAAAATCATTAACTACCACACCTTTTCTTTTCTTTTTTTTTTTTTTAAATCCTATGTCCCAAACTGGTCAGATTTGTTTTTCCAAAACTTTGTAGTAAAATAAAAGTGCTCTTTGAGGGAAAAAAAAACCACAACTCTATGCAATTCAACAGCAGATGCTTAACCCCTGAAAAATAGAGGCTTATAACAGAAGTGCTGATAGACCCTTCACCATAGCATCGTTAGCAGCAGGTGCTGCTAGACTTAGTAGTTTTCTAGATAGTTTTAATGTAAACAGTATTCTTAAGCTCTTAGTGTAGCATAGTGGTTGGGATATGCTCTTTAATGCTTTTTTACTAGAAAGATACAGCTCATTTAAAATAGCTGGTAGATACAGAAAGCATAAATATACAGGAAGTTTAGACACTGATTGTACTAAATGCAACAATACAAAGAAGCAAACAGGAACACAAATGGTAACACAATAAAACTGTATTACATTTGTGCTTCAAATATTACAATACATTATATACAATAGTCCAAAATAAACATCTCATGCCAAGTGACACAAAAAGAAACGGAACCCCAACGAACCAAATAAAAATACCCCTGCCCCCCCCCCCCCCCAAAAAAAATAACCCCAAAACAAAAGCAACAAAAAACAACCCCAAGAGCAAGCAAAAAGAATCCAGCTGTATGTACAGTACCTTTTTTAATTAACATTCAACTCTGAACTGGAGCAATTTTCACTAGATACAGATGCAGTCCGCCTTTTATTTCACGCAACCATTCTGTCTCCCTATATCTATGCTATTCAGTAGGTTCCTGTGCCATTTCTTATATACATGTCGAGCAGAAACGATGAAAGGACATAGTGCTTTGTATTCTTAACGACGTGGCATCGGATCAGCGAACCTGGGGTGCATAACCTTCTTTCATTAAACCTTCCTCATAGTCTGTCTGGCACAGAATCATGTTGTTCTTCAGGAAAAATTTGTCTCCAACGCAAAATCTGAAATTACAACAGTAAAGGGGGGTGGGGGGGGGGAAGAGTAGTTTTAGGACGAACGATGTGATAGGAGCTTACACACAAAGATCGTGCCGCTGAGGATTTTGTGGTACTGACTGGGCGGCTCACACCTCTGCGGTCTGTTGCAGCATACACAGACACGTGTGCAAGGATGTGAAAGGACAGGAGAGGAATTGTTCTGCTATCAGAATGCATCCTCTTCTTTCCACAAAATCGAGTTGCTTCCCCAGCCAAAGACTTCAGTCAAAGCCCACCAAAGACTGCGAGTCTTGGCTCAGGCCACTGGCACAGAGTTTAAGTATCCCAGGCTGCTGAGGGGAGTGAAAAGTAGATGTCCTGCTTTTGCACAAGTCAGAGAGAAAACAAAGCGGTCATGCACTGTAGGGAGGTCATATGAGATATGCTACCTTTGTCTTGTGCAGGCATACTGGGAAGAATTTCTTGTTATATTCCAGTAGGGTATTTGACTAGGATTTAAACCGGTGGTTCTGAGAACTGTTTCTAGCATGCACACAACTTTACAGATACTGTAGAGCAAACTACAGACGCACAGCAGGCAGGTATGCAGAGAAACATTTTTTCCTTTTCCCCCTGTAGGAATTGATTATACATTTAGTTTCTGAGCCAACCACTCTCTCTTGTGGTATCAGTATACCCACCTTGTTATGCTACTAGGTGCATCAAAATGATCTGATTGCTACCAAATGCTACTGAGATATTTCATTTGATTTTCGCTGCCGAGTAGGAAAATCACACAACATTAACACTCCTGGCTGGCTGGCTGGCTTCAAACTTCGAGTTAAGTAGGATTTTCCAGCTAAGCAGTATACTTGAATATAAGAAGGTTCTTCACTGACTTCCCCCTCAACCCTTCCCCCTGACAAAGCAAATCTTCCTGAAGATACTTGGGGAGCAAGTGAATAGGGCCGATGCATAGAAAAAGAGTTTCCCTAGTGACTGCCTTGGCAGGGTTACGTGCCTTTGTTTATAGTGAACTCTCCGGCTATAACATATATTGGGAGGCACCGCTCACACTCTTCCAATTAAAATGAAAGAGAGTAACCTAAATGAACCCCTTAACACTGATGTGAATAAATGAAACCGGATTCCCCCCCAGCTAATTATGGATCTCGCTATGCAAAGCATTGTTTAACGTGTAATGGATTATAATGTCCTTTTTTGGGTCCAATTTCCAAGCGGCGACATCTCGGACACAATTAGGGTCAGATATAAATGCTTGTGTTGTTTACGGTAGATTTAACAACGGAGCGGCTATGGGAATAGCTGTATATGTATTTAATTGTAACAATTTAACCTTCAAATAGTGGTGCCTGCTGCAGTTGACCCAGCAAAAGTGGGTAAACGACAGAGGTTGACCCGCCTGACCTCTGATAGTGGTCTCTCTTTATCAGACAGTCAATTTCTAATGATGTTCCAGCAGAAATCTTGGGGAATTGTCGCAGATTAAATTGCGTAGCGCAAGCAGCCCTTTAATGTTTTGTGAAGTTGGAGGCTTAAATGAGTAGCAGTTGGACTGATTTACATTTGTGAAGATTGGAATGCTAGACAAACAGTGAACCCATTTATTTTCCAACTGGGTAGCTTTGGAAATTTATCCTTATGCTAGCTAAATAGATAGAGGGAAAATAGTGTAATAAAAAAGTGGATTGAAAAGAATTAACTCTGCTCCTAAGGGAAAATTGGTTTGTTTATTTGTGGATTTTTAGATGTTTTTTTCCTGTTGGGATTACTGCCTGCTGCTGCTGCTGATGACTGAACGTGGAGATTATGGAATGATCCCAAAATCTTTAAGTTATTTATGGTCAAGACTCTTTTAGAGAATTTACAGGTTCCTGCTATCCTTCAGTCCTGGTATATTAGGCTACTAATGACAGAGAAGCAGTCTGAGTAGGGGAGTGGAAATGCAGAATTCTTGAAACAAACAAGTTCTGTCTCAGCTTCGGTAGTTTCTGTCCTTTGTGGTTTTGTCTGCTGGCAGCAACGTGGACAAAGTTCTTTTGTGCATTTCACCAGATGAGGTAGAGGAGCCTTAACTAGCGTTAATAAGAGTTTCCCCCAAAGAAGCTACATTTAAAGACAAACCAAAAAGTCCTTTTTAGTTTCTTTTAAAGGAACGGATGGATTAGCATGGATTAAAGCAGGGGAAGTTAGGTGTTGTGACAGCTCAGTCACTGCATTACAGTTAACCCAACAATTACTGATGGGGATGGAGCAGGGGATGTCCAGCCAGCAGTGCTCACTGCATCAGAGGCTCACTGCACTGCAGGCTGAGGACCAGGCATCAGTGGGAGACACAACCAGCTCTGCTCACCTGGCAGACAGCACTAACTCTGCACTGTGAATGTTACTCAGCTTTGTATTCCCTTTGTGTTCCAGCCTAACGCAGAGTTTAGCAGGCTAATTTGTTTAAAATAGTTAGTAAATGAAAAATATGCTCCTGAAGTGCAACTTGCTTGCATGGTAATACTTTCACCATGTGACTTCTTGCACCAATGCTTGCCTCAACATCCTGGCTGAAAGATTTTTTTTTTCTCAGCCCTCAGAGATGTGCCATGGTTTGAATTAAACTGCACCAGCTACAGGAGGGAGTCAGGATGCCTTTTCCAATAAAAAGTGTCAATGCCTTTTGCTTTTGCTATGTTAATATGCCGTGCCAGAAATGCTCTACCTCTGTCTACATGGCATTTGACAGTTTTATGCATGAGTCACTATAAATATACACAGATCCACAAATCATTTACCTTCCAAGTGCACAGCTCTCTTGTGGAGAAGCTGCCAGTGGCCTGTCTAGACATGCTTGG
This sequence comes from Picus viridis, assembly GCA_033816785.1. Classification (NCBI taxonomy): domain Eukaryota; kingdom Metazoa; phylum Chordata; class Aves; order Piciformes; family Picidae; genus Picus; species Picus viridis. The sequence continues at coordinate 5,556,176 of CM066568.1, forward strand.
CCGTGTGATAACCTGTGGGCTGAAGGTTTGTCTGCATGAGGTGTGTTTGCACACTGGAGGTGATCCTCTGTGCCTTGGGGGAAGCCTGTTACTTGTGATGCCTATGGTCCAAATTCTGCAACTGTTTTCACAATGTGCAAGTTCAATGAAGAAAAGACACTGCGGCTTGCATGTAGCTCCTGGGTATGAAATGTGTGCTCCCAAGTACAATGAGACTAGGCAAGTATACAATGGAAGCATGACAAATTCTGCCCATCCACACTTTCAACCTGATTTGACTCTCAAAAGCAGATTCAGCCTATTCTGAAGTCAAGGATCTAAATCTCACCATGACTCGACATAGGTTTTGCACACTCCAGGATTTAAACCTGGTTCAGCTGTAAAATGGAAGGGTAAATGCAAGCCTAGCCTTCCACCCAGCAAATGGTATATTTTTTTAATGGAAGTGGCATATGATGTAAATCAGGGTATAGTTTGGGCATGTATACCAAATGGAGTCAAGAAGCATATTGAGATGCCACCGGGTTAGGAGTATATAATACGGCAAGACTATTCCTCTTCTAGCAGGCAGATAGTAGTCTTCAGTCTTCCCTAAAACCCTCACCCACTTTATTTAATAGGCATGCAAGATGGACAGGAAAAAATATACAGTAGGCTGCATTAACATGCTAGATTGGCCAGCACAATAAATTGACAATACTACATCTGACACGACTGTGACATTAGCAGAATGACCATTATAATTAACCTACATCCTAGAACTCCTGTCAGATTTTACAATGGCAAGAGGAAGGCCATTTATGTTACAAAATGACCTCTGTTATCACCTTGTTTGGAAGGGGAAGGTGTGCCTGGAATAGTCAAGAGAAGTACAAAACTTCCCTTTTGAGGAACAGCTGTTCTATTGTTCAGAACAGGTATTTAAGGTGATCTCGCTGCTGTCCGTCATCTTTTCTGATGTACAGGACGTGTGTCAAGGTCCAGAAGACTTCTTAAGAAAGTGAGAGACATATTGCTGTGAACAAAGATGGCTGTGTGTGAAGTGCCTCCCCTGGTAATGTCAGATCTTTGGTGGTGTAGAAAGAAACAAAATCTGTAAGCATTTAATTGATTTCCTCTAGGAAAAAGAAAGCTCAGATTGACTAAAGCCACACCCTTAGCAGAGGACAATTTCCATTACTGAGGGCACAAGTGCACTCAGTGACGGAAATTGTCCTCTGCTTTTCCTCCTTTCCTTTTTTTATTTTCTTTCCTTTCTTTGTTTTTTGTTTGTTTGTTTAAAGCTCCTTTTAGTTTCCAGTGTAACTCGAATGAATGTTAATCCATATAGAATGGAATGGAATGGAATGGAATGGAATGGAATGGAATGGAATGGAATGGAATGGAATGGAATAATGGAATAGAATAGACCAGGTTGGAAGAGACCTGTGCATCACTAAGAGAATAAAACCACAGTTCATCAGTCCACACCTATAGTTTATTACTTCTAGGGTCCTGTCAAAAGGTCCATTTACTATCAAAGACTATAAAAGTGGGAGCTGTGTGCCTGGGTTTGCACAAGCAGGTATGGAAAAATGTATTAATTTTTATTCTACATTTAGAGACACCAAATGGAACTGAGTCTTAGAAAATATATACATGTATAAAAGTCACAGAATCACCAAGGTTGGAAGAGACCTCAAAGACTATCAAGTCCAACCTGTCACCACAGACCTCATGACTAGACCATGGCACCAAATGCCATGTCCAATCCCCTCTTGAACACCTCTAGGGATGGTGACTCCACCACCTCTCTGGGCAGCACATTCCAATGGCTAACAACTCTCTCAGTGAAGAACTTTCTCCTCACCTCCAGCCTAAACTTCCCCTGGTGCAGCTTGAGACTGTGTCCTCCAGGCTGGTTGCCTGGGAGAAGAGACCAACCCCTCCAGGCTACAACCACCGTTCAGGTAGTTGTAGACAGCAATAAGGTCTCCCCTGAGCCTTATATCATTATATATCATTGTAAATATATCATTCTACATACATCATTATAAATATATTGTTATAAAATGACCACTAGTGTTGGTGCTGGAATAAGGATGTTCCTGGCATTACATTCCCTCCCCAATGACTTGTCAGAGAACATTTCCAGTTTATGCTGGAGGTTAAGTGTTTACAGTATTTTAATTCTATTCTATTTTAAGTATTTACAGTGTTTCTATTCTATTCTATTCTATTCTATTCTATTCTATTCTATTCTATTCTATTCTTCTATTCCATTCTTCTATTCTATTCTACTGGCAAGCTCAGGTATCCCCTGCCTCCTGATTTTTTGACTTCACAGCCTTAACGTTCAGCTGACACCTCTGTGCATGTGCATTTTCTGACATCTGTTAAATAGCTGAACTGAGAAAAATTGACTATATGCAACTGCATTGATCTCCACATGTCATCAGCAGGACTGGTAACATCTCCACAGTTTGAATGAAAGAGGGGACATTTGCAATAGCAATAAGTTGATACTTTATATGTTGCAGCCACTGCTCTGAAGACAGCTGCAGGATGCATGCAGAGTGCAGGATTCCTTAGCTGACCAATTCCTTAGCTGCCTAGAGCAAAACAATAACATTCCATGTGTGAGGAGAAAGTAATTTGCCATTGGAATGTGCTGCCCAAGGAGGTGGTGGAGTCGCCATCCCTGGAGGTGTTCAAAAAGGGATTGGATGTGGCACTTGAAGCCATGGTTTAGTAGTCATGAGGTGTTGGGTGATAGGTTGGATTTGATGACCTCTGAGGTCTTTTCCAACCTTATTGATTCTATGATTCTATGATTCCACAGCAATTTGAATGAGTTTTTAATCCAGTTCCCATTACAACAAAGGCTGCTTCAGATAGAAGAATGAACTGGTTTATTTAAACGCTGGGCTGTGGCTACAGATGGGGGTTTTAAACATACCCTGAGCTGACTTCAAACATGGAATGAGCTGCTAAAGCAGCCGACAAAGAGAGCGAAAGGAAGGACAGGGAAACTCCGGGAAGTGGGAAAGCCAAAGGCAGGCTGACATCACCACTGCAGTCAGAAGTGTCAAGCAAAGATACAGCTGAGCTCACTCACAAGATTTCCCACTCCATTTTGCCAGTCACACACATGCAACCTGACAAGGTGTGAAAGGCAGTGTCTCTTTACAAGTTCATTTTTCCAGTGATTTACATTTCCCACCCCCCCCTTTTTTTTTATTTTTCTTTATATTTTGTGCAGAAATTAACTGTAATGAGGCTACTGCCAACATGAGGTGAAATGCTTCTGAGAAGTTTGGTATGTTTACAGGGAAGAAAAGGGAGCACTCATGCCATTCAGGTGACTGTCAGTTTATTCTGCAGGTATTTAGGAGATGGGAAAAACCTCAAATTAGGAGTAAGCTGGACAGAGATGTGAAAGATAATGGGCTGAAAAAAACCTTTGAGCTAGGAGCAGAACTTAATATACACAAAATTTCTACAGCTTTAAGCATCAAGAAAAAAATGGGGAAAATAAGTCAGAAAATAACTGCATGGAGCAATTAGATCCTAGAGCTTCTGAAGGAGAAAATACAAGATCTGCTCTCCCAGGCAATCAGCACCAGAACAAGAGGACACAGTCTCAAACTGTGCCAGGGGAAGTTTAGGCTGTTATTGAGGTGAGGAGAAAGTTCTTCACAGAGAGAGTTGTTAGCCGTTGGAATGTGCTTCCCAGGGAGGTGGTGGAGTCACCGTCCCTGGAGGTGTTCAAGGGGAGATTGGACATGGCACTTGGTGCCATGGTTTAGTAATCATGAGGTCCTGGGTGACAGGCTGGACTTGATGATCTTTGAGGTCTTTTCCAACCTTACTGATTCCATGATTCTAAGACAGTGCCTATTTGATACCAGGGGACTAAGCCTGGTGGCTGAGGAGATCTCTCAGCTCTGTCTATAGTTTGTCTTTCTAGAATACAGAGACAATATGAGACAATGCATTTTTCTTCTCACTTTGAAAACACAGCTTTTAGGAGGCCAATAAAAGGGGACAGTTACAGTATGAGTTAGTTCAGAGTTTTTATTGCCTGAAGAGAAGTCCTTGACATCAAGGAGGTCTAACTACCGATCTACACTGAGACTTGAGCTGGATGCTGTTGAAGATATTAAAAAAAATAATACAGCAAACCGTAAGTTGTAGATAAAAGCAGAAAAATCACCAAATCGATCAAAAAAAAACCCCACAAAATGCACTGGGGCCTCTGTCACTGGGCCAAGGTAAACTATTTCAAGGGTAGAAATATGGGGGTCATGCTATTAGAAGCCCAAAGAATGTGTTGCTCCAAGAGTCAGTGTGATATGAGTTGATGTAATTTCTAGTTAGCTTGGAAGGCAGAAGGGACTGGAAGAGGCAAGCAGGCACAGAGTTTAAGAAGAAATTTGGTGTTGGCAAAGGCAAAATAGCAAAGAAATGGTTTGATCTAGTCATGGACATTGTATATATTCTGGTAAGAAAAAACCCTAAATGGTAGGTGATAACTGAGAATCTGGAATCAAGCAGAGGACATTATATGCTCTGCAGCAGCACTCCAGATATGCTGTGCTTTTATTGATATAAAGAATGACCCAAAGAATTGAAAGTTCAATGGGGAAAGAGAAAATGAAGGTGGGGAATAAAGTCAACCTTCTAGATCTTGCAATAGCTGGTGAGCCTTGCTACTTCTGTTGGTGATTTTTGGATATTGTTGATGTGTTTGTAAACAGAAATATTCTTTTTCAGTAAATAAATTCCACATTAGGGACAGTGAAGCACTCACGTGGATCAAAAGGAAAGAGCAGATCTAAAAACCTCAGTAATATTTTGCTCACAAAAGGGCAGCATGGAATAAAGAAAAATTAAGCTGCTATCTTGAAAGCTCACTCACGCTCTGCTCTTTGGTTTTGACTAGGTTAACTAGAGGAGGGGAAAAAAGTAATCTGAGAAGGGCAACAGAAATCATCAATGGCATAGTGATTGGCATGATCATTCAGTTCATAAAAATAAAGATGTATCATAGCAAGTGAAAAACAGCTCCTAAACTGGTGATGGGACAGGCACCTAGCATTTGTGGGTTTTAATTGCTGTACAAGTAATGAAAAGCAAAAGATTTAAAGATAACTTATTAATGAGGGAATGTAGTCAGTGAAATGCTTTGCTATAGATGCCAGGGAAGTGCTATCTATGTGGGAGCATCCATGAAATAGGATTTACTATAAAAAACCAAGAAAATTAATTCTTTGGAGTGCCACTATTCCCAAATTGTGAGGAAGAAAGGTACCCTCAGGCAGTCTGTTAGGCTCCATGAGAGCTATTGCAATATAATCAGGATTAGGGCCACTTTTGAGAATATCTGAAATTCTCTGAAACTTCTGGAACTGCTCCCCATTTTGACTAAATTAACTGCATTGCAGGTAAATATATTCTTTTGTTCCCAGCTTAAGAATCCTGCAAGACTATTTCAGCAATCCTTTGCCCATACTGCATGCAATGTAAAAATCGAATGAGAGACTTAGATGGAAGGCTTAGGAGTGACAAGACTAAGAATTATTAAATATCCCAGGAAAGATCTGCTTCAGGAGCATTTAACAGCAAATTTCCAGGGGGATCAGTGGCCATAGATCACAGTATATATTTTAGTTGCAAAGTGAAATCAGACATTAGTTCACACCTGTAGTGGTGAAAGAGGAATAATAACAATAATGACAATAGCTTTGCTTTTGGTGGGGAGGGGAAGAAAAGGAAAGTTCCCTTCCTCAGATCCAAGAGTGCTAACTATGATGAAAATCTTTTGCACTCAGGGTAGCAAACGCTGTCTGCTTTGCTTAACTGATGAAGATTAGCTGACTTCTTACATTAAAGAAGTTTGTCTTGTATGGGCTGAAGTGACAAGACAATAACTAAGTGCTAATTGTGCATAACCAACACTAAAGATATGCAGCCCCATTATGGCACGTAATAAATGAAGCGAACAACAGAAATGTATTAGGCACCTTAATGATGATACTAGAACAGTGGGTTGAAAAAAATAGGGACATGAAGGGTTTAAGAAAGGAAACCTAGGAGTGTGCATGTGTCTTACTTAAGCAAGTACTATGGAAGGCTCTGCCTGCCTTACAATACAGCCTCCTAGTTCTGTGGCAAGACAAAATTGATATAGGACTTTAAACAGCATTAGAACCTATAATTACTTTGCATTATCATATAGCTTAAGCACTGGTTATTACTTGCCTGGTATTTTAATTTCCCATGCAACAAGATGAAAAAGGTCAATTTGGCTTTTTTTTTTTTTTCTTTTCTATTTTTTTTTAAGGAGTGTAATTGTAGCGTGCTACACTTATTAGCAGCTGTGCATTTTATGGTTCCTTAGGGATGTTTGATTTTTAAATGACTGCAATGCTCCAAAAACACACACTGTAGGACAAGGTAGGTTAGCAAGGCTTATTTAGAGCTGTATCTAACTTTGTTCTGGTAGGCTATCATCCTCCTACATTTTTGTTCCTGTCCTAGAAAGGTACATCTCGTGTCTCTTCCCACCTGGAAATGAAAAAATAAAAATATGAATGCTATAAACCCCTAAACTGAATCATGGAATAAGTGGGAAATAACTGAAAATAATACGTGTATAAATGGAATGGACACAATTGGTTCCTCCATTTCCTAGACCTCATAGAAGTCACTGGCAAAGCTGCTAGAGCCAGCAGTGTGCCCAGGTGGCCAAGAAGGCCAATGGCATCCTGGCCTGCATCAGGAATAGTGTGGCCAGCAGGAGCAGGGAAATCATTCTGCTCCTGTACTCAGTGCTGGTTAGGCCACACCTTGAGTCCTGTGTCCAGTTCTGGGCCCCTCAGTTTAAGAAGGACGTCGAGACACTTGAACGTGTCCAGAGAAGGGCAACAAGGCTGGGGAGAGCCTTGAGCATAAGCCTTACAAGGAAAGGCTGAAGGAGCTGGGATTGTTTAGCCTGGAGAAGAGGAGGCTCAGGGGAGACCTTATTGCTGTCTGCAACTACCTGAAGGGAGGTTGTAGCCAGGTGGGGGTTGGTCTCTTCTCACAGGCAACCAGCACCAAAACAAGAGGATACAGTCTCAAGCTGTGCCAGGGGAAGTTTAGCCTGGATGTGAGGAGAAAGTTCACAGAGTATTGTTGGCCATTGGAATGTGCTGCCCAGGGAGGTAGTTGAGTCACCATCCCTGGAGGTGTTCAAGAGGGGATTGGATGTAGCATTTGGTGCCATGGTTTAGTAGTCGTGAGGTCTGTGGTGACAGGTTGGACTTGATGATCTTTGAGGTCTCTTCCAACCTTATTGATTCTATGATTCTTTGATTCTCTTAGAGTCAAGAATGGAGCTCTTGGTGAAACCTCTGAGAAGATCTGGCCACCGGTCTGAATGTGGTTGCTGTCCTCATAACTGTATTCACCTCTGAAAAACTCAGTTGCTACGGATCTGACATTCATTCTGCAGTTGTACCATATGGGTGATGCTTCAGAAGGAAGTGTCAGGTTTGGCTCCTCAGGATTCCTAACCTGCACTTGGGATATGGAAATAAAAATACAGCAGCAGAAGTCCAGTGCTGCTACAGGGAAAAGGGTGGGAACAACATCTTTTAAATTTAAATGATGACAGTTCTGGCAACAGGAAGAAACAACATGTACTTTAAAAGAAATACGTGTGATAAACATGAAGAGTTAAAATTAAACCAAAGTAATAATGACAAATGGCACTGCTTCTGCTCTTCTGCAGAACAGGATCTCAAAGCCCTTTATAAATATGAAATAATTAAACTTGACAGACAACCTTTTGGTGGAGAGGAAGTAAAATTATTCTTTTTTTCATTGAGAGGGGGTTTGAGGCACATAAAAAGTTTTCTGCCCAAGTCATACAAGCTGCTCTGCGTCAGTCCCAGGAAAAGTATCCAAGTCTTAATCCTGCTCTTGGGTTTCCACTCCAGATAGATGCTTCCTCTGTGCTTAAATGTATGCCTGTACCAGTGCCGAAACAGCACTTAGCTTGTGGAACAGACCCAAGAAATTCTCTTACCTTTGATTACAAAGTTGACATGCAAAACAGTCCAGGTGATAAACATTGTCCTTTGCTCTCATCACCATCTCAAAAGCAGGTATGAGTTTACTGCAGGCAGCACAGTTTCCTGTAACACCAAATAACCTGGAGATACAGAAAGAAATACATTCCTGAAGATGCTGAACTGAAAAGAAAACCACACTTTTATCTTTTTTTCCCCCCTTTTTCCCCCCCTTCAGCAGTAGTTATCTAGCATTTTTTTCCTCTCTTTTTTTCCTCTTTTTTTCCTTCAGCAGTAGTTGTCTAGCCTTTGGTTGACTCCTTAGCATGCCTGCCTTTGGAGAGGCTGGTCTTTGGCAGTATAAGTCTGGTCAATTTACAATACAAAGGCATAATCTCTTTTATTTTGCCAGAGAGAGCTTTATGAAGCTGTGACAGACCAATATTGCACCTATTGTGGTGTTATTCTTTTGTTTCCTTCCCCCACCCCCACCCCCCGCCCACTGCAGGTTACAATGACCTTTCCTGATAAAAGAAACACCTTGTTACACTAAACAAAGAAACAGTAAACACATTAGGGATGTTACATAACTGTGCAGCCAGAGGTCAAGCCGTTTGCATAGGTGGGAAGAGTCTTCCGCCTGGATCCTGCCGTAGAGAGGAGAGCCACATAACCTTGGCTTTTGGTGCTATTTATTACTAAAACACACTTTAGCTAGCAAAGAAATAACACTCGAGAAAGCCAATATTCTTCGCATTTTTTTGACATCTAGTGCTAAAAGCTTTACCACTATTATTAAAAGAACATTTTATGAGCAAGTCATTTAAATCGTCAGAAAGCATTAGCGGTTCATGCACCTTACAACCCTATACCATAGTTATTGCTGTGATTATGTTATTCAGGTAGCACATTAAAGTAAATGAGGCTGTAAACTATATATAGTGAGATCAGGAACAGAAGTATGAAATACTGTAGGAACAGTGTGAAATGCTGGGGTTTGCCAGACATCTATCTAAATTGTTTTATATATATATATATATAGAATAGAATAGAATAGAATAGAATAGAATAGAATAGACCAGGTTGGAAGAGACCTTCAAGATCATCGCGTCCAACCTAGCAACCAATCCAACCCACCTAAACAACTAAACCATGGCACCAAGCACCCCATCAAGTCTCCTCCTGAACACCTCCAGTGAATGTGACTCCACCACCTCCACGGGCAGCCCATTCCAATGGGCAATCACTCTCTCTGTATAGAACTTCTTCCTAACATCCAGCCTAAACCTGCCCTGGTGCAGCCTGAGACTGTGTCCTCTTGTTCTGGTGCTGGTTGCCTGGGAGAAGAGACCAACCTCTGCCTGTCTACAACCTCCCTTCAGGTGGTTGTAGAGAGCAATAAGGTCACCCCTCAGTCTCCTCTTCTCCAGGCTAAGCAACCCCAGCTCCCTCAGCCTCTCCTCATAGGGCTTGTGTTCCAAACCCCTCCCCAACTTCGTTGCCCTTCTCTGGACACGTTCCAGCAAGTCAACATCCTTCCTAAACTGAGGGGCCCAGAACTGGACACAGTACTCAAGGTGTAGCCTAACCAGTTCAGTGTGTATATATATATATATATATATGTATATATTTAAAATCTCTTTGTTAAAGCTTTTTCAATACTTTTCAAGTGGGTGTATTAAGGAAAAAAAAATAATCAAACATACATATGCATCCTTTTGTGACACAGAAGGATTATAATGAACAAGGGAAAAACACGTTGGTGCTACGTGGCAGCAATCTTTGAAACTAAGTTTATTTAAACTACTTAATAGTTGTGATGGATTATTAAAAGTACTGCTCTGCCTGTGCATAGCAGCTAATGCTGTTTTTAACTATGAGGCACACTAGATGAAAACGCCACATCTGCCAGTTTTCTTTTTTTCCCCAACATCAGGCTGACAGCAGAAAAATATAATGGCTCTCAAGGGAAACACCAAATTAAAAGCAGTTCTAAACTAATGAATTCAAAGGTGCTCTGTAGAAAATTCAGTTTGGTAACATAAAAATGAACCTAGAGGGTTTGTTTTTTTTTTTGTAACATCCTTCCATTTTACTGTATTTCATGGGTTGCCAACAAGCCTACTGAATTCCAAATCCTTTTACCTCCTGCTTTTACTTAAGGTATGGTGCCTGTTTGTTTTTGAAGCTGCAGCTCTTTTTCTCCTATTCGATATTCTGGTTATTGTGACCTCTGGGAGAAGCACTGGACAAGGCCATCCTCACCAGCTCATATCAGAACGACTCAAGTTGACTTCAGTTAAGCCTGATTACTAAAATTGTAGATTATTTAAACAGATTCAAAGAATTATAGAGTCACAGAATGGTAGGGGGTGGAAAGGGCCTCTGGAGATCAAGTCCAAACCCCCTGCCAACGCACGATCACCTAGGGCGGGTCACTCAAGATCACATCCAGATGGGTCCTGAAAGTCGCTAGAGGAGGAGAGCCTACAGTCTCTCTGGGCAGCCTATTCTAGTGTTCTGTCACCCTCATGATGAAAAAGTTTCCCCTCATTTTGAGGTGGAACTTCCTGTGTTCCAGTGTGTGTCCGTTGCCCCAAGTCCTTTCACAAGGCACCACTGAAAAGAGACCAGCACTTTCATCTTGACACCCACCTTTTGTATTTGTATATGTTCATAAGATCCCCTCACAGTCTTCTCTTCTCCAGACTAAACAGCCCCAGGTCTCTCAGCCTTTCCTCATAAGACAGATATTCCAGTCCCTTAAACATCCTTGTAGTCCTCTGTTGGACTCTCTCAAGTAGATCCCTGTTCCTCTTGAACTGGACACAATACCCCAGATGTGGCCTCACCAGGGCAGAGTAGATGTGGAGGAGAACCTCCCTTGACCTGCTGGACACCTTGTTCTTAATGCAACCTAGGATCCCATTGGCCTTCTTGGCCACAAGGGCACATTGCTGTCCCATGGATAACTTGTTGTCCGCCAGGACTTCAGGGTCCTTCTCCATGAAGCTGCTGTCCAGCATGTCAACCCCTAATCTGTAGTGGTGCATGGTGCTATTCCTCCCCATCTGCAGGACTCTAAACTTACCCTTTTTGAACTTCATTATGTTCCCCTCTGCCCAGCTCTCCAGTCTGTCCAGATCTCATTTAACATGATTGTGCATATTGCCATTGTAAAACACTCTGTTCCAGTTCTGTGCCCATCATGCATGGATTTTGCCAAGGTTATCTGAATCCCACTCAGACTTTCATTCCTCACCTGTGAGAAGGACCCAAGACTTAGCTGCCTTCTGCAGTCATTGGCTGGCTTTACATGAGAAAAGACTATAGCCATGGACAAAAGTGCCAGCTCTCTTCACCTTCACAGCTACCCTGAAGACGATGGTAGTTTAGCTGTATGAGAAATGCAGATCAGGCTGCAAAAGGTACTAGGTAAGGATTATAGGTACACAGCACTGCAGTTCTATACATTTACAGCAGAAGGAAAGTCAGACCTTAAGCAACTACAAGCGTAAGAATAGTCCCACTGCCTTCAAGCTCTGTGTGGAGGGATCAGAGAGCACCTCAGTGCTTAGGTAGTGCAGGTGCAACAACTGACTACCTGAGCTGCAGCTCAAGGCCCTTGCTGGAGAAGCTGCTAGGCGCAGGCTGTGTCACCTTCCCCAGCTATGTCCTCTTTGCAGGGATGTGTCTGTGTGCACGAGAAAGTGTAAATCCCTTACGGCTAGCACTGCCTCCCGCATGCTGCTGAGCAGTGAGAGAATTTGGGAGTGTCATTGAGCAGTACGGAGGATGGAGATTTACTGCACTGGAGTCCACTCTGGGCGGATGTCTACCATCCTAAAAGGAGAGAGCCCCCTGGAAGCTGCTCCAGCTTAGCACCAGATGCATTACCGTTTTTTCAATTATGCAGAAGGGGAAGGAGGCCTTCCTTACAGTTAGCTCTTCCCCACCACCCACAAAACAAACACGTGAGATTTATATGAGCTATTGTTAATTTTGGATAAAGCTGTTTATATGAAGAACATAGTTTTCTCCCATTAATAATAATAATAAAGCCCCCACAATGCCATTTTGAAATTCTGGACATAGTTTCCCCCAATTTCAATTGCTCTCGCTCCCTGAGCATTTATCAGCTACCTGATTAGAATTTGTTTCCACACAAACCATTGATCATCAGCCTATTACTAGGCAAATGACAGTTAATTACCCACTACATTAACCACTGGGACCTGAGACCTGCTTCTGCTGCCATCAGTCAACATGATAAATGTGGCAAGTTCAGTAATGCATGGCCAGCCCTAAGCTGCCTGCTATAGTGTGAACAACCCTCAATCTCACTTCCAGGCCCAGGAAAATCTATGGCAATCTGCATAATTACAAGCTCTGGGTTAATAACAGACAAATGATTTGTTGCATCTAAACAAAGTCCTTGGAATGGGCCTGGTCTCCTGTGGCTGCCCAGGCTGCTGTTGTGGCACCAGTGTGCTTCCTGCTACAACATGCACAAAACAGATCTCCAGCACTGTATCCTTCCAATTTGTTGCCCTCCAATTTATGGATTCTGCATATGTGATTTTTAATCATTAAAGAACTCTTGAAGCAATATTATCTTAATTATTCTCTGCTGTAACCAGGGAATTAGGCTTCAGATAAAATTTTCTTCTTCTGTGCGCTTTCCCTGCCTCGCTGGAGGCTCCATCAGTTTTCATCTACACCTGGACTCTGAAATTCTAATGATGAATTATTGCCCCTTTTCCTAAGAGGGTGAACCTTACAAGGGAACATTTTACTGAACTGTCAGCTCGCAGACTGAGTGCGGAGATGCGGAAATCTGATCTAATTTACTGCAAAACGACGCATTTGTTAGACTTTCTCCTCAGTTCTGTCCAAAGATCAAGAGATCAGTCAGGAGCCACCTTCATGGAGTCTTTTGCACAGCAGTGTGTGCATTCAGCTGTGTGTGCTGTTTTGTTTCCCTCTTCCCCTCAAACCTGTTACGCAAACAAGTTTCTGGAATGTATGAATTCTAGTACTGGAGAGAAGGAAGAGTTTCTCAACAGGCTCTTAGTTGGAGCTGATGCACCAGGTGATGGTGTCTTGCTTTGTCAATTTTACAACAAAAAAGGCAAAGATCTTGTATCTGCTAGTACTCACAGATACCTGGTATTATTCTGTGCTTTACCATTTTCTCTGTGGTAAGAGGATGCCCAGGGAGGTGACTGGGGCCCCATCCCTGGAGATATTCAAAGTGAGGCTCGGCTGGACTCTGGGCAACCTGATCTAGTTGAGGATGTCCCTGCTGACTGCAGAGGGGTTGGACTAGATGACCTTTGAAGTTCCCTTCCAACACAGACCATTCTGTGATTCTGATTCTCTGATTAAACTCACTAACATCTGAATCACAGAATCACCATGGTTGGAAGAGACCTCAAAGATCATCAAGTCCAGCCTGTCACCACAGACCTCATGACTAAACCATGGCACAAAGTGCCACGTCCAATCTCCTCTTGAACACCTGCTTACAGGTAGTTAGACTATGCCCTATATACCTCAGCAGGTTGGAAAACTAATCCTTACTGATTTCACCTAGGAAGAAAGGATGAGAAAAATCTAAAAGCAGCAAGACAGATCTCTTTTTGCTATTCTGAAACAACACCTGAAGTTTTATATTTATGCCATATATACCACAACAGATTAGAGCAATTTGCCCCAGCAAAAGCTTTCATTCTTAATGGATTTGATCAGCAGAGAACATCCTGCACAGAGCTAAAAAATGAAAGACGTGCAGAAGCCTTTCTACAAACAAACCCAAACCTGACATTTTGAGCAGCAAAAAGTGTGATTAAGCACCAGGCTATCGATTCTACTTTGGTAGGTTTACTAAACAGAAACCTGAAGGTTAAGTACTGAGAGATGAGAAAAGAGGGAAATGTTGGGACAGGAAAAACAAAAAGAAGAGGAAAGGAAGAATGGAGAGAGACACAAAAGAGCCAAGAATGTCACTGAACTACACTACACTCTGGAGGCATGTGCTTTCTAGAGGGACACAATTTAACCACACCAACACTAATTTCCATCCACTCCTACAAATTTTGGGTGATGCCCTGAGTAAGGAAGGGGAACCTGGTTCTCATCATTACCTTTGAAATGCCCCATCACACGACTGCACCATTAGGCAGAACTGCATGCACTGAGATGAAACTCCCTATGATTTGGGTCATAATTCCCTGTCAAATTACGTGGGACTTTCACAAGATTTAGCATCTAATGTTGCTGGGTACAGCTGCTCCCACAAGCTTCCTCCTTTTTGCAAGTCTTGTTTGACAATCTTCCTCCTTTTTGCTAGTCTTGTTTGACAACTGTCCGCTGTAAGAGCCATTGATCTGATACCAACAGCACTCCTCTGCCTACTTCAATTTTATATTGAGATGGTGCACGATTTGGATAAGACATCTGGGTTTGCAGTAGGAGGACAAAATGTCTGTTTGCACAGTGGAAAATCAAGGAGAAAACACACCTTGAGGATCGGGAATGGCAAAGCAGACATTAACTGGAATTTCTCCTGTGGTGCAGTAATTACGGATGGTTTCACATGGTTTCAAATTATTTTTCCTCCTCATTCTCACTCCTGGGTTAACTAGGTTCATCAGGGAAAAAATATAGATAGGGGAGCCGAGCTCTAAACCTGCCTTTGCCACTAACTGAGTGGGTGACCCCGGCAACTCACTTAATTTTGGTCTCAATTTATTTGTTACAAAGAGGTGAGACCTAATCTTCATGTTGTAATATCGCTGATAGATATTGTTCCTGCAAAAGAAAGAGGAAATGCTACTTCCACCCCTCTGTTCTTCACACCGCATGAGGGATCAAAACAACGCACACAGACTGTTTTCAACACGATCAGACATTTACTGAAATAGACAATCAACCTTTTTTTTCCTTTTTTTTTTTTTTCTTCCCCCCCCTATATATTTTATTTTCTCCCAGTAGGTTTGTGTATTCTTCAAGCTGCACGAACTGAAAGGCAGAATTTGGCCCTCAGCAAATATTTCAGACAGCACAAGATGCTATTCGGAGAAGCATAAAACCACATAAAAGACTCTAGATTACAAAGCATGTTGAAAAGCATGGTTTTAAAGAATATGCAATTTTTCCATGCTGAGTATTACTTACATTATTAGATGAAGATTTCTTAGATGTTTCAAAGTGATTTAGGGACACAAGTACTACTGGATTTAAATAGTCTACATTCTCTTACTTCCCACAAGATGTTGTTTAAAATCCTCCCTGTCAAATCGTAGAGAAAGGAAGTGGGTAAATTTGTCCCACATACATTTTTATGAATGCCTGGAAAACTTCTTTCACTCCCACCCATCCTCTGTTCTCTGGAACAGCTTTCTAAATGCTCATTGGAATGAAACATGCTTCCAGCCAAGGGGAGAGGAGAAGCTGCCCCACTTTGCCTACTGAAGTTAAACGGTGCAAGTGCAGGGGAAATGAGAGCAGAGAGTTCCCATTCGCCCTGCTCCTCCACACACCTCCTGGATGCAACCCACTTGCATCCAGTAAGACTTCTGGTGGCTCTGCTTGAGCTACCCCACTTGGAGTACTGCATCCAGTTCTGGAGCCCCTATTACAGGAAGGATCTGGAGGTACTGGAACGTGTCCAGAGAAGAGCCACGAGGATGAGCAGAGGGCTGGAGCTCCTCTCCTATGAGGACAGACTGAGGGAGTTGGGGTTGTTCAGTCTGGAGAAGAGAAGGCTCTGAGGAGACCTTATTGTAGCCTTCCAGTATCTTAATGGGGCTAACAAGAAAGCTGGGGAGGGACTTTTTAGGGTGTCGGGGAGTGATAGGACTAGGGGGAATGGAAAAAAAATTAGAAAGGGATAGATTCAGATTGGATGTTGGGAAGAAATTCCTCCCCATGAGGGTGGTGAAACACTGGAACAGGTTGCCCAGGGAGGTGGTGGAATCCTCATCCCTGGAGGTTTTTAAGGTTAGGCTGGATGTGGCTCTGAGCAACCTGATGTAGTGTGAGGTGTCTCTGCCCATGGCAGGGAGGTTGGAACTAGATGATCCTTGAGGTCTCTTCCAACCCTAACAATTCTACGATTCTATGATTCTACTGCTGGTTTAGCAATCAGCAGGGGCCAGTAAAATGAAGACTTAGAAAGAAAGGGAAAAGATGGGCAAAAACCTGAATGCAGGAAAAGATGGCCGCTTGTGAAACAGTTCTGCACTTTCGCCTGTATCCTCCTTGCTGTTCACACATCCTTCTCTAAGTCACTCTCCTTTAAAATCTCTTGCAAAAACTGTGGTGTCAAAAGAGGGGAACACTATGAAGCAGCAAACTAGGATGCTTAGATTGAAGCACTGAGCCTTCAGCTAGATTTCCAGCATTTCCCAGCTGCAGGTTAGGTGGTCAGATTTCCAGGAGAGTTCAGCTCTCTTGAGCACTGATTTTAGAAAATGTAAAACCACAAGTGTCATAACATGGGAGCAGTTAGATAAAATGGCTTAGATGCCCATCCAAATTAGCTTGAAAATTTGTCCCTGATTCTAGATACTGCAAAAAACAAAACAGAACACAAAAATCACGAAGAAGAAGAAACGTTATACACAACAGTCCAGTTAGTTTAAGCGTGCTAAGGAAGGCATTCAAACACAACTGCTGAAGTGTGCTTAAATGTCTACCAACATCAAAGGCTGGTTCAATGTTTGCCTTGTTTGGTAATGCTGTGAAAAGAGGGTTAGTTTTGCCAGGCTAGAGCAGAGAAACCTTTTCACCTCAGTACTATCCATTTTATTTTAAAAGCAAACTCAGACATTGAAGAATTAACTTGACATTGGAAGTATGCTGCTTTTCCTAACGCTGTTTGTAAGGATACCCAGCATGTGGCACTTGGGAAATGCAGCTCCACTTTGCTGAGGGTGAGCGGCAGCACATCTCTAGGGCCTCTGCTACTGAAAATTTAAGCTGGTAGCTGTATTGCAGGCAGCTGGAAGAGTGAGGTTCGAGCGTGGCTGTGGCCTCACAGTGCACACACTGCTTGTCTAGGTGTGTTTTGCTTTCATGTTTAGCTAACCTGGGTATCTGGCTTCTCCCATCTGACTCTGGCTGGGCTGTGTGTGGTGTTTCACACTGGTGTACCTGCAGCATGAGACACACATTTCAGACATGGGGTGCAAACTTCTCCCAAGTGAAGCTGCTGTTCCTCACACCATTCTGTATACAGCTGTTGTAGAGGAAAATATTTTTATGTCTTTTTGCACCCAGGGTTTGGGTACTGCCCTCATCACTGGGGATTAAATTGAAAGTAGCTGAGCTGTTCCACTCAGCTCAGACTTCCAGTTTGTTTCATCTGTGTGGACCAAGCTATTTGCCAAGCTGTGCTGCCTGCCTGCTGGAGTTCGTGTAACTGAGCCTTTTTTTTTTCCCCCTGTGCAGACTGCATGAAAGAATTCTTTATGTAAAGTTAACATGGATGAATTCCATTTTCAAACACCTCCAAACCAGACATTAAAAAATAAATAAATACAGGTTTACTTCTATATCCTCCTCTAATTAGGTTATTTGTGTTCTGTGAAACAATCTGAGCTTTCATTTCAAGTAAGTATTACCAGCCTTAATTTTGGCTTGAAAAATTTGAAGCATGACCAGACATCATGGTTGAAATACCACTTTTCTAAATCCAGAGCTTGAAAAAAGCTCTGGGAGGTGGGGATTTTGTTGTTTGGTCAATGGAGTGTTAACTCTGAAGCCTAAATCACAGAACTTTAAAAAAAAATCCTTGTTCATCATAGGAGCAAATATAACTACATCATTAATGTCATAGTCTGCTGCCCTGTCCCTTCAGTCATGCAGTCAGATCATCAAACTTCCAGTTTAAAGCTAAAATGGAATTTTAAGGAGTATTCTGTCCTAATTTACTATCTGCTTTTAATCAAGTTACAATTTTGTTTCATTTTAAATTTCCTCTAACCACGCTGATTGACTCAGATGAAATGCATGGATGATTGTGCACCGTGCACAATGATCTATGCCCGATATTGTGGAAATAAATCCAAGTTAAAAATGACCTCCCAATGCACTCAGGGCTCTGCTTTGCACTACCACTCATGCATCGTGACATCCTTAAACTTCTACCAGTAAAGTCAACATCAATATTACATCCATTTCTACAAAGCAACCATATAAACTTCATCTTTCTACACATGCTCTACTTTAAATCATGCATATAAATCCATCTACACGCACAAGCTGAATCTAAAAATTTGCAGATATTCAGCTGGTGTATTTTCATTGTCAAACTCGAGCAACTTAAACCCAAATTTATGTCCCAGCTCAAATAAGAATGCAATATTCCAGGCTGGTTCCCAGCTCGGGGGTAGGTCTAACTGGCGCAGCAGAGTGATACGGTTCAGGGTCAGCAAAGTGCTGTGACTACGTCTGTGTAGCACTCCACTGGGGCTAATTAGGTTCATGTCCCAGCTAACTAGCCACTTGCATTGCCACTTGGATGCATCTATAGAGTTTCTGAAGCTGGAAGCTAGTTTAGGGCTCTGTGCCACATGCTGTGCAATGTGGAGATCATTCAAGGCTGTGCCTCTTGGTTGTGCCAAAACATTGCTGAGCTCCATTTGCCACTCGCTTCCCTTTCTTTTTACTTGAAGGATTGGTCTTAAAGATGATTCAGTGATAATTTGACAAGATTTCCAGGAACAGGCAGGAGATGAGGGACCTTCAGGGAAGACCTTCACTACAGTGCCTATGTAAGAGTCATGGTTGCCTGCTACATGGATGCTACTCCGCACAGGAGCCAACTGTCCTCATGGTAACACTCAGCAACTGATGTCAGGTGGTGCAGATGACCTGCAGTGCCTTCTAGGAGGGAACCAGTGCCACCCTGGGGAGTTTGTCACTTGCTCTACAAATGCATATAGCTCCACATTGCTGCAGAGAAGCAGAACCCAACAGAGATTCTTCTAAAGTATGCTTCGGATTTATCCACCTCCCACAAAAGATCAAATCAAGGAAGGAGTGATCTAGGAAGAAAAGGATCTTCATTTGAACCAAAAGACCCCTGATGAACATTGGCCAAGCTCTCAACAACTCTATTGTTTCTCCAATGATTACAAAGAAAAGGTCTAAGTGTTGCATCTGGAGTTTGCCCCCGGAGACAGCGGAAGGGAAGGAAATTAAGGTACAAATATATAATTAGCTGCCTAATGTGAGGGACATAAAACACAGGCATTTTTCATTTTGCCCAGAGGTGACTGAGAATGTAGAACCTCTGGGTAAGAAATCAATGCACAGACTGTCAGGTAAATACATATTGAAATAGAAGTGGGGGTAAGTTAATAGTTCTATGAGGTCATATAATAAAGTCTATAGTTCTTTCATCAGTGCTGTGAACAATGCAGTTACTGTGTTTCTCCCCTGGTGCAATAGCAAAGACGGTTGCTAGACTCTGAAAATAAATTATGCCACGCTTTATTAAATGGTAAACAGCTGTTCCAGCCACAATACAGCACATGCTAATTGAAGAATGCCTTAAGCAGTCCTATAATAAAAGGCTTTCAAGAGTTGGAGAGGAAAAAAGAGGCCAGCATTATGACAGACTTACTATCATAGGTTGCCTTAGTTAAAATCGAACACATGGGTCATTCAAGGTGAGAAGTATATTCTGGGAGAAGATCTACAGTAATGAACATTTAAGAATCATTAGCAGGCTCTTTCATGCTATGATGCTGTAGGCAAAGACGTGCTTCAGTAGAAAGTACAGCCACAAGGTTCTCCTTGTGATTCCACATCTTGTTTTGCTGGGAGATATGTGTCCAGGAATACAACAAACGTGTGGGAAGAATTGCTTTTTCTGAGGTGGTGATCCCCTGCCCAGAAACCTCACTGCTTGTGGGAATCACCCTGGAGATTTTTGTCAGAGAATTAGAGTTATGGTGTGAGCTATAAAAGAGCACACATGTAACAGAGAGAGAGAAGATGATACATGTGGCACTGTGAGCCCTGAATGGACAGTTTCCCAAGCAGGTGCATCACTGTACCTCTGCAGAGCCTTGGACCCTCATGCCGGTCTGGTTCTGTCGAGCTGCAGAGGTGTGCTGTGCCTAGCAGTTACCAAAGAGACTACTAAGAATGCTGAGGTACAGTCATATTTTTTACATTAAGAGGTTCATGGTGAAAGTCAGTAGAGAGTGTGACTCAATGTTTAGAGCAGGGAAAAGAAGTCTCCATCCCTGTGCTACCTCACTAAGTGGCCTTGTGCAAATATCTCCCCTTTGCACCTCAGCGTTCCCACCTTTACTTTGCATTAAAAGGACAACAGGAAGCCTGGTGTGCAGAAGTCCCCTAAGAGCCCTGAATGAGAGCTATGAAGAATAAAATCTAAGCATTTGTTGTAGCTACACACTGACATAAACATTTGCCCAGGCACAGCATTCAGATACATGGTACTCAGACTATCAGACACTTGCTTTCTGGAAATTTGCTTACAGAGCCAAACTAGATGTGCATATGCATGCACATGTGTAAGCAAGTGTGTAAAATAAAACCAGCAAAATAATTCCATGGGATGGAATAAAAAGAGTAATTTTTTCCCCCCACTGCACAACACAACAATTTCTTGTCCTGTCTTTGGAATTCCTCCTTCCTAAAGACCATTGCAAGATGAGTGCTGCACAGTCAGGAAGGAGATTGATTTTTCTTCAATTTTATTTTATTTTTATCATTTGCACTAAGCAAAATGTTTAGAAATTAGGGGAAAAAGCATGTGCATCAACCCATTAGATGGCTTTCAAGTGTTTCATTCTGCTCACACAAATCATGACGCGCTTGCAAATGCACGTAACAAAGCGACGGTTTAATAGAGCTCCTCTTCCCATAGAAATAGAAGCAGGTAAAGTTTTCCCTCCTTGGACTGTGTGAGCGCTTCCTTTATAAATAAAAGCCACGGTATCTAAGGTATTTCCTTTGTTGTGTCACCTTTAGGACTGACTATTTGAAGTGTTCCATTGAAACGGCTATGCTCCGCGCAGCGTTCGGAATTTTAAGTCAAACCTTAAACAGTTACAAATCAAAGCATCAGGGTACTTTGAAGAAGCACATACACTACATACATTGCATTCTGCATGCATATGCATTGCTGGTATCCATATATCATTGACACCTTCACAGAAATATTACAGCCTTGGGGGGGGGGAGGGAGGGAGGAGGAATATTTCAAGCCAAATGTAAACACTAAAATGATGATTTAAAAACAATCTACTTTTCCCAACACAGATTTCAGTGCATTTAGGGTTGGTATCTATACAGCATCGACACCTTCACAGAAATATGATTTTTTTTCTTTTGGGGGGGGAGAGAATATTTCAAGCCAAATGTAAACACTAAAATGATGATTTAAAAACTATCTATTCTTCCCAACTCAGATTTCAGTGTATTTAGGGTTGATATCTATACAGCATCGACACTTTCACAGAAATATTACTTTTTTCTTTTGGAGGAGAGAATGTTTCAAGCCAAACGTAAACACTAAAATGATGATTTAAAAACAATCTACATTTCCCAACTCAGATTTCAGTGTAGTTAGGGTTGGTATCTATATAGCATCGACACCTTCACAGAAATATGACTTTTTTTCTTTTGGAGGGGAGAGAATATTTCAAGCCAAATGTAAACACTAAAATTATGATTTAAAAACAATCTACGTTTCCCAACTCAGATTTCAGTGTATTTAGGGTTGGGTCTAGAAGTCTGCTTTCAAAATATTCTGAGACAAATTGCCATGATTTTTTGTTTCCCCTCCCCCCACCCCCCCGGCATTGACTCAGTTGTTTCAATAAATGCTGCACTAAAATAAGAAGCTGAGTTAATTAATTACAAATTATTTATGATTATTAATTGCTAATTATTTTATTGCAAGTAACCTAATTTTTCCTCTCACCTATTTATTGTTTAGGCTTTGAGGTGTCGACATTTTTACACCTGCAACTGGTTTTTTATACTTTCTTCCCCACTCTTCCCTGTGATTTCTTTTTTTTGCTGCTCATCTGAAAAATAACTAAATAAATAAATAAAAAGAACGCTTGAGGAAACTCTGTGCCAACATCTCACTCAAATTTATAATTAATGTAGCAGAAAATTATATTTCTAATTAAATAAAACTGAGCAGGAATTGAGGCAAATGCTGGGAGCATTACAAACAGCGTAAAGTTAGGAGAGGGGCAAAAATAGCAAACAATGAGCAGGTAATGCGACTGCATATATTAGAAACATCTCAATTATTACATCCACAAAGGCAGAACCTAAAGAGCTGCATTTCATAAGAAGGTGTCATGTTGACATATATTGCTCATTAAAAAAGGTGCCGTTTGTATATGGGCTACTGTTCTTCATATGCATGAACACTGGTAACACATTGTGGGAAAGGAAAGCCCTTGAGAGTTTGTGTAGTTTGAATATTTAATGCCGCAATAGTTTGCTCCCTAATAAAGAAAGGAAAGAAATTTGGGAGACAAGGATATAAATTTGCCTATTTATTATTTTACCCTGACTGCAGCTGAGTATTGGCACCCCTGTATTCCTCCCAGGATCTGCTGTGAAAATTTGTGACTGCTCACAGTGGCTGCTCTTTAACCAAAACCGCAGAGGATACAAAAAAAAAAAAGCTTCCCCTGTCCCCTTTTTAAGGGGAAAATACCAAGCAGCGTATATAATTTCCGTATGTAATATATATGTGTGTACTAACCTACTAGTTATCTCTGCTTACACTCTGGCTGTCAGGAAACTGTCAGCTGTAAAGGCGATAAGGTGGGCAGTTTAAAGAAGATACCGAAGCCTTAAGCTTCTTAATGTGCCACAAATCAATCCCATGAAAGCAAACAACTTGAAAAAGGGTTATATGTGTTTAGGAAATCTCTCGGCTCCCCTCGCCTTCGCTGGAGCCAGAGCTCACACCGGCGTTTTCTCACCCTAATGACCCCTGAAGCGGCCCGGAGGGACTGTGAAACAAGGCGGTTCCACGAGGCAGCTTGCTAATTGAGAAGTTGATCAGGGGGAGAGGGATCCTACTTTACCACGCTAAGTGTCCAAATCAAGCATGACTAGATTGACGTCGCCAAATCACTGTCTGGAGGCCACTCCAAGCCAGGAGCAGCAGGGCTTTTCACACCTGAGAGGCCCCCTCTCTATCTACATCAAGTCGCATTAAGGAAGGGATGTATTACAGGAGTGGAGCCCGCGCCCCTTAAGAGAGCTGCCTGTGGCGGCTAATTGCTGCTCCCCACCTTTCCCAAAAGTAGCAAACGTGCCTGGGTGTTGGAAGCACGCGGCTGGCTCCCACTACACACACGGCCCACCTTCCTCTCCCCTCCAGAAAACCAGATGGGCACTCTCTCGGTTCAAGGGGAGCAATTAGAAGAATTCATTCTTTGTTCCATGCTGAACGGTTATGCACAGAACTGCTCTGGAAAGGAGAGTGTTCAGGGGGCTACATGTGTTGTTCAAAGCCAAACTAGCCCAGAGAAGTTCAGTGTTTCTTCAGCCTCCAGTCATGAATTTCCAAGTGCTCTCAGCTACCCTGTAGGACAGGCAGGGCACAAGTCCCCACTGGAGAGTGAGAGACACCAAGGCAGGGGAACAGAGGACAATAAAGCGGTGAGGTCCCTGTCTTTTTGATCATGGAGGGATGCCAGGCTGTCTTTTACACTCCTGAAAATCCTCCTCATCAGCAGTTTGATCAAGGTAACAGAGAGAGTCTGGGATTTAATCCTGTCTAGGATTAAAACTCAACAGTTCCTGCCCCACAGTCCTCAGCCTGCATCTACTCTGAAAGAGGGCAGTTCTTATTTTCCTGTACATTCAGGAGACGCAGCCATAATATGGTCAAGGTTGTCTTGTCAATTTATCTGTTATTTATGTAGAACAGGAGGCCTCCTGAACCGTACAGGGGTAACATTTAAAATGAAGAGGATGGGAGTAGTCAGTCTCTGAAATGCAGGCAGTCACAGTCAGACACTTAGGAGGACATTTTAAAAACATGAGCAGATTTTCTTCTACAAACAGCATACGCTGTTAAACAATGCCACAAAAAATGCCCTGTAGTAGGAGTGTCAAATCCACACTTCAAATCCCTTCCTATACTACTTAGTTAAATCCAAAAGAAAAAGTACTGCACAAAGTCAGGGCATAGCACGATAACACAATCTAGGGGAAAAAAAACAACAACCATTGGAAAAAGACTCCATGGATGATATTTTTCACATTTACTTTGAAGCCACGCTGAAAACATGAGAGAGCTCTTGGTTTTCAGAAGACAAAAAAATAATGCAAAACCTCCACCTTCACCACCACTTTGCAGAAATCCGTGTTTCCCCCTGAAATATGGGAAACCTTCTGTGAAATATGGCATTAATAAGGCTTTAATTTGGTTTTTTTTGGGGGGATAAAAGTATAAGGAGAGAATAGTTAGGAAATAAAACAACAACCAAACTTGGAAGCCCCAACATTATTACATGAGAAGTGGCACCTAGCTATAGGTCACATGCATCATATATATTGTATTACACGCCAACCAGCACGTATTTTTAAATGGGGGTCATCAAATTGCATCTCTGGCGTGACAACAGATAACTGCAGGATCAGGATGAAATCCTCCTCTACCTGCAATATGTCTAACCCCAGCAAATCCTGAACAGCTTGGTGGTAAAAGTTGGCTTGCTCTGTTTCACTGCCCTCCCTCTGAAACTGGTTTCCCCTACAACCTATTGCTGGATACCAGGTATGTCAGATTAAAACAGCATGGCAATATCCAGTGCTCCCAAGTACCCCTCTGGAGAAGGGGAAATGGGAATTTTGTTTGGTTTCTGCTGCTGTTACGACTCTGAGCCAGTGAAGATGAACTGATATTACAGCTTATCCCTTGCCTGCCTTCTGCGGCGGTCAGCTGCAGACAGCACGGCGGGCACTGCTGCAAGCATAGACAAGTTTAAGTGATGGGGAGTGATAACAACATGGAAAAGTGTGAATGAAGTGATCCTGTTCCACTTAGGCATGGGAGCAGGTAAATTTATCCTGCTCTGGGCTGTTTCTGTGACATTCCAGGGCTGTGCTGCTGTGAGGATGACCCAAGGTAAAAGTAGACTGCTGAAGTTAAGGAGGTGTGCTACTGAAACAGTTTCAGGGGCCGGGAGGAGGGAGTTCTGAGTCAGTCACAGTATTTAATGCACTCTGCCCAGCACAGCAGCCCCTTTGCTCTTCCTGTTCACTGTATATATGTTGCTAGTGCAGACATCTCCACGTGTTTACGGAAGAAAGACCACTCTCCCACTCAAGCAGTGGGGGTTTCATTCTTAAAAACTAAAGTGCTGCTCAAACACAAACAAGTGAGCAATATGGGAGAAGGCATCCTTGGAAGGACAGACACAGTTGCTCTAGGCATTTTCATGTCACTCAGGTCACCCTGAGTTTGTGAGTGTCTCTCTCTTTTCTTGAGGATGCATTCTTTGCTGGAGGAGCAGCAGAACCCAGTCATGTCTATCCCAGCTGCTGTTGCTCCAAATGGTATCTGAAAAATATCTGACAGACGTACCTCAACCCACTCATAACCTCAGAGTGAGAGACATCTGGCAACACAGGGGGAGCATCCTCTATCTTCTTGCATCTTTTGGAGGCCTTTGTGTAGGTGCAGATAAGATTTTGGATGCTGCCAAGCCAAGAAGTAACTGCTGTGGCTCTATGCCACTACTGCTTTATACACTGAAGCAGTGTTAAGCATAGGATCATAGAGACTGGAAAAAACCTCTAAGATCATCAAGTCCAGCCTTCAACCTAACACTACAATGACCACTAAACCATGCCCTGAAGTGCCATGTTTGCACACTTTTCAAATACCTCCAGGGATCATGACTCCATTACTTCCCTAGGCAGCCTGTGCCAATGACTGACCACTCTTTCAACAAAGAAAATTTTCCTAGTATCTAATCTAAACCACACCTGGTACAATTCGAGGCTATTTCTTCTTGTCCTATCCCTAGTTACTCGGGATACATCTACACCCCTGCTCCAACACTGTAAGCAAGAGGTTCAAACATAAAGTAACTAGAAAACCAGGATGTAGTAAAACCTACTGAGATGCCAACCTCAGCCCTTTCCATCTTGTTTTCACAGGCAATACACAGGCCATTAGATAAAATGCTAATTTAAATTGCAGATATTTTGTTTCTTCTTCCTTACAATGGTTCATGCCTCTGTCTTCCTCTGTTTCTACCTCATTCCCATGAATTTTCCCTCATTCTTATCATTATTGCTTTTTTTTTGTTACCTTTCTCTTCTACCTCATTTTTTTCCCGTTTCTGCAAGGTCCATTCTTGCTGGGTTACCTTATTTGCTCCCCCTTGATATATTTTCTTCTTGTGCAGACCCTGGCCCAATTCACCTTTCCACCTAGGTTTCAGCTCTAATCTTCCACTGGACTTTCTTTTTATTCTGACTGCTGTTACCTTTCAGAAATGAAGATTTTGTAAACTGCAGTGAGGGGTTTCCAGCACTTCCAGTAAGCTAGCTACCTCCATTACTGAGGACTTAAGGAAATGTTTGGCATGGGGAAAACATGGTAATTTTAGGGCATCATCCGTTTAGGGCCCTGCCTTTCCTATCACTATTGTAGCTGTGAAGGTAGATGGGAAGAATTTGCCTACAAATGTAAATGTACCTCAGTTGAGGTTAAATGCCTCCATGAGCTGCACAAAACAGCCCTACAGCTGGTGGGATTATCATGTCCTATCAGAGAACAGGAAACCATGTTGCTATCTTGGTATCTTAAGACTACCCTCTAAGGACAATGCACTGGCAAATGAAGCAATGGAGGAGTCTTTCCCTTTCTTTACAGCCAGCTACTGGTTTTAAGAACTGGGAGGGAGGGGATGGAGAGAGGATCCCTTGTGAAGGAGCCCACCTAAAGCTTAATAATACCTGAAATAATAATAACTACAAGTACCACTTATGATTACTCTTCTGTCTACCCTATCAGATCCAGTGTACACGAAGACCCAGATAGCAGCCAGCTAGAGAAGGTCTGAGCGGCAGCATCATCAGCTCTTCAGTTTGACATGGTTCATCTTAGTATGAGAGGATAACTTGAGTTCATCTTGATTTAAAAAAATGAAAATTATCCTCCTCCCAGACACGCATGTAAAAGGGAAAATAATAAGGCCAAAGCCCTTCATGCTACATTTTAATTGAAGCTGGAGAAGTATTAATCAGAGGGCAGGGAGACATTTCAGAACAATCAGTTACAGCATCAGATATGAAGTACACCCAAGGCTAGCTCAGCAGAGCAGGACAGACACAAGTCATGCAAATAAATGCCATGGCAATAGCATGCCCAAGCCCAGCCCACCCTGCGAGACCCAGCAGTCCCCTAGCAGAATACAGGTAGCTGCAGTCTGTGTGCAACCACCACCTGACAGAGATTTTGTTACTTGTGGCCCCACACAAGCAAAGGTAACTTTTTCTCTGTGACTCTGCCCAGAAGTTCCATTAAGGGACTTTCCCACTATTCATGTATTCAACTGACCTGAAATTATTGAAGGGCTATTCATACAGACAACGGCCACAAATTCTGCCATGTATGCCCCACATATCTGCTAGCAGACCCATAAGGGTAAGAGGTGCTATTTCTGACTGATCTGACCAGCAAACCTGCTAGCATAAAGACCAGGTTTGTACAAATAAGGGGTTTTCTGCTCACAGGAGCTTGTTTTATTATACTGCCACTGTACACTCCTATTAGGAGTATTTTGCCAATATTGAATGTCAATATTCCTAGACATGCAAGTTTGCGTGGTGTGGAATATTCCTCAGCATTATGAAGAAAAGAGTGCAGGCTTCAGAGAGATGAATCATACCAGCATTGATTCCCTGGATCAGATTGTGTGCTACCACGCTGTAAGAGTCTGTCTAGAAAAACAACAACAACCAACAACTATGCAAGAATATAACAAATGTCTGATACCATGGAGAATCTCCTTTTTTCCCCCCTAATAAAGAAAGAGTCTGCTTGTTAAGTAGCCTTTACTTCAGCATTTTTTATTTTTATTTAGAGTGGTCCCACAGGCCTGTTAATTTCCCCTACTCTTAAAAAATAATTAGAGTGCATGTTAATTATCTAAGATGTCTTAATTCAAGGGTTATAAAATGTAGGAACAAAAAAAAAAAACCCACCCCGTGGTCTGGAGCAATAATAAGCAGCATATTGTAGTTAGAGATACTGCCTGTAGATCATTGCTCTGCAGTTCCACAGCCTCCTATATTTTCTATTTATCTCCCCCTCCAAAAAATGTTCCTCTCACCTGAGATTGATTCCAAATGCTTGTCCAACAAAGAAGTGTTTTATATGACACCAAATAGCATTTTAATTTATTTACATAGTAACAGCAGACCTGAAATTCAAGCATCAGTGAATACTTCAGGAAGTACAGGACAGAAATTTGTTTCAACAGTGTAAATGGTCGCTTTATAATCACTGAGGATTTGCAGGCAGCTCAACTAAAATGCTTCTTGGCACAGACAGCAGCTGAAATTAAATATTGCACACCATCCTTAGAACGGTGGTGGGGTTTTTTTCCACCAAGAACTAAGCTTATTCATGGTAAAGTGTAAGTACCAGTATCAGTGTAAGTACCAGTATCAGTTCAACTCAATTAAAAAAGACTCCAATACTTACAAAATATGACTATGTGCTGGGCAAAATAATTAAATTTAAAACTCTGTGATTTCTCACATTTAATCAACTCACTGTACATAGAATGGGAATTGGAAAATATCTGAGTTTCCTGTCAAATTCATCACCTACCAAGAATATTGCAAAACGAAATGGGAGAAGGAGAGCCGCAGCTGAAGTTTATGATTGGTGTACTCACTGCTGTTATGGAAGCTGATCTAAAACTCACTGCTATGAACATCAGGGAGAAAAAAACCACAACAGTTGTATGCCTAGGGTAACAGGTTCCCCAACCCCCAGCATTTGCGACACCATCGTGAGAGTGCAGCATTCAGAATTAGGTTAAACTCCGGCTCCTTGTTGCTCTGAACTAATTCTTTTAGACAGACTTAGGAATAGGAAGAAGGTCATCTTCCAGAAGAAAGCAAGGTGTGTTAATTACTCTCTAATCCAACAGTGGTGTAACTACATTAGTGAAGAAAGGAAGACCAAGAGATGTCATCTATTTGGACCTCAAGAGAGGTGGTTCTTCCACTCTACCCTGCTCTAGTGAGACCTCACTTCGAGTACTGTGTCCCAAACACAACAGAGACACAAACCTGGCTGTAGTAGGTCCAAAAGGAGGGCCACAAAGATGATCAGAGGGCTGGATGAAAGAATTTGGGCTGAGCCTGGAGAAGAGAAGACCCTGGGGAGAACACTTCAATAGCTGAAGGGAACCTACAAGGAAGGCTGGGGAAGGGCTGTTCAGAAGGGCTTGTAGCAATAGGTTGAAGGGCAATGGTTTTAAACTGGAGCAGGACAGATTTAGGTTAGACATAAGGAGAAAGTTCTTCACAACAAGAGTGGTGAAATACTGGAACAGGTTGCCCAGGGATGTGATTGAGACCCTGTTCCTGGCAACATTCAAGATGAGACTGGATGCAGCCCTGGGCAGCCTGATCTAGTTGGAAGTGTCCTTGCTCACTGCAGGAGGGTTAGACAAGATGACCTTTGAGGGTCCCTTCCAACCCAAAGCAACCTCTGACTCTGCAAGCGATCACTGACAGTGCTAGATGAGCAGATGCAAGTCATGCTGCAAGGCCTCTTGTGTGTGACACTGTGACAGCAGTGACCAGGCAGAAGTGTTGCATGGTCCTCATGCGCTACTGAGAGCAACTGGCAGTGTTTCCCAGGGAGCCACAATTACAGCACTGATGGAAAGACACCACCGGTCTCTGCAGTATCAGGTACCTCCACACAAGTGCTATTCAGTATATAAAACAGATTCACAGCAAGAGCTCCCTGTTTTATGAGGGGGAAAGCTTGTATTGCTCTATCACATCACTGCATCATAAGCATTTCTCCAATAAGTTGTATAAATTTTTAATCAAGCAAATACTCTTATTGAGCCCAGTAGGTTCACTTGTACTAGAAAGATTTGCAGAAGCAGGCACCAAATGAACAATAGTCATAATCCTCTTTCTCTCTTTTTGTTTTGCACGTGTGTGTAGGACAGGAGTGTATTTACAGGATAGGAATGAGAAAACCTAAAACCACATCTACAACAGGGGGCTTGGGTGACTGCACAGCAGATCACCAGCTTCCACCAGTTCTGTTCTTGTTGTTTATAACCACGAGTCTTCTCTAGTGACTTTCCTGGCATTACCATCTCTCCTGACAGAAGCAGTTGTGTAGCTTTTTCGCAACGCTCTCACTACTTCAGACACTGCCATCCTTTGCTGTAACTCCTGCAGAGTTACAGTGAGGGCCTTACACAGGTCTGAGCAAGGCACCTGGTGCTATTCAGGCATGACACTACCACTGAGAATTTGAAATTGAGGCAGAGAAAAATCCCAGGTGACATCAACAAAAATAGAGAAACCACAAGAAAATTATTAACACTAAAGAATTCTGCCAATTGGAGTGGTAAGCCCTGTGCACAGCACATCAGCTGATCAATCATATGTAAGGTGCAGGGAGGTTCTACAGCTATCATCCATAGTGTTTCTTAGCCAACCTCTGCATTTTCACCCTCCCAGCAGCACCTCAGCCTCTGGAAGTTATGTTGAAATATGTCAGGAATGTATGTTCACATGTTCTCCTCTGCTGCTGGCTTCAAGTGCATGTCCACTTTCACAATGAATCCATTTACCATCTTTTTTCTCCCCTCAGTATTTATTTGGGCCCTTTTCCAACACTCACTGGCAACCTTTCCCTATGGTAAAGTGGTTCAACAGCTTGGCCAGCCTGCCAGAAAGTTTAATTGCTACTTTTAGTGAAGGGGCAGCTATTTCAAGTCTGAAAGCAAGTTCATTCTGAAACTGGTCTCTGGGGGGAAAGAGAAGGCCAGCCGAAAAGAATGACACAATGTTTTTTATGCAATTTAGTCATTTTATCTGCATTATACAAAAGTGTGCTATATTATTGTCAGCTCAGCTCAAAAGCTGTCCCTTCTTAAGAAAAATATTATGCATATTCACTAAAAATATTATATATATATAAAAATCTAAAACCTGTCTGTTTGCACAATGTGTGACAGAAGAAAAACAGCCCTGCAGTTCAAAATTATATTGAAATATTGAATAATTATAAGACGAAGTGGAACACCCACATGTTGCAGAACCTGCTAGTAAAATTGACTAAAAAGCTGAAAAATTGGCTTTGTGGACTTTCAGTAATCTATGAGAAATGTAAAAAAAAAAAAAAAAGGCAAGCAAAAAGTATTAATAAAACAAAAAGAAAAGGATTTCAGTCTTGCAAACCACTTGCAGCTTCTTCGCAGTGCGCAGGGCAATTTGAACTTGGCAACACCTTTTCAAGCTCTGGTTGAAATCTTGTGCAAAATTAATATTTAGATACAAGAATAGCTTATCTTGAAAGCTTAACAAACATTTAGTCCTTGTCCAGTTCTAGGCCCCTCAATTTAAGAAGGATGTTGAGACACTTGAGTGTGTCCAGAGAAAGGCAACGAGGCTGGGGAGAGGCCTCTAGCACAAGCCCTATGAGGAGAGGCTGAGGGAGCTGGGGTTGTTTAGCCTGGAGAAGAGGAGGCTCAAGGAGACCTTATTGCTGTCTGCAACTACCTGAAGGGAGGTTGTAGACAGGAGGGGCTTGGTCTCTTCTCCCAGGCAACCAGCACCAGAACAAGAGGACACAGTCTCAAACTGTGCCAGGGGAGGTTTAGGCTGGAGGTTAGGAAGAAGTTCTACACAGAGGGAGTGATTGCCCATCGGAATGTGCTGCCTAGGGAGGTGGTGGAGTCCCCGTCCCTGGAGGTGTTCAAGAAGGCATTGGACGTGGCACTTGGTGCCATGGTTTAGTAGTCATGAGGTGCTGGGTGACAGGTTGGACTTGATGATCCTTGAAGTCTTTTCCAACCTTATTGATTCTATGAAAACTACAAATGATGACCACCCATTGCCGTCACGTAATACCATCGACATGTTCACAATTCGGGCCTCTTCAAAAGACAACTTCTGTAGGTGCCTTAAAGGGTACATACAGGCTTGGAACATTTTTGAGGCATCAGGGGGGTGTGTGTGTGTGTGTGTAAATAATTCATGGAAACACTATGCTATCTTTGGCAACCTTCAGGAATAAGACTGTGTTAGTGGATAATTCTTTCAGTTATATTTTTCCTTTTGCATTGTGGTGGATGTGTCAGTCTTGCCATCAGCATCATAAAGTGTTCTTTCGGTAAATGAAATAAGGTTATTACATGGGAGAAGGGGAGTAAAAGAGAACAACAACAACAAAAAAACAATCAAAATCAAACCTCTCATTACTTTGATGGGGAAAAAAAAAACAGAAGTGACTTTCCTCCTGCACTATTATGACTATTTATTTTTTGTGGTTTACTTGGACCTGATGATCAAATATCATTAATGAAAAACACAGTATTTTGTTTGGTGGTATCAGAGAATATTCCTCACGTTTTTCCATTTAAAATAAGAGGGATCTGAATAACTGTTTGCTTTTCAAAACCTACTTAACATACACATTCAATTGGTCTTTCATTTAAACCTTTTGATTTCCTCTCATCCCTGGGGATGATTATGGTATGAGGAACACAGAAACAGTAGGACATTCTACAGGAGTAAGGAGCAGCTCTGAAAAAGATCCTGTCTGCTGTTTTGGGTGTTAAAAACAAGTGGCCATATCTTCAAGATTGCTGGCCAGATTTTCCAAAAGTCTCCAAGCAAGAAGCTGTCCCCAGAGCACACCATCTGTTAAATGTGAAAGCTCTGTGTGCATTAACAGTGTTTACTCAATCCAAAACCAACATTTGTATGGCCAAGATACCCACTCTGGTGCTGCCTTTGTGTACTGCAACATCACCAGGCATAACCCAAACCCTGCTGGGGAGTGCTCTTTCAGGCTTTGAGGGCTCAGACATGCACATTTGTACATTCTACTGAATCTACCAGTTTAATACTGTTTATTTTCCAGACAAACCAAGTATTTTCCATTTACCTTTTAGTGTTTGAGAAGTTAAAGCTTCTTCGCCAGGGGACAGAAGTTGTGGTTTTTAGTAATTAATTGCATGAGGCAGATACTTTAAAAAGAGGGTTGTTGGTGCCCCATAGACTAAAGCACATCATGAATTAACAATTGGCAATCAGAAATTTACAGTGAAGAAAGGAGAAGTAAGTAAATTCTACAACTAAATTAGTGACGAATGATTAGACCACTATCACCATGAGGGTAGTGAGACACTGGAACAGGTTGCCCAGGAAGGTGGTGGAAGCCTCATCCCTGGAGGTTTTTAAGGCCAGGCTGGATCTGGCTCTGGGCAACCTGATCTAGTAGAGGGTGTTCCTGCCCATGGCAGGGGGTTCGGAAGCAGATGATCCTTGAGGTCCCTTCCAACCCTAACAATTCTGTGATTAGCTCAAAGCACGCACCTGACAATTAACCTGTGCAAGGTTAGCTAGGGAAATAACAGCACAGAATTTGCTCACATCCGTAAACTGTTAATCTCAACATGCTTCTAAAAATCAAAGAAGAATATGGAGGCATGCACAAACTGGTTTGAATTAACCAGGTCTCACTATTCATTTGATGAAAGGCACTGGGCGTGCCTCGCATCCAACAGCAACAATTTGTTACGCACGGCAGCGCTCCAGCGCTCCACAGCATAAGTAACTGTTTAAAAATCTGAACCGTTCCTAAAATGTTTCCACTTCAACATTTCTACAATAAAATCTTATTGAACTGTTGCTTCTATTAATTTTTTTACACACTAGAGACCAAGGGATGCAAGTTTGATATTTTTTTTCCCTCTTCTTGCTTCTATTTTCCTTTTTTTCCCCCCTCCCCCTAAACTTTACCTACTACTAGCAAATAAACTATCTCTCTCCTTTTTTTTTTGTTTTAATAAAACCATGGCCTTGAGTTTTGGCCCCTTAATAGTAGCCTACATGGTTGACTACCCTTGGTGTTAAATTTTCTTAAATTGTATTTCTGTCAGTATATCATTTTTTTAAGCAATGGACCCTATAATAGCAAGCTCTGTTCTGTCAGGAGTACATTTTAACAGCATGACACAAGTATTTTTCACTACAGGAGACAAACAATGATATGTATTACATGCAGTAAACATTGCCTTTGGTACATAGGGTTCTCTTAGCATTCATCTGTCTAAAATTTCATTGTGTCCTGCACAGCAAAAAAAAAAAACACAACAAAAAGCAACACCACAAAAACACCACAACAAAAAAACCAACCACAAAACCAAAACAAAAACCAAGAGAGAAAAAAAACCCACCACCCTGCCTCTCATTAACTATTGCCGAGGGCTGTAGGTTTGTAAAGTGCCAACAATACGTTGTCACATTTCTCACAAAACAAGGGCTTGATTGAATATTACAAGAATGGTAGAAACCCAGCAAGGTGGATTAGGGGATATTTTAATAGTAAAAACAAAATAACAAGCCTCTTGCTGAGCTGCTTAACTAACAGTCTTGTAACCAATAATTTTTCATTATTGTTTAAAAAAAAACAACACCAAAAAAACCAAACAACCTAACAAACCACACGAGTGCCCTAGTGCCCTCTCCCCAAAATAAGTAGGATTAAGAACTTTGTAAAATAAAGGTATTATTTTTCACTTAACAGGGACCTAGTAAGAGGAGAAGAAAAGTGGCAAATTTTCTGTGTGAAAAGCAGCCCAACTCTGCAGTTTTACAGTATGAGGGATGCAACGGCAGCAGCTCCAAAACCTGCAGTAAAGTTACATAGGAATAGGAATAGGAATAGGAATAGGAATAGGAATAGGAATAGGAATAGGAATAGGAATAGGAATAGGAATAGGAATAGGAATAGGAATAGACCAGGTTGGAAGAAACCTTTGAGATCATCAAGTCCAACCTATCATCCAACACCATCTAATCAACTAAACCATGGCACCAAGCACCCCATCCAGTGTCTTCCTAAACGCCTCCAGTGATGGTGACTCCACCACCTCCCTGGGCAGCCCATTACAGTATCCTCCCCAGCCACTCTGACCCCAGATCCAGGGCTGCTTTCCTGTCTCAGGTTTGTGTGATGAGCCAGGAATAGTTAATCAGACTATTATACTCCTAGCTACCTTAAAAGCCCCTCAGGTTTTCTGGTGCTGATGTACAGGAAGAGCCCTTTAGCCGTGAGGGACCACCCCTGAGACTCTGTCTCTTGCCATACATTACGTGGGTGCATACAACCTCATGTGAGCCATCTGCAGTGGGGGTCAGCATCTCTTTGTTTTGTGAATCAGTAGGTTGAGAGTGCATTTCTGAGCAGCAACACTGGCACAATTCTCCTCCAATTCCAAAGACCAGTAGGAGCACAGAGAACTTTCAGCAATCTCTCCAGTTTGATGAACCCTAATGTGACATTCCTCCAGCACCCTAAACTACAAACACCGTAAGTGGGTAAGGGGCAGAGACTTATTCACAAGAATAAAATCAAAATACACAAAAGTACTTAGATACAAAAGTGAGGCATTATTTACTTGTTAATTGCTCCTTTAAAGAAATAGGACTTCCCCTATCCCCTTTGGGACAGAATCATCATGATAAGAAAAGAAAACAAGCAGGACTGACAGGTTTTTTTAGAGGGTTGAGGTGAATTCACTGCTTCACAAAATGTCTTCTGTGGTAGGCAAACTGCTCCCAAGATCTTAGTTGCCTCTACTGTAAGAAACAGAACAGGACATTTTCTAACACTCAAGGGAACAGAAACCTTGGGTA
Source organism: Picus viridis (assembly GCA_033816785.1). Lineage (NCBI taxonomy): Eukaryota > Metazoa > Chordata > Aves > Piciformes > Picidae > Picus > Picus viridis. Next base: position 5,592,169 of record CM066568.1, read on the forward strand.
GCAACACAGAAATAATACAGTCCCAGGTCCAAATGTAAGGCAAAACTTCCTCAAAACGAAGAAAGGCTTTTTAGCTCCTGACAATTATTGGAAAAGGATTATCACAAACACTGACTTAAAGTAAGCTAAAAATAACTTGCTTAGACCTTTGGGGCCCAAAGCAGAGCAACCTGCAGCACAGGGTGAAGCAACAGTCTGTATACAGAGAACAGGGTTAAAGTTGGGGAGATATAGATGATGATACAGATACAGATGATACAGACATAAAGATAGAGATATAGAGATGGATAGATAGATATAGATATAGGTACAGATACAGTCCTGCTCTGGCAAGGGAGTTGGACTCAATGCTCTTCCAAGGTCCCTTCCAGCCCCTTACATCCTGTGACACAGATATAGATGATAGATGATATCCCTACAGATACAGATGTAGATAGATATAGATATAGAATCATAGAATCAATAAGGTTGGAAAAGACCTCAAAGATCATCAAGTCCAACCTGCCACAAGATAGAGACGGATAGCTATAGATATTGTCCTGCACTGGCAGGGGACTTGGACTCGATGATCTTTGGAGGTCCCTTCCAACCCCTACCATCCTGTGGTATAGATATCTATACAGATGATCTATAGATAGAGATGCTCTATAGATATAGATAGAAAATATGCTGTGATATAGATATCTATATAGATACAGATGATCTATAGGTATAGATGATCTATAGATAGAAAACATCCTGTGATATAGATATCTATATAGATCTAGATGATCTATAGATATAGATGATCTATGGATATGGATAGAAAAGAGGGAGCAAGTATGTTTTTTAAAGGTGACATGATTTTGTAAATGGCTGTCATGGAAATTGCCAGGGATTTCTACTTCCCAGGAATATTCTAAATGAATGCACTGGCATACAAAGCATCCCATGCATCGATCAGGAGAGGCAGATACACAGCTCTTTATCCTAGGCACATAGTTCATTTTGCATCTAATAACTGTTGGCAATTGTCAGCGTTGTTTAATGGGTGAGGGTTTTAAAGGAAGAGAAATTTACAGCTGTTTCACAGAGACAGAGAAGAGATCATTTGCTCTACATAGCCTTCAAAAAGAAATATAGAGAGTAGCTGGCACGGGTAAATGCTGGGTTTCTTTGCCAAAGCCTGTAGCCTTATGAGATTCTCTATGCATCTCCTCGGCAGAGCTCAAGAAGGTTTGGCTGGAACAAAATTGCTTCTCACCAGCAACATCTGCTACAAGATCTGGAGATATCTGTCATAACAAAGCCTGTTTTCAGATTCCTGCCCTCCTGCAGGTGCGAATGTGAGATGAAGGGGCTGGAACAGGATAAATGGGCTCTGCAGGCCCTGCATCCAACCGAGGGGGGATTGCCGTGAGAATGGGGAAATGTGACCATAAACTCCCTTCCAAGGGCCCATCCTACAAATTCTGCTTTGGCAGAACCAAAGGAGAGTTCACAGCAGATGTTCTGGATAGACGTGTCAACATTATGCTGAGCTCCTTTGGCAGCTGAAGCAGCGCAGGGCTGGGAGGGTACAAAAATAACTTCAAGAATCTTAGGCTGACATTTTGGCACTGAGTGGGATCACAATTACTGGCCTTTTAACTGTTTCTTGAATAGTTTGTCTAGCCTCCAGTAGGATCCCTCTGGGGAGGTTCCCAGCAGGGCTTCCCTCACCCTTACAGAAAGCAGCCATGTAACTGGAAAACCTAGGCTGAGAATGAACAGAAAGGACACAGAGCGCTGCCGAGGCAGAAGGAGAATCTGCTGTGCTGTCATATCAACCAACATTGATCAGAAAGCTACTGCACAGAGCCCTCCAGGTGCAGAGCTTGTCTTTGCCTGTCTTGACCATTACATTACACGTCAGGTCTGCAGCCTTTCCCCTCCCATGCCCCCACAACACGAGGGGGAGCATTTCCCTGCTCTGACATCTGCACAACAAAAAATAATCACAGATTCACAGAATGCCATGGGCTGGAAGGGACCTTGAAAGATCATCCAGCCCAAGCCCCCTGCCAAAGCAGGATCACCTAGACCAGGTCACACAGGAATGCATCCAGTCAGGTCGTGAATATCTTCAGAGAGGGAGACTCCACAACCCTGCTGGGCAGCCTGTTCCAGTGCTCTGTCACCCTCGCAGGGAAAACATTTTTCTTCCTGTTTCCATGGAACTTCCTATGCCTCAGCTTCCACCATTGCCCCTTGTGCTGTCATTGGGCATCACCCAGCAGAGCCTGGCTCCATCTTCTTGGCACTCACCCTTTACATATTTATCAGCATGAATGAGGTCACCTCTCAATCTCCTTCTCTGCAAGCTACAGAGCCTCAGCTCCCTCAGGCTCTCCCCGTAAGGGAGATGTTCCACTCCTCTAAACATCTTTGTGGCTCTGCACTGGACTCTTTCAAGCAGTTCCCTGAGGTCCTTCTTGACTGCTCAGGGTATTAATAGAGATGGGTCCTGGTAAAGGTGCTGATAGTATATGTAGCTTTCTCCTTTGCCTTGAAAGGTCACCTGCTTGAACAGGGAATGGTTGGCCTATCTCCTAGAGCAGCTTTGTCTTCTTTGTAGCCTGTCTTTGGAGGCATCATTACAGAAACCAAACCAAACCAAAACAAGGTAATAATTTAACACATTTGCATTCCTTCATTTCTAATGAATGCAATATCAGGGCACCAGTAACAACTCTATCTTGTTGATCTGTACAGGCTGCCAGGTAATTAGGTTGCTTGATTTCTTGAGATTACAGACAAAGCCAGAAAGCCCACCGTGGGCACACGGGTGGTAATGGCTATGTATCACTGTAAAACAAGATGCTCACCCATCTGTCCAGAGCCTTGTGTACCCATTCATGTCAGCTCTGCTGACAGACACAGAAGGCCAGTCTAACTTCAACAGTCATAGGTGACACTGATAGAAAAGGGTTTTGCTCTCACCCACTCTTTTTTTTTTTACTATAACAATTAAAGATTCATGAATTTGCTACAATCTCTCTAAAGCAGGTGAAAAATGCTTCTAAAACTAAAACCATCTTCACCTTTAGTCTATCATCTTAGACACTTCACAACTCCTGGGAAAGGTGTTGACTAATCCTGAATAAATGCAGGTGAGGGTGAAGACAGACACAAACCTCACATGTAGCTTACAGCAATACATTAGTGCAAATACCCTAATGTGAACCAAAGTCCTCAACTAATGCTACATTAAGCTTTAAATATGTAGACAGAGCTGCTGACCTGCTCACCCTCTTTGTGCACCAAGCTTAAATAGCAGCTGGAGAACACAGAGGGAAAGGAAAAACCATGCTGGGTCTTGCCATAGTCATTACTGTATATGCATCCTCAGATACCTGACTCCTTTCCTCCAACACCTAACATCACACCTCCCCACTGCAAGTTTTGGGTGAAGCCTTAACAAAGCTCTGACATCCACTGTTAAAACTCACAAACCAAAAATTCTCTGCTTTGGTGCAAGCAACTGCTCATCTTGTGTGACTCTTGGAATCACTGCAGCAAGTTGTGAATGATGTCTGAAGGGAAAAATCCCTGCTCACTGCACACAATCCAGATAGCAAAATCTCCCCAGAGGATTAAAAAAACCCCAAACACACACAAAAAAACCCCAAACACAAAAATATGTCATTTTATTTTTGTCCTGTGCCCAGAAGATTCCCTCATCCCTCCCCAAGAACATGGAGATACCTCAGCTATCACCAGAGTATAAGAAAGGCCATTTGGAGCTAAAGTAGATCAGCTCAGCTCTCAGGAAAAGCTGCAGGAACCTGGAGCAAACCAGACAGCATTATATTGGAGACACGTTCAGACCTCTCTCTGCACACACTATTTTTGGTCATTTTTTAAAGCAATACCTAATCTCATCAGCCTGACTCTTTAACTTGATTGACCTTTAGAAATTGCATTAAAGCAGCAACAACAGCATGCTCAGTATAGTTAGGAGCACAACAAGAAACATTCAATATAAATATCATGAGTGTGACTAGACGTTGGCTATGTTAAGATAAATATAAATCAACATTCTTTGACTTCAAGCCTTTATTCTTTCCTGCCCCTTTACTGGATTTTTTCCCAGCCTGCCTCTTGGTGTTGACATTTTAAATCTGGCAAAGCCAAATGTCTGCTGCTATAATTTAGCCATCCTCTGACCTGCTGCACATGATCATAGCATCATAGAATTCTTAGGATTGGAAGGGACCTCAAGGATCATCCCGTTCCAACCCCTCTGCCATGGGCAGGGACACCTCATACTACAGCAGGTTGTTCAGAGACACATCCAGCCTGGCCTTAAAAACCTCCAGGGATGAGGCTTCTACCACCTCCCTGGGCAACCTGTGCCAGTGTATTACCACCCTCATGATGAAAAACTTCTTCCTAACGTCCAATCTGAATCTACCTATTTCTATCTTTGTTCCATTCCCCCTAGTCCTATCATTACCTGATACCCTAAAAGTCCCTCCCCAGCTTTGTAAGCCCCCCTTAAGATACTGGAAGGCCATAATTAGGTCTCCTCAGAGCCTTCTCTTCTCCAGACTGAATAGCCCAAACTCCCTCAGTGATGCTTCATGTGTTTTCTAGTCAGTGCCTGTTAATATTTTTCATATCCTTATTTTGGAGGAGTTAGTAGAATGTGATAAGACTGTTTTTCATTTTATTTTGTTGAGGTGTTTTGGCTGGTTGTTGGTGGTGGGGTGGTGGGGTGGTTTTTTGCTTGTGTGTTTGTTTTGCTTCATTTTTGAAGGGGGAGGTAGGATGTTTGTCAACAGTGATACAGAGCACCAAGAAAGATTGCGTTACTCCCAAGAGGGAGTCCTTCATTACCAAAACTTCTGCATGCTGTGAGCAGCCTCTGTTCACACACCCCCACATGCAGAATGACACAGGATCTCCAGAATTAATCTTGCAGCAAAACTGCTCTGTCTGGAGCACACAAACTGTCACTCTTTCCCAAGTGGCAAAAAGTGAGGAGTCATCCAGTTTGATGGTGTTCCCTTTGAGCACGAGGAGGATGGAAAACTGACAGCAAGACTGCAAGCCTACAGAAGAGTGGTTTGCCCAGATGAAGCTGTCTTCATCACTGCATTTAATTTTAGGAGCAGAAAGCAGGGGTCTCATCTAGTGACAACTGATGTTGTCTTCTCTTGACAAGTTTTCTTAAATTTGCAATTTACTATTTTTTTCCTCCCCAAATATTACTGATGAGGAAGGACAATTGCCTACACCAGTGTCACATTTCTGTCATCTTTACCAGGCTGAAATATCAGGGAAGGCAGGGGAAAAGGTGCAGCTGTTAATGCTTTGACTTCTTCATATTAAAAAAGTACACGAATTACACCTACTTTTGCCTCTCCTACACAGCAGAGGGAAGAATCATAGAATAGCTTGTGTTGGAAGGGACCTTAAAGATCATCGAGTTCCAACCCTCCTGCCATGGGCAGGGACACCTCCCACGAGCCCAGGTTGCTCAAGGCTTGGCCAGCCCGGCCTTGAACACCTGCAGGGAGGGGGTATTCATAACATCCCTGGGCAACCTGTTCCAGTGTCTCACCACCTTCACGGTACAGAATTTCTTCCAAATCTTCAGCCTAAATCTGCCCTCTTCCAGCTCAAAGCCATTGTCCTGTCAAAACAAAACCTTGTAAAACGTCCTTTCCCAGCTTTCTTGTAGCCCCCTTCAGGTACTGGAAGGCCACTCTAAGGTCTCCCTGGAGCTTTCTCTTCTGCAAGCTGAACAGCCCCAACTCTTGCAGCCTGCCCCCATAGGGCAAATGCTCAAGCCAGAAGAGACTACGGTGCTCACCAGACAAGCCACTGAAGCAGAGGAAGACAAGAACTTGTCAGTGCATCCTCCACCCACCAGCAACAGTGCCTTCAACAGGCAACACCACAGTGAGGTTGAACTAGCAGGAACTGCTCTGTATCAGTTGGTTTGTTTGTGGCGGGGGTTTGTTCCCTGTGACAAACCAAGAGACAGGCAGCAAAGACACTGGTTAACTTCTCCTCTCAGGAAGATGCCATCTGTGAATGTCCACCTAACCTGGAAAGCAAGGCATTCCTGGACTATAACATGGCACACAGGCTGCAGAACTATGCTTTTCAATGCCTTTTCTCAAGAGGCCACTGCAATGGGTCTAGCTTAGATTTGGTTCCACAAGAGGACAGCTAGAGCTTAAGGATCAAAGAAGCAGTGCTTAATAGCATGCATAAAACAGTTATTCAAAGTTTGTAACATAAGAGGTTTGGGTACAGAGTGTTTCACAGGGATAGGGATTTCCAGGCTTACACAATCAAAAAATCAGAGCTTTCCACTTAGGTTTTCTGAGAAACTAAACACACCTGAAACAATTTTTTTACCCCCTTCCCACTGCATTTTTCCTCCCTTCTTTTGTTTTGTGGGGGAAAGGAATGCTTGTCCCTGTACCAGCTTTTAGATACTCTGCTAAAAGCAACAGCACACTACTTCCATGATTTTGACAGTATTGCACCAATAAGCTAAATGTGAGGCATGGAGGAGCTGGTGGCAATAACTATCACTTCCCAAAAAGCACACCTTAAAACCAGAAGGATCAGCTTATGGGAGGAAAGAGATGAACTTCAGAAGAGAAGGATTAGCAGACTTTAAAACAAAAGCATCAGACAAAAAAGAAGAAGAAGAAAACCCAAAAGATAATGAAGTGGTTGCACATTTGCTAAAATAAGCTTACATGTGTATGTATACACACACACATAAAAGTAGATTAAAAACTACTTTTCCAGCAGGCCATGAGGAAAATTATTATTATTATTATTATTATTATTATTATTATATTAATTTATTTGCCAACATGGGCCCCATGTTCTTTAATATCTTTATTGATGATCTGGATGAGGGCATTGAGTCCATCGTCAGTAAATTTGCAGACGACACCAAGCTGGGGGCAGGAGTTGATCTGCTGGAGGGCAGAGAGGCTTTGCAGAGGGACCTCGACAGGCTGGACAGATGGGCAGAGTCCAAGGGCAGGAGACTGAACACATCCAAGTGCCGGGTTCTGCACATTGGCCACAGTAACCCCAGGCAGTGCTACAGGCTGGGGTCAAAGTGGCTGGAGAGCAGCCAGGCAGAGGGACCTGGGGTACTGGTTGATGGGAGGCTGAACCAGCAGTGTGCCCAGGCAGCCAAGAAGGCCAATGGTATCCTGGCCTGTATCAGGAACACTGTGGCCAGCAGGAACAGGGAGGTCATTGTGGCCCTGTACTCAGCACTGGTTAGGCCACACCTTGAGTCCTGTGTCCAGTTCTGGGCCCCTCAATTTAGGAAAGATGTTGAGTTGCTGGAAGGTGTCCAGAGAAGGGCAACAAAGCTGGAGAGGGGTTTGGAACATAAGCCCTATGAGGAGAGGCTGAGGGAGCTGGGGTTGCTTAGCCTGGAGAAGAGGAGGCACAGGGCAGACCTTATTGCTCCCTGCAACTACCTGAAAGGAGGCTGTAGCCAGGTAGGGGTTGGTCTCTTCTGCCAGGCAGCTAGCACCAGAACAAGAGGACACAGGCTCAAGCTGCACCAGGGGAGGTTTAGGCTGGGTGTTAGGAAGTTCTTCATAGAAAGAGAGACTGGCCACTGGAATGGGCTGCCCGGGAGGTGATGGAGTCACCATCACTGGAGGTGTTTTGGAAGAGACTGGATGGGGTGCTTGGTGCCATAGTTTAGTTGATTAGATAGTGTTGGATGATAGGTTGGACTCAATGATCTGAAAGTTCTCTTCCAACCTGGTTAATTCTGTTCTGTTGTATGGTAAGACTACATTAATAATAAGATTACTTAGAACAGCTGGCTCCAGAGTTCAGACAGAGTATGTTCCTATCAAGACTGATCATCTGACAAATTCCAGTAAATTTTGCCAATATATAGTAGCTTTTTATTCCAGAGAAAACCTCTGGCATCTCTTAGCAGAGAAGGTGTATTTGTATAAAGGAGGGAAAAGAACTGGATCAAAGTAATTATCTGCTTACCACATCAGGAAGAAGTTGTGCTTGTGCTCACCTTCAAACTACTCCATGACCAGACTGTTAAAACCTTCCAATGGGCACTGCCACCTTCCATACACATTTCAGATGTGCTCTTGTAAAGTGTGTATGTGTACTGTACCTGTAATTATCAGATGAGGACCTGCACACAAGGAATAGAGAGCAGTAGCAAGATGCTGGTTTAGCTATTACAGGAAAATGTGCAGACAGTCCTGCACCTGGAGACAGAGTAATTGAGACCCTGACAAGGAACCATCAAGGATTGCAATGAAAGGCCTCAGAAAAAGCACAGAAGACACCCATCTTGGCTGTGTGCTCACAAAGTAGTCACCTCTCTTTGTTTTGCTCACTGACTCTCTTTACTAGCAGTTCACCCCGCGTTAGGACTGAAGCAGGTAAAAAGGTGCTGGGGGAAGTGCTCTTGGCTAACTGCAGGCTGCAGCCAGGCTCATTAAAACCAGCACATTCGCTGCAACGTTTGCAGTGTTTCTTCTCGGTTTTAAGACTGTTTTAATAAGTGAAATTCTGAGGAGAGAGAATGTATTTCAATTTGCTTTTTATTGGTCCCTGTTAGAAGCGTTCAGCCTCATGCTGGATTTTTACTTTTTAAAAATTACTGCATGGAGCATCAAAAGGCATGAACTTGGTAGCTTAATGAAAATGAAGCCAGCCTTCTGGAAGCCTGAAGCTCCTAACTACACAGGACAGATTCATTAGCACAATTTTGGAATATGGAGAGAAAGTGAATTGAGAATCCAAGATTCGCAAACATCAGCACTAAATCTCAGTTTGAATACAGCTTTGTCCCTTCTCTTACCCCTTGTTATCACTCAGGAAAACAGTCAAGAGCAGGGCCCATGAGCTGCCAAGGGGTTGTAGAGAAGAGCCTAGAGTTAGACCCTTAAATCACCCACCACCACTTTGATTTGGGGGTGGCAGTATGTAAGACACCGACCCAAGCCTTCAGCATTCATGGGGTTGTTGTGACTGAATGCTTTCTGATGTATGACAGACTAGACATTTTTGTTTTGTTGGTGTTGCCTTAATGTTGAGTACCCTATCCTGTTCTGTGTCCCTTTGTACAGTGTCCCTTGAACCACTGTTGGCCTGCACATAAGTGTACAATAGAATTTTACACAGAGATCCTCCACAAACCTGGCTCAGATGTCCTCACGAGCATATGCCCTTTTATATTGGGTTGGTTTTGTTTATTTGGTTTGGTGGTTTAGTTGATCTCTTAGTTTTCCACAGATGAAACGGAATATTGCTCTGGTTCATCGGTCAGGCATTGAAACAGGCTGCCCAGGGAGGTGGAGGAGTCACTGCCCATAGAGGTGTTCAAGAAACATGTGGATATGGTACTCTGGGACATGGTTTAATAGCCAGGGTGGTCTTTGTGATGGTTGGACCTGCTGTCACTAGAGGTCTTTTCCAACCAAAACTATTCTAAGAGTAGCATACAAACAACCCTCCTTTCTGTCAAAGAGAAACAGAGCAAGCTTGTTACAGGTGTCGAAACTCTGACTACGTCCTCCACAGGGCAGCAAGATGCCTGGCCAAGAGCAGACTTGTAGGTTTGAGCTTCTCCTGGACCAGAGGGCCAGAAGAGGGATGCCATGCCGTGGGCAGGAGTTAATTGTTGTACAGTACATCATAGCACAAAGAAAAAACCAAGGACACAGCAATGCAAGATCAGTTTGCAGGCAAAGCTGTTCTAATTTTAAGTATTTGGCTTCACTAAGGCATGTTTCTAAATTAATAGGCCCCGTAGCTTTCAATAGGATTATTCAGGGTACATCAAGTTAAGCATGCAGTATACATTCGTAGGATTAGGGTTAATGTCATCTTAGTATCTAGTGTTAGGAAACCTATTAGACTGCAAATTAAATAAGGAAGCAAACAGAAATTAGCAGAGAATGGCTCCTTATTGAGACTGCCCTAGCTCCTTTCTGGACACTTTATATAAAGGCAGACACGTTAGGATTATGAAAATTCTCCTAAAAAGTTCTGAGGATGCTACTGTAACCCCAAATCACAAACCCTAGGAACTTCTGAATTCCGTGTAAAACTCGCTTAACATAAATAAGAAAGTGGAGAAACGCGATTCGTTTCTTTATGGGAAGACTGCCTAAATCAAACAAAATCTGAGTTTTTCAATGCAAATTTGGAGGAGGAGGAGTAGCTCTGAAACTAACAGTCCTGACATCGGGGGGATCAGATTTATGTAGCAGCAAGCACAGTGACAGCAAATGAGAAGACAGACGACAACTCATTGCGAGTGCATTTGTTATTACTATCCCTAACCCATAGCCTGTAACTCACTTATCACTACCTAGAAAGTCTTCCTTAAAAATTTGTCTAGAAGTCAAAACCATGTTCAGTGGTTGTTACTGGAACTGCTTTTAGGAAATGATGAGCAGTAATAAATTCTTCTGTTTCTTAGGGCAGATGTACTTAAAGGGGGGATTAATTATTAAATCTGTGTTTGCATAAAGATTTCTTAATAGATGCTTCTTTGTAAGGTCTATGTAAATAAATGGCATTATAAAATAAAGAGAGCATTTTTCTTAACCCATGTGGAACAATAATACTGTTTAATGTGGGGTCGCAACATAATGAATACTATTCGCACAACTAGAACCCGAGACCTTGGTACCCCAAAGGCTCGGAAGCTTTGCCTTGAACAAAAATCAGGTTTGATTCACAAACATTTTGCACATTTTAGTATCAAGAGAGAAAAGTGGTAGGTGCTGTACATAAAGTCTAAATGTTCAAGTTTTGCTCAAAACAAAGGTGTGATATGAAAGCAATGATACAAGAGGGGACATTCGCTACCTGATGTAGGACAGAGTCTTCCTAATTAGTTCAGTACATCCTCACTTCCACACATACAATGTTACTTCCCAGTTATTCGCTCACTCTCACCTTCTCCAAATGTAGAAAAGAAAGAGTAAAATCCCTCCTGTTCTCTGCTCTCGCCCCCTCCAACATAATTTTATCTTTGCAGGTTGTGCAGTGCTCGCTGTCATCCGCTACGTGCCAACAGAAGACACGAGCCCTTTTGCAAAAGGGAAAATGAAGAGCTCAAACTCCAGTATTGCAGAACGCCACTGCAGGAGGATTTCCAGAGGAATGTCGTTCCAGAGCTGAACCTGCTCTGCTCTGTCATAAAAGTAGAGATTTTTTTCCATTACAGAAAAAAAGTTCTGGTGTTGTACTTGGTTCTAAGACTGATAACCAGCGTTCACCCCAATCCCAAAGGAAAATGTTTTGTTAGTTAAAACTTGAGGCCACTCTACTCTTAGGAAAATAAGCGCCAAACGCTTCTCCAGTTGCTGGTAGCTGCAATTCTGATGCGAGGCTGGAAGAGAGATTGAATTGTGCATCTGCTATATGGGCACCCCATCATGACTTTTTAGCACATGCTCAAATCAAGCCTGCAACTACCCTCCCTGAGTGCCATGGGGCTATCAAGATGCTTAGTTTTTAGCATACATTTAAAGTCTATCTGAATTGGGTTTAGAGGATAGGGCCACACTGTAAGCACCTGCGTAATGTGGGATGCAGTAGTCCACCATGGTTTCTGCATAAGTATCATAGCAGGTAGATGTGCAGAGAGGACATGAGCAGGCAAGATATCTCGGCCCTATGCTGTTAAAGATCAATTCTATCTCAACTACTTACCCTGTTTAAGCAATTTATATTCTCACTAGTGTTTGCTCAAGATCAGGCACTTTTGTGAATTTTTGACCCAGGATAATTTTCAGGGGTTTTATTTGTTTTGGTGCCTTTCTAAATATTAAAAAGAAGCAGAAACAGCAGTTTCTGTAAACCCAAATTTTCGTTATCATTAGCCCATTACAGAATTGTTTGTTCCTTCCTTTCTTTCCTGATCAGGTACAATGAGCTCTTCCATCCATCTTTTTTTCCTCCAAGACAGACAGATTGATAGATTCATACGTACAACCTATAAAGCAGCACATTGTAGAGATGACTTAAACAGCCTTTTCTCTTAAAATATAAAGGTACTGATATCCATAGCCATTTTAAGAAGTACCAATCACATGCAATGAAACTCAAGTGCCAAAGGCTAATTGATTCAGAATATGCAAAAAGCAGCCTTAGGAAGGTGTGAAACAACAGTACCAGAATTACATTACAAGGAAGTAGGTGTAAAACATGCAAAGCTTCTTGACAGTGTAGACTCATTGCCTCAGCTATCTGTGTCAAAAAAAAAAAACCCTTCAAAAATATTTTGATAGAGGGAAAAAAAATAATAAAAGCTTGTGACTATTATCTAGATTTATTTAACACATCATCCATTATCATACTAAGGAATCCATTGGAAAGTTAGCCATGATATAAAGACAATGCATTTAACAGGGTATACTCAAAATATGGATTCTTGAGGACAGTGATAGCTAAGGCCAATTTAATGGAGTAAAACATTTGAGCACTGTGCATTTTGGTTTCCAAATCCACTATGAATGTAATTTCACTTTGGTGAGAAATTTTAGAGAGAAAGCAACTCCTGAAATCGGGGATCTGAAAGTGTGCACCAATGTTGTCCATTTAAACAGCCCAGGGGAGCAACATAGCAAACACAACAAAACAAAATTCACTAAGAACCTTTCCATTACATCGTAGGGACTTGTCTTTCAGAGTATAACAACCCCAAATAAACCTCCAAACCACCACCATCACAACAAACAAAGCCCTCAAGCAACCAGCCAAAAACAATGAACAAAAATCAAACCTTCAAACAAGTTAAATGATTTCTTACACAGGAGAAATCAGAACTTCTTAGAGGTATCTCTGTACTAGACAGCATGATCTAAATATTCTTCCACTACACTACACACAGATGCATTGCTGCATATATGCTTTACAAAGGCCTGGAGCGATAGGATAAGGGGCCAGTGGCTTCAAACTAGAGAAGAGCAGATTTAAATTGGATGTTAGGAACAAGTTCTTTACTATGAGGATGGTGCAACACTGGAACAGGTTGCCCAGGGAGGTGGCTGGGGTCCCATCCCTGGAGATATTCAAGGTGAGCCTCGACAGAGCTCCAGGCAACCTGATCTACTTGAGGATGCCCCTGCTGACTGCAGAGGGGTTGGACTGGATGACCTTCAGAGGTCCCCTCCAACCCAAACCATTCTATAATTCTCTGCTTCTAGCCACAAATGGAGAGCTTCCAATTAAACCTTGGATGTCAAACCACATGCCATAATACAGCTGATAATATTTATTTCTGAAGGAAATCATTTTGATGTGGGTATAATTTTAAATGTTTCAGAAAAAACACTGTCAGGAAGTCACTTCTGAGCAAAAAAATATCAAGGAAGAAATCAAGAAAGCTGCATTTCTTTTAAAAGAGGTTACAGAAAATGCTAAGAATTGTTGCTCTTTCCCCAAGACCTTTGTCCCACCCCTCTGTCACTGCAGACCTACGTAGGCTGCCCCCAAGTCACCACATTTATTAAGATTTATAGAGCTGCTACGTATTGACAAAAATCTTTGTAGTAAAATAATTTTTCCATCAAAATACAGTGTACTGCAGAAAGATAATGAAGAGCTGTAGGACAGGCTTTAAGAGGCACTGTACTTTCATCTGAAAAGTCTCCTGAAATTCTTTGAACGCTTCCAGGGGATTAATGAGGTATTTTGACAACACACAAGAAGCATCTGGTTTTCAAGAAGCCTTATGAGAGGGAACATTCACATTCTTGGAAATTAAACTGTGTATTTTAAGCCACTAAAAATAACACAATTATTAAAAAATTTGGCAGCTCTGAAGAAAAAAAAAAAAAAATCACCAGCAGATACAGGGAAGCACATGGAAACTACTGAGGAGTGTCAAACTTGAAATGCTGTAAAATGTGTACACTCAACATGACTTAAACATCCATTTTAACAGCTTAATTGAATGTCTCTTATTAAAAAGCTATCATAGATGAACTAAAATAAGAACCAACTACACTAGCCAAAGTGTAGCTAAATCGAGCCCACTGTTCCTTGCAAGCTGGGGGGATTCACTCTGCGTACGTGCGTTACTCTCTTTGTAGCACAACCTCATCCCTTCAAGAACTCTTTAAGGTGTTTTGAGGCTTTCAAAACCTTTGGCAGTTAGTGGGAGAGAAAGCATTATTGCTTTTAAAAAATGCTAATTAAATAGGGTAAATTATACAATTCATGTACATTTTGAAAACATAACCCAGTGGCTGTGAAAATGCCCATGCAGGCTATTTATACCCGCATTCGAAAGAACTTAGGTGCTTGCAATATTTAATATGCACTTTCCACAACAAGGGAGAGGAATAGGTTCTGCTAAACAGTACCAGGCTGCAAGACATTTGAAGTCTAAGTACTCCTACACAATAATCTCTTATTTTTAAATAATAATTGCCTTTAGAGTGCAAGCAGTTGTACAGGAAAAGGCTGCTTTCTAAACTCTACTCCTTTCACTCTGCACCCTTTCACAAGTTAAATATTTTACAAAGGCAGCATCTCCACAAGGCTTAGGGTTGAACACTTTTGCTTTCTGTGGTCATGTCTCATTATTTACAAGGTCTCATCCAATATATGCATTTCAAAAACATGGCTTGTCTCAGGTCTTCAAGCCAGCAAGTGGCAAAGAAAGGAACACTAACGTGATCCGCCCCTGTCTTCAGGAACAGGGATCTACACATCTTCATAGCTGTGCAGTGGTACTTTCAAAGTCTGCAGTAAGTACATTTATGACCAAAACCAAGACCAAAGCTGGGGGGTGGGTAGACTTTTGTATCTCTACCCTCTCCCATCCTCAATAGGGTTCTAGATGTGTCGAAGGGCCAAAATTCCACCCCAGCGTATTAGTTTCAATCTTTGTCTTCCTATGATCTGTTTTTGCCTAGCTAGGAAAACTAGGCAAACAGCAATAAAAGTAATAAAAGTTCTAATTCAATTTCCATGTTGCAGCTATCTTTTCTTAAAGGCACAGCCTAAACTGTCACAATAGGGGAAAAAAAAAAAAAGAGAAATAATAAATAACAAAAATCAATTAGAAACCATAGTCTTTGCGTTTACTAAGAGATACCCACTCCAACGTTTAGTGTCATGGAGCTGGAGTTAAAACTAGAAGCGGTGAAGATAATTTAGCTGCACGAATGCCTGCTCTTCAGTAAAATGCTGCCAAAATTAAATAGGAATGAAACAGCACTTTGTAGTCATTGGTCGCTCAGCAGGGTTTGCGTAGTTAAAAACCTAAGTGAAAAGGGTGATTGACCTACATTGCTACTAGCTTCACACGGCTGTACTTTCATATTTTCGCTGCATCCGAGGAAGCTCATTATTTAATACAACTGAGTTACATGTAATTGTTGGTCTTTCATTTTGCACTTTTAGAGGCCAGATATTAATCTCAAATATGTGGCAGGCATTACCGTGCAACTGGAAATATCTGTGGCTGCCCGTTTCCCTGCAAGGCTGAGGGGCATGATTGCACATAGAGGCACCTGAAACCAGGAAGCTGCCCAGGGATAGGAGGGCCTCATAAATACACAAAATCAAATGAGCAGATGGAGTAGAAAGCAAGTCCCTTGGCACCCCAAAGGCAAATGCTCTGCTGTTTCCCCACTGTTTTGAGCAGAAGCAGTTAAGAACGCACAACCAAAGCACATTTCATGCAACTCATACCTGCAGCTTAAATAAGTAATAACATTCCAGTTAACAACCAGTTTGACATGTTAACAGCCCAACGGTTGTTAGCATAACAACTGGTCATTAATGGCAGTAATGACAGATTTCAAAGGGAATATTGTGCTTGCAAATGGACACGCTGCCAGTCAGAGGAAAGGACAGGGCAGGATAGGCTGATACATTAAGATGTCACTGTACAGCCCTGGAAGGAAAAAGAAGGGGGGAGGGGAAAGAGATGAAGGGAAACCCACACCTTTCTTACATATTTCACTTACTGTAAATGGACTTGAAATACTGGCATAAACCTAAGTTCCTTAAATTGAGTCTTCACTTTCTAACCCAAGAGTGCATAAGCAGGAGACAGAAGCCTGCGGGGGAATTACACTCTGCATATCATTTTCACAGAGCGTGTTACTTCTGAGTCCTTTTTTCCCCGCTCTAGTCCGTTCTCATCCTTGTTAACAAAACAGAACTCATTCCTGTTGCGGCCACCCTAATACCCTTGGTGTCAAATGCCACCTCTGAAACCACTGGAGTGACTGACATGAATCAGATTCCACAGCAAAGCCTCTCAAACCCAAAGCATCTGCCAAGCTCCTTACCTCATAAAAGGTCTCTTCCATTGCCTCAACCCCTGACTTGGAGAAAAAGCTTTTGATATAGTAAAATTAACTAATTTCACAAAAGGAGAGAGCTAAAGCAAAGCAAGTTTTGAAGTTCTGAAGATAACACAGAGTTTATTAGAAGCCCAGCAAAAAGCGTATCTCAGGGCTCAAATGCAGAACACAAGCACAGACAAGGGGTGAGAGAGCATTTAGCTAGCTTTTGGGCAGGCATCTCTAGGAGACGCTGGAATTACCTTTGCTAACAGCCAAAGACACAATCACAGAGTTTGCTACTTTTAACTGTGAGTGTTAAAGCACCCAAACTGGCCACATTATTGCTGCTAGCATCTGTGGAATGGCTGTCTTATTGAAAGACAATGAACACAGAGAGACAAGTTAATAACCAATTTTACTCTTTACAGTATCGAGCAAGCCACATATCCTCTAGAGGGCACCACATAAATTAATAGGAAGCCAGAACAGTTTTATATGTAGCAAAGGCTCCCTTTATGGCTAAAAAGAATAAAAATTAAGAGGATAGTTGGAAATTGCAATCGAACCCTAATCTGATCATTAGTACAGAGTAATTTGTTCTTTAAATTCATATCAAGTGGGTTGCTAAATATGAAAGCTTATTTGACTACAAAGCTAGAGAACATTTAACTAGTTTCTACATTAGCATTAAAAAGATCACTTTTATAGGTTCACTGCATAACTAAGTAGATAAGATGCAACGAGGCAAATGACTATCTGCAATTACCTTAAGTGCATCAGTTTGAAGTTTAGTGTAAATACCAAGTTTAAATCTATGCACTTACAAGAATCACTAAAAGAATGCTTGTGACAAAATAGCTTCATTAAGACTTGATAAACCCAGAGACAAAAATCTGATGCCTTGACACCCCCCCCTCTGCCATGTTTGCTGGTTTCACTGGTGTAAAGTAATGTGTATGAACAAATAACTGAAACACCAGTTTTGAACGTGGTCCTGATAGATTTAGAAGTTTCTTTCCTTTGAATCTTTAGTATAAGTTTTAACAATCTCTTAGCAAAATATTCCCTCCTGACAGATCTTCAAGGACTCTGTGTGTGTGTGCATCTGCAACTGTGCTGGGAAAATGCTTTGCTCCTATCTCTACTACTCCTGGTTTTGTTTTTAAACATTTGATTTTAAAACACTGTATCTGCTGCACCAGCACTTGGGAGATTCAGTAAGTTCAAAGCTTCCACTACATTTGGATTTACTGGATGAAAAAGCCATAGCAAAGTTTTCTCACTCCTGCAAGCACTTGTAGAAAGAATCTTAAAATGGGTTTTAAAAACAAAGACAAATGTTACGTTCCCCCAAGAAGCTTTTCCAACTCCTTTCTATGGGCACATGCTTTAAGATCACAAGTCATCTATGTTCATGTACAACAATTCTATTAGAACAGTTCCCTGCCAGTTTTCAGAAGTTAGATTTTGTTATCTAGTTCTTTGGCAGTTTTAACACAATGGCTTTAAGATGCAGACTCTGTGCTAAATTCCCAACACTTGACCTTGCATTCAGTTCAGAGTTTAAGGCTAAAAGAGTGGTTTTTACCAATAAGTAGTCCGTGCCTGAAGAACACTGATCTGCCTTGCAACCCCAGCTCAACAAATATACAATGTTTGCAAAGTTTTTGTTCCAAGCCAACAAAAATAGGTTGTGGTGTGGGAAGCCAGGGGACCAACACTTATTAATAACGCCTTAGTCTTGATTCCTGTTTCAAGCTACCCATGCTGCACAACTTAGGAACTGATCAGCATGTGGGAATCTCCTATTTGGTACCTCTGCTTAATCTGAACTTGTAAGTTAATGTGTTCAAGGAGAATTTTAATTTTTCCCCAATGTATTACTGACTTGAATGGCCCTTTAAGAGGAAAAGGCTTCACCATAGGGGCAGAAGTATTCCCAGAAGTTCACATTAGCCTGGAGCAGCTAGTCTCATTAGACCCCCTCTACAGGGAATGGAGGAAAGGTGCTCTTATAGGAAATGGGTGATCTGAATCACCCCAGAGGAGTCTCTTTTTCTCTATTGACTATTGAGAGCCTAGGGAGACTAAAGTTCCTGATTAAACTCTACTTCTGCAAAGCAGCCCTATTTATTCACATACAACCTGCAGATCCACTAGCCTAGTGCTGCTCATCAATAATTTGCTATCAGTTATACCTCAAATACTTTTGAGAGCATTGGTACCCATGCACAAAAGAAGACAGAAAATCAGATGACTGCTCTCTCTGAAAGCGGCAACAGGTTACCCAGTGTCCAACCCAGGCTACCAGGTTACATGAGGACAGACTGGATTCAGGCAGACTAGATACATGGTGATTTAGCACGTGGAAGACACTTGGTCATCTTGATTCAGCTTCAGATATCTAAATTCATAAAAGCTTCCAGTGCCACAAATGAAATCCCTCAGTAAAAAGAGCATGAAAGTGGCTAAGCAAAGATGAATGACGCACTCGCCACAGAGTTCAAACCCTGCACTGGAGCTGATGAAATTCACATGTGTGGTTTCAGGCCGCTATACCTGGCCATCACCATACTGCGAGGAGGAGTTGGAGACCACTAGCTCCCCAGGACCACGATGCTGTGAGAAGCATCATGGGGGGTTAGGTTACTCCATTCTCCTCATCCTCTGAGCGCAGGACCCTAGCATTAGCTTCAGAAAGCTGGTAACCACCTGGTTAATGTGCACTTTTGGATGCAGGTTTTAGTCTTATCTCCATACTGCTGTATTTGTTTTCTCATCCTCCACATACACTCAGCCTTGCAGCGCTCAAGTGTCATTTCTGTCATAGTGACTACACAGGAAGGGCTGAGCAGGTGTAACAAGTCTGTCAGCGAACGTTAAGAAGGACATAGCCTACCTCAGGTAGTCTCTGCGACAAAGGATAAGGTTGGCTTTGGTGTACAAGGTAGAGCCCACCTCCCCCAGGCGACAGTCACAGCAGGCACATTTCAAGCAGTCTTCATGCCAATATTTGTCCAGGGCCTTTAGAAGATACCGGTCTTTAATCTTACGGTTGCAGCCAGCACAACCTTTCGGCTTGGTGTCTGGCTGGACTGAGAGCATTTGTATACCTGCAATGGAATGAGACAAGAGAAAGGTGAAAACAGATGTTCACTTGAGTGCAAGCCTTGCCCTGTTCTTCCTCCACCTCACTGTTCCACCAACACCCAGCTAATTAAAAAAGGAAACCATATAGATAGGATAAAATAACTTAGGTAGTCCATAGCAAGCTGAAAACAACGGGTAAGATAGATCTGAGAGCAGAAACTTCCACTGCTCTAAGTTCCACAGCTTCTCTTTAACACCTCATTTACCTGGTCTCTTTGCTGAAAAGAAATAGGGTTGAACAGTTGAAATGAAAACAAAAATAATTAAAACAGTTTACATGGAAAAATCATCACTTTCACCCCAAGTATCCAATATTTAGCAACCAAAAATTTAATTATACAGCATATCCGTGATGGCAAACATAGTGCAAATAGGTCCAAATATGAAGATTCAGCTATCTCTATGAGATATAAAAGCACTTCAGATTGCAAAGAAGAAAAGACAGAAACTGCTAGAAACACAGGGCTAGAGTTTCAGGAAGATTTGATAGAGGCATTTTTGGTGCTGGGGAGGATGCATTTTGGTGTTTGAAATTTCAGTTCTCGTTAGGCACACGAATGAAGCAATCACATTTGCAGAGATTCCAGTACTTTAAGACACAACCTGCAGCGAAGGACCTTCTGAAAAAATCTGATTTGAAATAATCTGCAAAAGGTCAGAGAATTATTAGCTTGTAAAGGAAAAATTAATACATTAAAAAAAAACTCTGCCCCATTTCCCAATCCCAATTTTAGGCAACAGCTAGTTTGGGACAAGCAGTACAGTAGTGTCCATCAAGTATACTTTTTTTTTTTTTAAATGTAATAGCAGAGTATTTAAATAAAAATTCAAATGCCTGAACCACTGTTTTAAGGGAGGGAACTGGTAAAAGCGGAACACAGTTGAGCAATGGAATGCAGAGCACTGCAGCCAGCTTCCAGAGATCCATACAAAAATCGATTACCCTCAGTTTTACAGTAAATGGGGAAAGAAGGTCACTGCCCCAAAGTGCTTACAGTCTGGTCTCTTGGTTAATCACACAAACTGCCATCCCATTACACTCAGACCAATTCTCTGAAAGTCATTTCTTAGAGTAAGCAAAAATCATAGCCCTGCAGATGTTTGGTTGGACGTCAACGGAGAGAAAGAGAGAACTGACACGCAGTTTGACTATTAGGTTATCTCACTGTTTTAAAGCCAGTCACAAATATAACAGCAACAACAAGAAGCTACTTATTAGAGTGCATCTGAATGCTTAAAGGAAAATTTGTCCAGACCAGGGAAAAAAGGCTATTGCCAACAAGAAAATCCTACCTCAAAATTCAGGGTATGGCACCCTGTTATTATGCAGAGACTTGGAAAGGTCACCCAGAGTCTCATAACAAAGAAAAGTAAATTCGAGAGCTCCTCATCACGAACGTTCTACTGCCTACTGTTAAGAAAGCTCTGCAGTCACAACTTCAACCAACAGATTTTGGTCGGTGCTATAACACACCACTGCTGGTAGGCAGGCTGAAGGAGCTAGAATGTGAACAAATTGCAGTTTGGGGTTCTGTTTGTTTTGTTTTAAAAGCTCTCATAAGCAAAACACAGAAATGAGTGCAAGCTTTGAAGCAAGTGTGACTTTATGGATATTAGAGCTACAAAGACAAGAGACTAAATGCTTCATCAGCAGAGGTGTCCCAGGGATCTGTACACACAGACATATGTGGAATTCATGTGGACCTCAGGGACTGTAAAGCCAGTCTTGAGACTTCCCAGGATTACCAAGCTGAACTCTCAAGCTTCACCCATGAAGCTGATCACTGAATTAGAACTAGTAGTTCTTATGGTGACTGATGAACACAACAACCTTCTTCCCCTCTTTGCAGTAGGCTATTACACATTTTGGAGTGATAGGTTTATCTGTTAAATTAGCCATTCGGTTACATGGAGACAGTTCTCCTAGTGGGTGCCCCAAAGTGCCATGGCAGTACTGCTGTGCAACATGTAATGCTCGTAACAAGTGTAAGGTCTGTTATTTTCTATCAATAAGAACAAAACATGGCATTGCTGTCTTCCCATTTCTTCCCAATCACTGCTACTCTCCTAGATCCTACACCACCTACAGACTTGTTTCTTGTTTGCATGGGAAGGATGAGATCCAGAGCTCAGGGCTCCTCGGTAAGTCTGTGGCAGTTTGGGAATGAACACATGCATCTTGTCTTGAGCAAGCACCACGCAACAAAGGCTGAGCCTTTACAGTATTTTCAGTTGCCAACTGACTGCCCCTAATCCAGGGTACCTGCATGAAGCAGCAAAATAACTTAGCTACAAATAAACAGCCCAAAGCGGTGAAAATCTCTGAGATTTTTGGTAAAGAACCTTTACCAGACTGTAAAGGGAAGTCCTGCTGGGACTTAGGTACCGTCACTTCTTCAAAAAGCTTTACTCTGTAAAGCTGCATATCACAGTGGAGTATAAATATCTGTTAGGTGCCAACAACAGGCTTATTCCCAGCCCCTTTCTTCAGCCACATAGAGGACAAACGCATAAAATTGGCCACAATTTGTCTCAACTTCTTGGAACTCAGTACAAAAGTTGGAAAGCATGAAGGGCTGTTCTAGGACTTTAATCTTTAGCTCAAGGGAAACCAGGATAAACTAGGAGCTAACACAGTTAAAGGCTTCAAAGAAAAAAAATCTTAATGTAAAAATTTTGCCGCCTGATAAGGAACCGGTTACAGTGCGGAGGCTGACAGTCTCTGATCCAGGCTGATCTACTGTCCTGCATCATCTGAAGGGAACAAAGTGCCACAGAAACAAGGCTAAACAAGTGAATATTTGAGGAAACTGCAACAATCAAGCCTGGTAACTCTTGAGATATATGCTGCAAGAACATTACAAGTGAAACCGCAGTCTGCACAGTCCTGTGCATGCCCCTGCGCAGTTTCTGAGACATTTGCTACATAAGGAAAGTAGACAGAGCATTGTCACTTGGGTAGGTTAGCCCAAACCCTCCTTGTAGAGATCAATGCAAAGGGGCAAACACCCCATGGAAGAAGTGTTAGCAACCTTCCATGCCTATAAGGCTGGGAGAGAAAGTGGTGCTGACATCCCACTGGCAGCATCTTCAGATTAGGGATTCCATCTGCAGCAGAATTTGGAGGGAAGGAAAGCTTTTTGCCTCTGATAGTTCTGATCTTTTTGCACTTTGCTTGCAATAAAACAGCTTCTATTTTAATGAAAGTTAAAAGAAATACAATTTCCACAGTACTCTTTTTTCCCCCAAAGGTTCTAAACAAAACAAGCACAAAACAGTGCTCCAGCAAGTGTTTTAAATAGCTCAAAATTCTTTGCACATGCCTTTTTTTTTTTTTTTTTTTTTTTTTTCATATGCTGTGGATTAAATCACTTAATTTTCAGAACAGAACATTTTGTTACTTTTTCTTTCTGTATTGTGTGAGCCACTTTAATGCAGATCACCTCACAGACCACCTCTCTTCCCTTTAATGCTCCCATAAGATCTCCAATGCAGTTACACTTTTCTGATATGCACCCGTGTATTTTTAGCTCTCTTAATTTGGCAGCAAGAATACCTGCAGCTTACTGTCAGCCAGCTTTTCAAAGGCTGCAGTTTTAAGTACCAGTTTATTTCTTAGGACACAGGAAGGACCCTTTCAGAGGCTGACAGCACCCACAAAACCATCCGAACTGCTTGCTGCTGAAATAGCAGACAGCGGCACACAGCACTGCTGCCTGGCTGCCCTCGTCTCCCTCTCCCCCCCCCCAGGAAAACAGAGCTTATAGAGCACTTCCAAAACCCCACACAATTCCATAAGTGCTACATCAAGGTTGTAAAAAAAAAAAAAAAAAAAATCATAAAATAATTAAAAAGCAATATCATCAAAGGCAGCTTTGCCTTCAGCTGTACAAGGACCTACCCATACTCTGCACCACAGAGCAGATCTGTTCTCCGAACTAAAAAATTTCAGTGCCTAGTCTGTCACTGTCAAGTGAGCCTTTTTTATTTCACCCCAATATGCTTTCAAGGGCTTCCTCCGTCCTTTCCTCTCTCCACCCCCCCAGTCCCCAAGATACTGCACATAAACTGCAGAGCTGTGTCTGGAATAAAACTTCTTCATCACCATCTACCACCTTTAGGGTTTTTAAAGGGAGAATTTGATATCATGACTTGCAGCTTTTTGGATTCCCCTTGGTCTCCCCAGACAAGTTCAATGCAACTGAATCTAACCCCTGGTTATTGTTATTATTGTGTGATGAAACACAGTCAACTGATTTGTACCTATGATTTCAGGATAAAGAGGAAAGCCTGTTGGAAAAAGCTAAATTACTCTCCTGGAGGAAGGCAGGGAAATAAAAAATCCATTTCACTTCAATCATCAGCTTTCTCAAAAATCAAAGGGAATGAAGATTTGACATAATGAACTGTATTTTGTTAGTGATGTAGTAGCATCTGTAAGCAGGACTGGCACAAGACCCTCAGTTTCTGGTCTGTGGTACAGACAATAATTGAAAGGCACATTAAAGGAGGAAAAGTTGGATATTATTGTGTACTGGACCGCTATAAAACTTTTAAAGACCACTCTTTCCCTTCTTTGTGGGGGCACAGACATGATTCTGCCAAGGACAGTAGTACTTGCAGCAAGAAAGGGAAATCTCACCTCTTCTTAAAAACAAGTTTTAAAAGAACAAATCAGTTTGGAGCTCATTAAGTATCAATGTGCTTAAAGACAGCAAACTGACACAGACAACAAGCAGTCAACGAGAGTTAGAGATCTAGTAGAAGAGTAAAATTAATACTTTCCCAATGCTTTCCCACTTTGTAGCTTCATCCAAAAAGCATTCAGAGCTCCAATTATTCAGGACAATACACATATAGACTTTGAAAAAAAAAAAAAAAAAAAAAAAAGTTAAGGTTTCAGAAGCTAAGAAACATTTCAGAACTCACATGTAACACATCAGGAGTCGTAACTAGTTTTAGATTGGCACGTAAATTGTTCTGTGGAAAATTCTTATTGCCTCTGAGACCCTGCTATTCTGAGTTATTTGACAGTTGAAGGGAAATCATAATTAAAAAAAGAGACATAAATAATAGCCTGTGCAGTGTGGTGCACAGAAATAAGTAGAACCATTTCATTTAAACTCTGGTGAGCTTTTAATTGCCTGGATTGCATTGTGAACCAGCCTAACGGTTGATTGCCTCCATTATGCTCTCTTGTTCTGTGCCATTCATCCGCACAGCCTCAGCTTCTGTAGTTAACACAACAAAGTAACCGCAACTCCATAACACTCGGGGATTTTTTATTTTTTTTTAAATAAAAGTAAGGATTTTAGTACCCTGAATATAGACTCTCCTGTATACTTTTTGAGTTAATTTTCCATGGTATACAGCTAAACTTCACCTCCTGCCCCTTCTTCTATAGAGGGGTCTGGGTGGGTTTTTTCTCTCTCTCCCCCCTTTTTTTTTTTTTTATTAAAGGAGGTGAATTGGGAAGCAGGAAAAAAAATTAAAAAAAAAAAAAGAAAAAGAAAAAAACGGAAAGAAAAGAGAAGAGGTTAGGTAAAAACTAAACATGGGAATGCAGTCCCACAGCTGGGAGCAGTGATACAGATTAAAAGAATTTGGCCAACATGGCTAGTCGATTGCCAAGAGACACCAAACAAAAGATTTCTCTTCTTCTTTCCCCTTCTCTTTTTGAAAGCTAGACTGGGCCTAAAAGCTTGTTTCTCTCTGTTCACTGGCCCAGAGCATCCCTGCAGGCTGTAGCCCCCTAAGGGACAACACAGCAAATAGATGTACCCAGATCTCAGGGACGGGAGCTGCCTAGCTACGTTCCTACCCCTGTCGTGATCCCCCCCACCTCTCTCCCCCCACTCCCTCCCTCCTTTTTAGAGCAGTGGTGCTGGGAACCAATTTGATTCCCTTTTTCTCCAATGCAGCTGCAAGGCTCAGAGATACTGACATTTTTCCACTCTTATCAGTTTAATTACAGTTACCATGGCAGCAAAGTGCTAGTGCTTGGCAAAGGCCAACAAGAGATTTGCAAGACTGAGTTCAATTTTGATGCAGCTCACATGCAAAATAAAAAAATAAATAAGAAACATACACTCTACAACAAAGAATCCCTTTCGGAGTTAGACGCTCAAGCCTTTTGTGCTAATTCCTCTTCAGGCATCACAGGGATGGGGCGATGGGGAGAAGGGAGAGGGAGGTGTGGGGAAAGCACGTAGCGATATTTGTTGCACCCAGCAAGATTAATTGGTTTAAACAGCGGTTCTACAAAGCCGTCCTGGGAAGCGGTATTTGGGGTCTCTTCAGAGGACACGCAAACACAGGCGCTTGCTACGGCAACGCATTCAGGATGGAAGAGCGAAGAGAAACACTCTCGTTGCTTCCCCCAGCCCCCCCACCCCCGTCTCTACCTTAACGCGCAGCGCTTCTGCTCGGCGCGCACTAGGAGAGGAGAGCCAGCCCGCCGCCTTACCAAAACTTTTCTCCTTTTTCTGCATGAGTTGATTTACGGGCGCCTGGAGAGCTCCTTCGCATTGAAGCACCAAATCCCGGCAAAGTAGCAAGTGCCTCCCCGGCTCGGGTCAAGTGAGCGGGAGCGAGGCGCGCCGCAGCCCGGCGGGCGCAGAGGCGGGGGCGGCGGGGCGGGCTGGGGGCGGCACACACACCCCGGGCCGCCGGCCGCGCACCGCGATGGCGAGCGACAAAGCCACATGCTCCCCGAACTCTGCCCGTAAGCCTATAATCCCAGCGGTCTCTTAGCTTTGTTGTAACAAATGGGTTTGATTAAACTGTCACATGCGGCGTTAGCATACCATATCGTGCTCGGTATGAAGGGAGAAGGGGGGGGTGGGGGGCTGAAAAAAACAGGGGAGAAAAAAGAGAAAGGATGGCAGGCTGAAGTACTGTTTCATCACACTAGCCTGGCTGTCGTTCTCTCACGCCGGTCCAAGAGAGGGGCTGCGTGAGCCCGGACGCAGACAGCCCGTGTACGCCCGGCGCGTCCCTCCTGCCGCCCCCGGCCCGCTCTGCCCCCTCCTCGGCAGCAGCCGCGCTCCTGCCTCCGCTCTGCCCAAAGGGTTAACCCTGCACCGAACCAGTTGCAAATTAAACTGCTGTACGGGGAGGCTTGTGGATTAAAGCCGGGGAGTGGGAAATTAACCGACTCCCTTGATAATTGAGAGCACGTTTTGAGAAGCTCTGGAAGAAGCAAGAATAATAACAATAATAATAACGGGTGGGGTGGGGGGGGGTTGGTGTTTGCTGCAATTCGTTGTTAACTTTGACTGCTATTTCTCGAGACATACAGCTGGATGGGTTTTGCTCAGCATCCTCCGTTTGCGTGTATTTCATGTCTCATCATAAAAATAATGAAGCCTCACATGATTTAAACAAAACAGTCTCAGCAGAGCTGCAGCTTGAGTGAAAGTTGCAGTGCAGAGATGTGTGTGTCTATTGCAGCCTCGGCTCATGACTCAGAGAGAGTGATGCAGACACACATACACAAATGACCCAAAGCTTATGTACACAAGTTGCCTCACTTACCTTCTCAATTAAGCGATACAGGGGAGGCAGTTCAATAAGCACAGTGGCTGCTTTGTAGCTCTTCTCCTTGGGAAAGGTCAAAAAGAAGCATTGTTTGGGGAAAAAAAAAATAAAGAGGGGGTGGGAGAGATGGGGAGGGAGATCGCTTTAAGTTTAAAATAATGAGGTCCTCAAGGATCCGCCAAGTAATTGTGTTGACCGCATCCGAGCTACAGGTGTCCTCCTTTTAGTATCTTGCAGTCCAAGGCTGTCTGTCTCCGTCCTGGCTGAAGACAACTTACCTAAAGCAGCGTGTGAGGAGCCGAGTTGAATGAAGTCAGGGCTTTATCAGCTGCAAAATGCAATCCCTTACCAGCCAGACATAATACAGCAAAAGAAAAGGTCACTCAGTTATTACTGAGCCAGCAGAGCCCAGGCAGCTCTTGTGGAAGACCACAGAGAAGCAGCTCCCTTCCGATTTAAGGCTATTTACCTCTCTCCCCCTCCACCCACCCTTCCTCTCCCCCTCCCAACTCCCCCTTCGTCTCTCTCCCTCTCTCTTTCTCTCTCGTTCTGCAGCTCGCTCAAGTACAGCCGCCCTCGGAAAGTGCAAAGCAGCCAGGAGACAGATTGGGCTTTGTTGGTAATTTCCCATGGTGAAAATTTACAAGCCTGCAAGTGCAGTCAGCAAAACCACATGCATATGCTAGACACAAACACCAGGGACACACACACACGCACACACAAGTGACCTCTACTGAAGCGGCTCAGGATCACCTTCCCAGAGAGTGCTCCAGAAACAGACCCGGGGAAACAGGGCAACATCTTACACACACATACAGCAACCCCCCCATCCCCCTCATTACTCCTCCCAAAATACTTTGCTTAAACAAAACAATAAGTTGCCTACGCACACGGGGGGGGAGGGAGGAAAGGAGGAAAAGAG